>JAQISU010000074.1:0-502500 GCA_029339505.1 Unio delphinus | reverse complement strand
AAATGGGAAAGGCTCTAAAACTACTGAAAATTAAGTATAAGAGCTTTAGAGGTGTTTTTATGCGCAATCAATTACGTAACCAACATAATGAAATTGAAACCGGTATCATTAAACTAGAAAATAGTTTGGTCCAGGTATTCATTGGGTTGCATATGCCATTGATCCACATGGATTTGTGTTGTTTATTTATTCGTACGGACTCCCTCTGCCGAAGGAATTTATGTTGTATACAAAATCCTGTTAGGATCTGTTATTTAACATTACCAACACAGACAATAACTGACCCGCCAATATTCGGCCTTGAAGCAATTGCTATACTCGATGCTGTATCAAAATCAACCAAACCACCCATAATGTTGTACACGAATACACAAGCAACCTCTATTTTTTTAAGTAGATCTTAGAGTATAATGGTATATATTTAAGGATGATCTTCCTTCAAACAAAAGCACACAACTGACGGACTATCGCACGAAAATATAAATAAGATCATTAGTGCTGAAATATCCGAAGTACTAAATCTTGCAAATGTGGATCCAAACGAAGAGGTTGTATTTCAAGATAAACAAGGAAAATTAAAAACGAGTAATCTTTCATTACAGATATTATAGTCAGAATTAATGGAGTAACAGAAGACTGCACAGCTGTGTTTGATACTAACGGAAAAATTAAAACCGGTGTTGTTATGTCAACAATATCGGATAATATTCGCAATCGAATATAAAAATCCGGCGATACAACGACTAGTCTTCTTAGTATGACTAATAATAACATTACTTGTTTTGGAGACCCAGAATCAAACAACGACGCTACAACGAACAAAATACGTCGATGATAGGGACTCCCCAATAATAAACTCGTCAACAGCAGTCAATAATGAAGTAATCAATCTTTAATTTGATTATGCTGCTCATGTAAACACGTTCTTGAGTTTTCGTAGAAAAGTGAATAGAAACATTAATGAGATTTTTGGAAATCTATAGGCTATTAACATTAAACTTGTTGAAATGAAAAAGAACACCAACAACTTAGTAGCTCTTGGATCATTATTGTAGTCACCGCCTAACAAATCTATTAAACACCGTGTTGAGGTTACCGGGTTATACATGCTGTCAGTGATCAAATTACAGTATTTACGATATATACCACAATACCACAGCGTTATCCACTAACAAAATATTCTGGATCTATGTTAGTACTACTAGATCAAAAGGACGAAGTAACATTTGAATTGGAACCTAAAGAAAAAGACTCGGCTTAATTTACTACTGGTGTCTTGAATTAATGGCTAAACTACCACCTACAAAAATAATGAGCTACCCAATCAACGTTCAACAACAGTATATGTACAATCAGATGCGTGAATTGCAAAATAGACTAAAATATATCATTTATGGGTATACAGCAAAAGTAAAAATATCGCATACGTGTAGTTAACGTTGACATAAAAATATATTGGGCGTCTTCTGCTATCGCTGAAGCAGGCGTATTGCTATCAACAAGAGCACCATCGGTTACAACAATTTGTGTTTTAGTTGCTAGAATAATTGCTGGTGTTCTTAATATCATTGGCACAAAAGTATCTAGATGTAGCCAAATTAAACTACACGAGTACATAATAAAATTACACACATCGGCTCTAGCATACTCCAAATTATCCTTGCTGATATCATCAGGTCATAAATACGGGGTAATATATAGCAAATGCAAATACATGATCAAGATTTACGACGAGGCAACGACAACGTCTGATTAGAAAATAGTAATAATAATAATAATAAAATAATAATAATAATAATAATAATAATAATAATAATAATAATAATGTCGACATCACAAGAACTACTGCAATAGATCGTTGTTAATACAACTCCATCAAAAACAACGGCGATGTCAATAACCTTTAGTACTCGTGAATTTAGCGTCAACTTTCCAACTGTCATTCCAGTAAAAGAAACTACGCTTGCACAATTACGAATATATCAGTTGGCCTTATATTAGATCAAGATCGTTTGGTAGAATACAGGTACTGAATTCGCTTGTGTTTGTGTTTAAAAAAAGCCAGTTTAAACGCCTGATTGGAAAAGTGTAGGAACGCCGAAGAGAAGTTATAAAATCGAAAGAAACAGCGTTGAGTTTCGGCGCAGAATTAAATCTATTACTGGGTAAAAAATTAAAAATAGCTATAACAGTTCACGAATTAAAATTATAAGTTGCTACTGAAATAAACTCGTTAGATTTATGTCGGATATATCGATCAGATCAGTGTTAGGGTACCCCGAGGTTCTACCAAAATATAAAGGACCACCAGAACCAAAACAATTGTGATTTTTTTTAACTAGCGAAAACAAATTTTTAAAGGATATAGAGTATCGAAATGATATTTGGGAAAATTATTTATTTGATACTTGATTTGGTGACAACAAAGTACCAATAAGTCTTGGTTTATTTAAAAGCTGAAATTTTAGATTCAATGTAAACGAAGAAAATATTAATAAATATTAATAATTTTTCAGAAACAATTAAGCCCGAGCTTATAGGCATACTTGGAAGAAAAAAAATTGTTAGTACTATACAATATTTGTCTGATTTATGAGCTTCCACTTATTAATGAAAAATCACGATTATCGCAACCGTCGACAATTTCTCCGCCATAAAGTTTGGAACGCCAATCGCCAGTATGAGAATCAGCCTCGTTAGCAATGCACTACATTTCAATCTTCAGGCATGATTTTGACCTTAACAAAAAAAAAAAAAGAAAAAAAAAAAAGGAAAATGTGAAAGGGAGGATTTGGGGGTACTCACCCAATGTGGTCTCGAGGTGCAGCGCCCCTGAGGGGTTTCCAGGGATCGAAGACCCCTACTAAAAATGCATTTTACACGCATGAAAATCTGCTCCTGGTGCAACTTTTGACCATAAGATGTAACAAAATAATCATTTGAAAAACTAACAAACTTACCAAAAATTTTATTAATTTTACAATATTTATTGTCACATGAATTTGTTCTCCATTATTATTGGCACTTAAGTTATTTCATGTGCATGTCAGTATTCACATCGTAATTAAGTGAATAATTAGTCATCTTGCTGCCAAATATTATACTTCTCTCTTTTCATAATATATATGTAAAATAAACAGCCGAATACATCATTTATATACAAATAATCCCATATATTCACTTGTCTTTTTGTCCACTGAACACAACCTGTTGATATGCCAGTGGATTTCTTTTTGCGGCTTTAAGAAAGATTTCTTTAGTCCTTCTTTTTGTCACCAATGATTTTTGCTAACTCAATGTGCAATCGTTTCTTTTCCTTCTCAACGAGAGCCTTTTCCCTTTCCAGATCCAGCTTGTATTGGCGACATGCGGTGCACATATTCTGACAGAGGACTTCATTTTTTTCCGTATGCAGCTTCATTTGTAGATGCGGTTCCAGACTCTCTCAACCACGACTTCTGTAATGTATATATTGCAGAGGGTACAAAATGCCAGTCCTGGAGCATTCAGTTTTCTTATAAACTGACCAACTAAATTTCCGTCGACAATTCGTTCCAGCCATTCTTTTCCGTTTTTTAAAACCTTTATCTAAACTTTTCGTCTCTCTCAACAACTAGTAACGCCTTTTTTGTGTGCAAGCACACTGCTTCTTTCCATTGCCATCAGTTTTCATTACACGAAGATTCATTGGAGGAATTTAAACTTTTTACCAATCAGAATACGAGAGTTATATGGAACTAATACGTTACAAGGGTTGTTGCAGAATGTAACTGAAAAGAATGGTTAAAAACCGGAAAAAAAGGATCGGACATTATTTTTAAAAGAAACGGACTATATCAAGAAAAATCGGACTCAAGTCAGGAGAAAAGCGGAATTCCGTTTTGAAACGGAGAAAATTATGTTTGAATGTTACAGATATACGTTTCAAAAATGATTATGAAGTTAAGATGCCCGACTACTATACATGATTATTATATTTAGTAAAATTACAGTGTGGATCTTTTTTAGACGTGCTGTGTAAAATAAGTGTGTGTGTATATTCTGCCTTGATTTTGCAGGTTAAAATAATAGATATGCAATCTTGCATAACAGATCTAAAACTAACATAGCTGTATTGTATATGTAACAGTGTGTTCTGCCTTGATTTGGTCTGTAAGTTAGAAACCGGAAATATCCTTCTAATTTGGCCAATTATATAATTATGTTACTTCACTGATATGAATTAATCACACAAACGGTTGATTAATTAATTATGATAAAATAGAACTAAGATCCTAATTGTATTAGTCATTACGTGAACCAGAAAATATATGTTACATGGTTATGAGGTCCATCGCATTAACAAGCAAAGTAACTACTGAATTACTCAACCGAAGAAAAAAAAATATCTGCCTTTAATAATACTGAAATTTCATAAGATAAATACTTATTCTATTTATATATTTTTGTGATTGGCGAATTTTCGGAAAATATTATATGACATAGTAGCTCCGGTAGTTTCAACATCAACGATAGAAGCTTCAGAATGACAACGTTACTGTTAGATCTTATATATTTTGTGACGGGGGGAATGTCCGGAATTACATATAATATATAAGAAACCGGACGCCCCCCCGGCCCCCCCCCCAAAAAAAAAAGATAGAAGCTTCAAAATGATAACGTTACTGTTAGATCTTATATATTTTGTGACTAGGGGAACGTCTGGAATTACATATAATATATACGAAACCGGACGTCCCTTTCCCCCCTCCCCCCAAAAAACCGGAAAAAAAGACGTTAGAAGCTTTAGAATGATAACGTGGTTAGATCTTATATATTCTGTGACTGGGGAAAAGTCCGGAATTACGTATAGTATATAAAAAACCGGACGTCCCCCCCCCTCCAATAAAAAAAACAAAACAACAACACAAAAACAACAACCAACGGAAGCTTCAGAACGACAAAAGATTTTTTAATAAATAGCTTGTAATATAATAGTATATAATAACAAGAGGTTTAAGTACTTAACTTACGGGAGAAAGATATACTTGACAGTTATCTCTCTTCAACAATACTGAAAAGTTATTTTTTGTTTATACGTTTTCGAAAACGCCGATTTAACAATCTTTTGTGCAACAGATATACAATGTTTAAAACCTATCCATTAACAAACCAATAAAGTTCAAGACTGAGTTCTGCGATTTATCGTAATATTGTACATTAAATGTATCACTTATTTGTTTTGCATCCATGAAATTAGCATATTTATAAAGTTTTAAAGTGTCTTCATATAAGCTGTTGTACCTAAACATGTTTAATAACAAAGTTTAATACTGATTTAAACCGGACTACAGAATAGCCTAAATATATAGCTAAGCAGAAGTGATCATTTAGTGCTAGGCATACATGAATATCTTGCTTAATATCGCTTCAAAACATAGTTATTGTTGAGATGAAACAAAACTTTATATATAGTTAAATCCTCTTCATTTCGTGACGTATTTTAGTACATATCTGCTTATGTGGTCACTCGTAAATAGTTTAAATAGTTAATGTACATGAGAGAGGTGGAAAACGTTCAAAATTTGTTTCCGGTTACTTTTTAGTTGATGGCATCAAGAAATATAAGTTGTAATTCAACTTAGTTACCTTCTTTACATTGTTCTTATTAGTGTCCATCGTTTTCCGTTCGTGTTATACTGTATAAATAATTAAATGAATACAATATATATTTTTCTAATTAGCTGATTTTTAAAGATAAAGCAAAATTGTTGGTTGCAAGGGTAATTTACGAGTTCAGTTTCTGATTCGAACAAAATTTCATCTCCTCTAATAATGACCAACATTTACATATTCTGTGAGATTGTAGTAACTGTGTGTACCAAGACATGGCTTAACACAGTTTTCGAAATGGTAATCATTCATTTTGTAATGTATGAGTCTAGCCATGAGTAACTGAGAAATTTTTGAAATGTATTCCTGTCCTAAAAGTTCAGAGTATCGAATAATAATAATAATAATAATAATAATAATAATAATGAATCCGTCAGTGAAACGTAGGACAGAGAACAAATATACCTTAATTTTAGCATAACATTAATAAATTATTCATTTTCTTTCCCATTGATGGCATTTGCAGTAATTGTAAACTAAATATATACATATATTTTAAAATCAAAATATGTTAAGTTCAAACTGTTATATGAAAACATAGTCATAAACCATTGAATTTAGTTCAGATTTTGCATAGTTCACTTGTTATCCTTTCAGCAAGTAAGCCGTATTTTTATATAATTTAACGGCCAAAACTTTATATATTTAACGATATCTTACTAAAATGACATTCTCGTAAAGTATAAGCTACGTTTTATCTTTAAACATCTAGCCATAACACAATACAATGAAATCTGCGCCTGCCTGAAAGAACTGTACCTGTTTTATCATCAACGGTGTAAAGATTTAAGCAATATTTTTCTGAGTTTAGAAGCCTGGAATTGTGTACCTTAAGGAGAATGTAGGCAATCATACTAACTGTTTTCAGGTAAATTATATCCTTTTTCATATCAACGACTTCATGAAACCTATTCTTAATCTATCTAATACGTTCATATTTAAAGTAGTAGAAGTTGGAAAGTTACCAGACAACAGCCAATCATGATAAAATTTTAGTATTTGACCATAGTATCAGCAAAGTAAAAAAGAAAATATAAAATAAATTACAAAATGTTTTAATCGATATATCTATGCATGCGAATATCATGGTGAAAGGTGGATAGTTAAGACGGAGGAAAGAAAGATATGTCCATCATACCCAGTATGCAATATAGTCATCTTTACAAAAATTATTTTATTGTTCTGCCTGACCCCATACATTACATATTGTCTAGTTGAATCATTTTGTTCTCTTTACATGTACAACTTTGTAAAGATAATTATCTTTCCACATTGGCAATTTCATGAAAAATTGAAAATAAATTCATTGAAATTGGGAATGAAAAACTGGTCACAGTAATTACAAATGGCTGTACTCTTTTAAAGGGGATGTCCTTGAAGGCAGCAACAAAAAAAATATCAGCCGATTTTGACACCCCCTCATCTGACATATGTACACTTATGCGTCACCCTTATGCTTCCAACAATAGCTGGGGCAATTGAACTAAGAAAGATGAAGTTAATTCATTCATTCATTAAATATGCAGTTTTAAACTGACTCGTTTGCCAGCTTTGCCGCATTACATACCAAAATATAAAAGCTTGTGTCTATAACGGAGCTTATGTATAAGCGACCCATGACGGTGCAGATCATATGTTCTACTTAGCAGTCACCCCCTACCCACATGCAGGCACACAGTTTTCTTATTTTCCCACTACATCTTATCCATGCGTACGTAATTATGTCCAACTATGTAACTAGGTTACCAATACTATGCTCTTATCATTGTTTTCGAGCTGAATAATAATTTTTAAAAATTTAATTAACAAACTTTTTAAGCTTTACCTAACGAAAATATACATGTGCATAAAGAAAAATGGAAAGAAGGGAAGGAAAATTACCATAATTAATATTTGATTGTCAGATATATGGAAGACTGTGTTTGGTACAGCACTTAGTCCTATGGGAACTGTCACGTGCCACTTGCAAACAAACATTATGTGGAACATCTTTAATCACCATTTTGCGTTCATTTAACATGTCCTTGCCAACAACAATAATTCATCTAAAGACAAATGTGCCTAACATGAATGTAATCAGTATTTAAATAAATGAAAAGTTAACATTTTTGCATAATAATAATAATAATAATAATAATAATAACAAGAACAACAACAAGAACAACAACAATAACAACAATAATATAACATCCTAAAATACTGCTCATTTGTAGCAAACCTATGAACGGTATATATATTCTGTACTTTTATTTTACCGAGGTACTGTGATTTCATTGATTTTCATGTAGCACTATTTTTTCTGGATTTTATGATTTGTTAGAACATACAAATTTACAAACTCAATGAGAAAAGTGTAAATTTCAGGACACTTCCAAAATGTATAAATTTTGGCACTAACGAAAATTTTAAAAAAGAAAATCAATACCCAAGGAGGCAAATTAAAGCACATAATCAAGTTCTCCAAAAATTGTATGTACTGATGTGATAAATATGTGTACCTGAGATCCATAGTTACATTTGTAATTTACAAATGGCCTCTATCGATCTATGTGATAACTCTTTCTGTTCAGTGATCGTTGAAAACAAATCATTTTTAAAAAAATTTCTTTTCTTCAAATGGTGACCACATCTGATGGCATATTGGCATTAAATGTGTAAAACTGAAAAAGAACTTGGAAAACGTTTTGCACAATGTATGTTCAGCAGTTTTTGAAAACTTCAAGTTTGACTATTTTAGTAACAATGGACATAGTGAGTAGCAGATCAGTTTCATTTGCTCAAACTTGAATATTTGTCATGTAAAGATGCTTTTTTGGGAGGGGGGTGTTGTGTTAAAATTTCACTATTGTCTATCAGTGGTTCTTGCGATAAAAGCAACGAATGATGCTTCTTGTTTTATAAAATACAAATTTGTTATGTTTTTTCTGTTAGTAATGGTCATCATTGCTAATGATGGGTTCTTCATGCCAGACATATCTCTGCCATGTTTGGTCGAGATTGGTCAGTTGATTTTAAGGAATTTTAAACAATTGATGATAGATGATGGATGATGCACAATATAAGACGCATTGTGGATGCAGAACTATATTTGGAAGCTCACCTGGCATTATGCCCCAATGAGCTTACAAGGCGTTGTGTGTTGTTCGTCTGTCGATTCGACGAGAATCTCTCTAGTCATTCGAGGGTTGGAGGGGCTGGTTCTGTTCTGTGCGTGCGCAGGTGGCTGACGAGGCCACCCATTGCACGGAATGTTCGTTTGCATTAGGGACAGAAAATGAGTGGAACATCTCTAGGAGGGTTGATGGCACGTGCTTTTCTGGATTGCCTCTTCAGCTTTGAAACTACTGTCCTGCTAGATTCGCACAACTTGGAGCCTTTGTACGCGGATGAAGAACAAGAAACTCGATCGTTTGCTGTTTTCTCCCAGGAATCAGGATTTATGGTGAACGCTTTCAATGCAGCTTTCAGATCGTCTTTGAAGCGTTTCTTCTGAGCTCCGTGGGATCGCTGCCATTGCTGTAGCTTGCCATAGAAGCGTGTCGCTTAGGCAGTCGATGGGCTGGAATCTGGCATCGTACAATATGTCCCACCCAGCGTAGCTGGCACTGCATCAGGATGGTGTGTATGTTAGAGCGGCTTGCTTGGAAGAGTACCTCAGTATCTTGAATCTTGTCCTGCCATTAATGTTGAAGACGTTCCTGAGACTTCTGGTGTGAAAGTTGTTCAGCTTCCTAGGGTGGCATTGGTACACCGTCCACGTATCGCATGTGTAACGTAGTATGGGGAGCACAACTGACCTGTAGATCTTAACTTCGGTCTGCATATTGATGCCTCTTGCAGATGTTGGCATACAATCTGCCGAAAGCTGCACTTGCTCTGGCAATGCAAAAGTACACCACGTCGTGAATGTTGATGCTATTTGACTGTGCTGCCAAGGTAGGTGAAGTGGTTCGTTGGCCGTTGACGGTGATGTTTGGCTCAACATTGGGCTTTCCAGGGATCGGCTTATGCAGGGCTTCAAAATTTCTTGGTACTGATAGTAAGACCGAAGTTTGTGCAGGACCTGAAGGACTTGGCAATGCTGAATTGTAAGTCGGCGTCTGAGCCAGCATTGAGGACCCAGTCATTAGCAAATAAAACATACATGCTCATGTCTGTCATGACCTTGGTTTTCGCTTGTAGCCTCTTGGGATTGAATAGTTTTCCATATGTATGGTACCTGATGCCTACTCCAACCTTTCCATCTCTGAAAGCATTAGTCAGAGTGCCGGAGAACAATAGGCTGAGCAGTGTCGATGCCAGAACACAACCCTTCTTGACGCCATTGGCTACTAAGAATGACTCAGATATCTCTCCATTCATTGTACTGGACTCGTGCCTGCATGCCATCGTGGAAATGCTTCACCATGGATTTAAGTTTTGTTGGGCATCCACACTTGGCCATTACCTTCTACAAGCCTTCTCGGCTGACAATATTAAAGGTCATTGTCAAGTCGAGTTTTGCTCTTGACATTTCTCTTGTAGCTGCCTCTCACAGCAACCACCATGTCGATGGTCCCACGTTCTTTTCGGAATCAACACTGGCTTTCTGGTCAAGGCGTGTAAAGAGGTGGTTCAGTATGATACTGGCGAGTATCGTTCCTGAAATTGAGGGTAAGGATATACCCAGATGGTTGTCGCAGGCCTGGCGGTTCCCTTTATGCTGATACAGGTGGATTATGGAAGCGTCCTTGACGTTCTGGGGGATCGTCTCTTGCTGTCGCATCGGTAAAAATAGTTGGTGGAACATTTATGTCAGATCTGTGCCATCTTCCTTGTAGACTTCAGCTGGGATGGAGTCTGCACCATGTGCCTTGCCACTAGGGAGAAAACATATCACTTTCTGTGTCAAAAGCAAGGTTGGATGGTCATACAGGGCTTCATTGATGGGTAATTTGGAGAGCCCACTGAGGGTTTCATCATTGATGGATAAAGGGCGATTCAGGACAGTCAAAAGTGTTCAACCCATCGTTGAAGAATCCTCTTTATCTCCGTAATTAGTATGTTCTCGTTTGTGCTGAGGGGGGGGGGGGGGGAGGAGATGCTCGAGAGGATGTTGATCTATACACTTATTTCAGGACATTGTAAAAGTTCTTCATGTCATGCTGATCTGCGTATCATTGGATCTCACCAGCTTTGTCGGTTGTTCAGCAATGTGTCTCACATTTGACGAAGCTTCTGTTGAACAGTTCTGCTTATGTTGTTGTACGAATCTTTCTTAGAGGTGGATAGGGGGTTGTTGGGGTAGGTTGAATGCCCAAGGATTTCCGAAGCTGTGATGTAGATCAGCTCTCTGAATGCCGCCCAGTCGGTCTCCACATTCCGATTTTTGAGATGGCTGTATTTCAGACGTTTCTCCAGGGCATCCATGAGAGAATGTTTGGTACTGGTGTATTTCACCTAGTCATCGCCACACAAGAACTTGATCATACGCACTTCCTGCCTGTCACTATTCCTGAGAATCCATGACCTGTTACGGTTAGAGAGGCGGGAGAAAGACCGTATGCTGAGCCGTTCATGCTCAACGGAAGTCTGGAGAAAAAGGAGACCGTTGCTTTTATAGTGACCCACTGCATGCTTTCCAAGCACTCCATCCCAGGCAACGTGATCACTACTCGCATTGCAATCGCCAATAATGACGAGTTTATTTGCCATTGGAACGTCATCAATGACTCAGTGAAGATCCTCATACACCTTTACCTTCACTTCATCTGGTTGGCCATGGTAGGAGCATAGTAACTGATGATGGTCAGGTGCTTTCTTTCAGACAAGAGGGAGAGTTTCATGGTCATGAGTATGTCGCTTAATCCTTTAAGAGGTGTCGCCTCACAATTTCACAATCAGTGATGTCTTCACTGTAAATCCAACACAAGCCTCATGGTTATCTTCACTTTATCGGCCGCTCCAAACAAAAGTGTATCCTGATCCCAATTCTTAGAGTTCGCCTTCTCCTGCAAGCCGGGTATCGCTCAAGGCAGCAATGTCCACGTCGCATCTGGAGAGCTCCTTTCCTATTAGGGCAGTTCTCCTTCCAATCGTCTATGTTCATCAAGGTAAGCATATTCCATGCGCAAAATGTGAGGAACAATTCTAATTTTCTTTATTTTATTTATACCTTTAAGTATGGTCACTGCAGCCGCGTTATGCTGGCTAAGGCAGTTTATAGTAGACAATGTTTAAGGAAACATTTATAACTCCTTCCTCGTACCAGAGAGGTGAACAGTGCATTCCCGAAGAGGGTTGCTCAGATGCTCAGGGGTCTACCGGACTCCACTGCTTCTTCATGTCAGTGGTGAATGACCCTAATGGCCTGATCCGCCTTTGTGCAGGTTTGCGGCCATGGCTGCCAGTGTATCAACATCTATCGCCACAGGACTTTAGTGCGTGTTGAAATGGGATGGGTGGATGACAGGAATGTCTTGCGGGGTGACTTTGTTTTAAGTAAGGAAGAGTTGCGCATTTCATCAACCTCACTATCTCGCCCCAAAACCATCTGGTGTTAAGTAGCACGACAATATCGAGATGACTGGAGACTGAATTGAGTGCAGTGGATGACCAGGACGTCCTACGTGTCTCGTCGTGCGCTTAGCGCTCAATGGCGCTTTGCTGATAATCACCTTTCTGCCCGTTGACCAGCTGGTAGTTCCTCGGCGCAGGCTGCCGAATCCAGTCTTGACATGCCAGGTAGACAAAGCTTAACTCCGAGGGTTTAAGACTTGTCGGCTAGTCTCAGACTGGTTTAGCCGGCCAGTTGAGGCTGTTTTCCGGGATGTGGCCGCGACGCATGCCACAATGTCTTGAAGCAACAGGTGAGAGCTGAGTGCCAAGTAGGGACCAAAGATGGGAATGCTAACCCAGAAGGAGTACGACTGCTTAGCCAGACAGAATTTTTACCCCCTCCCAGGATACCCAATACAACCCAACAACAAGGTGCCCAAAACATGAAAGACAAACTTGTGTTGGCCTTAAGCCCCAATGAGCATATAGAACAGAATGAAAACCATTTTGACTTAAAAGACAAGTTTCACAAATCGTGAAAACATTCCAATTTGCCTCTCTAACCGAATCGTCAAACTAAAGACAGAATGCATCACAGGAAACAAAACAGCATAATTACTAAATTCACATAAATTTTCATGTAACCCATTTTAACTAAAGGAATAAAGATGTTAACTTTGCTGTCTAACTACTGTATATATATATATATATATATATATATATATATATATATATATATATATATATATATATATATATATATATATATATATATATATATTGGTTTTGAAAAGATTTTAGAATTTATTTGTTTTAAATTTGGACAATGTGTCTTTAGAAATTGTACATCTTTCCTTAAATATAAGGATCGATATTTTTTTCTCAATCCGCTGATGTAGATTTCAGTAAATAAACTTTTTCACTCATTCCAAATACACACGAGTTCCAACGGATTCTTTTCTCTGTGATCATTTTACTTAGTATAGTATACATGTCCACTTCAGCTGTTTTCTAACAAGCCATGGGCATTTGAAGCATATTAAACATCTTACATTCACGTAAAACATGTTATTTTTTGTTGTTGCTCTGAACCCAGTTTAGTATAAAGTTTGCATTCGGTACCACTGTCTAAAGCAAACTCAGCTTTCTTTGCGAAATGCACACAGTAGGGAAAAATTTGCAAATCTAGATATTAAGAAGTTTTGATCTTTAGAGCTTTGACAGTGCATACAATTGATAAAGATAATCAGAAAGTGCAAGCTCCCGAGGTATTAGGGTTTTCCTCAGCAAATAACAATTTGTATGTGGTGAGTGAGGACGAGAAGACTAGTGGTTTCCTAAGCCCTACTTATATCTGGTTGGTACCCTAGCATCTAATATTAATATAATTGAACTATGGAAAGCTATGAATTAATCTCAGAATGGAATGTATGAAAATGCAGTCATTGTCTAGGGTACCCAGAGCATGGGATTCTGCACTGAAAATAGTTTCAACATTAAGTTCATTTCAATGCATTTAGCAAGGTCGCGGGGTTGATCCCCAGCCGAGTCATACCAAAGACTTATACATATGGTACCAACAGCTTTCTCGCTTGTCGTTCAAAATTACGAGTTTAGTGTTTAGGACTGGTCGGCCTGGTGTCATGATAATGTGATTGGGTGGGACATCATGCTAAATGTCTGCGGCATGATGCCCCAGTGCTACACATCACTATAAACTGTCACTCTGCATGCATCTGAGCGATATGACTGAAAATTGTTAAAGCTACATTAAAAATCCTTAATAACACACACATACATTTGAAGACTTGTCTCTGTAACAAAGATACAGCATGTTTATAGAGAAAATGTTTCCAATCCATGGATATTTACAAAAAGCCTTCATAGGACACCATTTCATACATGTAATAGAAAACACAGCAAAGGAAAAATCACGAGATTTTCTAAATGTTATCACAATTTTGACTTCAAATTGAAAAGATTTCATTCAACCTAATTTTGTGTGTGCAAATGGAACAAAACTTTCTTTTTCAATATTAAAATATGCACATCTTCCCATCACACAAGTGCTTTCACCGTAACATTGCCTTTCCTACAAGCCTTATATCAGTCCTCTCACAGTAAATTGTTGCCTTTCCTACCATCCTTATCTCAGTCTTTTCACAGTAACTTGTTGCCTTTCCTACCATCATTATATCAGTCATTTCACAACAACTTGTTGCCTTTCCTACCATCCTTGCATCAGTCCTCTCACAGTAACTGCCTTTCATAGATTCTTCTTGAATTCTACTTCAAATTGATTTTACATGAATGGCAGATTGCATATTCATGCCACATTAAAACCATTAGTATCCTAGCCACAATCCATTAATAAACTAACCATAATCCATTAGTAAACTAACCATAATCCATTAGTAAACTAACCATAATCCATTAGTAATCTAACCACAATCCATTAGTAAACTAATCTAACCACAATCGATTAGTAAACTAACCATCCATTAGTAAACTAACCATAATCCATTAGTAAACTAACCATAATCCATTATATTAATGAGATGACAAGCTCAGTAATGTAATACATGCAAGAGATGACCCTTGAATCAAGAACATGTTCAATTAAGTCAAGTTTACAACCTACATCACCATTGCACTGGTGGTTAGATATGCACCATTTTCATTCAGACCCAATTAAATATTCCAAAAGTGTTTTAGTTAAAACATCATGCAAAAAGATTAGGGATATACAATTTCCGAGATGTCTGCAAGGGTGTTAAGTTGGAGGTCAAACCAGTACCATTCAAACAGCGAGATTTACAAATTTTAGTGTAGATTTAACTTTTTTTTTAGTCATATCGCTACGATGTCTGCAGTGTGGCAATTTACAGTGATATCTAGGACTGGGGCATCCTGTTGCAGACATGTAGCATCATGTCCAACCCAGACACATTATCCTGATACCAGTCCGACCTGTTCCAACACTAACCTCTTAATGATGAGCACCAAGCGGGGCAAATGTTAGTACCATTTTTTTAAATATTAAGTCTTTTATATGTCTTGGCCAGGATTGGAACCTGTGGTCTCATGTATCTGAAGCAGGTACTCTTTTAATCAGAACAAGCTTCATCATGGTATTGCATTGTATTGAAAAGCCTATGTCTATAAGACCATCTGCTGAGAAAAAGTAACCGTAAGGTTCTTAGGAGGGCCATCAAAGCTGCCATTTTGGGGATAAATCAGCATCATTTTGATACAGTAATTGCTTAATAATGGAAGGATGAAATAGTTTTTGTTTCTATGGCCATCCGTTTGAGACATAACAGATTTGTCAAATTATGGGACATTACATTTGCATCATTATCAGTTAAGACCAATTGCATATAATGTTCAGTGTTTTAGTAAATCATGATGTAGATACGACCAACCCTTTAAGTGGAGACCTGGAAAAAAGATTTTCAAGATGGCCACTATTGATCAACACCATTTTTATGAACACAAGATTTATAGTGAAAATACAAGAGGTAACCATGATGGATTTAATAAAGGTTCAACTAAAACCTTTTTCTTTTAGCACAAACTACTTATCATAAAAATTCTGTAGTGAAAACCCTATGCTACAGCAACAAAATTTTGAAGATGGTAACTATGGTTATAAATTTGCATGTGTGACTGGCATTATTTTCATTTAGAACCAACCAGACATCAAACAAGTTTTAAAGGATGTCTAAAGAACAACATTTTCAAACAAGACATCTTTTGGTGAAAGCCCTATGTTACTTTGGTCATTCATTAAGGAGTAATGATAACGTTATTTTCAAGATGACTTGCGTGCTGGTCATATTGGATGCTAAGGGGCAACATTTTCATTTATGCTATCGATATGGTTTGGTATTTTACAGCATAGCAGTCCAAGCCGAGATTTTAGTCCCATTTTTATTCAGCACAAACAAAATAATATATCTTTTAGTGAAAACTTAAATGTCAATGTAAACTTACATCTTGGAAAAACTCCATTACCATTTTCAAGATTGCCACCATGGTGTCCATACTGGGTGTCAGACTGGCATCATTGAGAAAAACAATAAGTAAAAAAAAATTTTGGCAAAACACAAAACAAAATTTCATTGTGACCTGCTGGTTTGGAGAAGTAGAAATAACAACGCAATGAGGATGTTAGAAACCTATGATCAAAAGAGTCTGCAAAATTCAGAAATATAATTATATTTAACTAAGGTAACATGAAAATTAATAACAATCTAAATATTACAAAATTAACATTATATATTCATGTTTCAGATGAAAATTATAAAGAAGTCTGCAGATGCTTTCTGTGTTTTTTTTAAATTTAATTCACAAAATGGAAAAAACACTAAACACTTTTCAATTCATATGCCCAAGTGGCAGAGGGGTCTAGGTCTAAAGCACTCCCCATAATGGATCACTGCCATCTCACCTGTGTCTGAGTGAATTCGAGTCTCAGATTCGGCCGGATTTTTCCTCCATAATTAATAGAGTGGAACCCCCAATATAATGCGATATTTGGGGTTTAAAAAATCGGATTGCGTTAACAGTGGTGTCGCGTTAATGCAGGGTTTTACAGTATTTTCATTTTTTTCATAAAACACAGCACTGGCATATATATGTTTATTCATGTTTAATGTAAAAAGATCTGGGTATTAGAGAACGAATTTTAAATGGAATGCAATAATAAGATTTATTCAGAATAATGTACGGATAATAAAGTTATAGGTTATTGCTTTGCGTTAAATAGTATCAAGCCGTCGTGGCATGCAGTTCATCTATAATGCATGTAATTCCATTGAAAAATTGCACATATTTAAAATATTCAATAATTTTGTCTAAGATCATTGTGTCTGAATTCAATGTCCAACGTATAGCATAAACACAGTATTAACAAAGTTTAGTTACCATCTGATATAGTACCGTTGTGGCATGCAGCTAATCCATAATATCTGTATTTCCATTGCAAAAATTGCAAACGTACTTAAACTATTCGATATTTTAGTCACAGATCATTATTTGTCTAAATTCAATGGGAGAAATTAACAGAAAATTAGGTTAAGAGAGATGAAGCACGTGTACGTTTCATTACGTTCCAGGGTCTATGAACGGTGTCTATACATATTGTAAACTTGATTTTCTATAACGGTAAAATATTTTTAATACAAAAAAATAGGAAATTATTGACGAGTTCATAAGCAAATGCCATACACATAAAATCTGATAACTAAATGCAGCAAGTCACTATTGGTCACAAGCCACTGATTAAAGATTTTTAAGCTGTACGCATGTACAATTTCATACCCTTTCAATTTGCAGCTAATAAGCCAACATTATTTACTGGTCAAATGATTCCATCTATCAACAATGCTAAGCCCAGAAAATATATTGGCGGCTTTTGTTATTTGATGTTTATTAAATTATGAGAATCTAGTATCAACCACCACATTGTCTGCTGCTTGGTTGTGTATGCAGTTAAAGAAGAAACACATGTCGGTTAATAATTGAAAGCAATCACAAAGACTATTTACTGTCCTTACTCATAGATCAATAATAAGTAACATTTCCGATAATGTTTATTTAGGCACAACAATTCAAGAACCTGGTAAAATTGATACATTTCAGAAGCCAAGTGTTTTATACACAATTATTGTATTTTATCGTATTATATATCGTATTATATTAGAAATCATACATGATCTTTTTCACAAAATTAAAATAAACTTTTGTGCACAAAGTGCAGAGAATGACTTCCTTTTGTGAACTTGCTTTTCATAATCGTAAAATATCTTTTTTTAAAATAAAAAAGGAATTTAATAACGATTTCGTAGACAAACCCAATACACATGTAAAGCCAGAGAACTAAGTGCAGTAAGACTGCAATGGTCACAAGTCACTTTTATAATTGTTTTTAAGCTGAACGCATGTACAATTTCATACCCTCTCACTTTATTATTTGCTGGTCAACTGATTGTGTTTAAGAACACCGCCAAGCCCAGAAAACATGTCGGCGGCTTTCGTTTTTTGATGTTTATTAACATGTGAGAAGCTTTTGTCAACCGCCGCATTGTTTGTTTCTTGGTTGTGTTCTCAGTTAAAGAAGAAACACGTCAGTTATTCGTTAAGCATCGATTGTATATATAATTAATTGAAGTCAACCACAAAGACCACATCATGTTTATTTTGGTATAACACTTCAAGAATCTGGTGAAATTGTTCAATTTAAAAAGCTAAGTAATGATCGCATTATATTAAAATTCATATGCGAACTCTTCCCAATAATGATAATAAACGTTTTACACACTATTTCTCGTAGTTAAATTTTAACAAATTAATCGATCGGGAAAAATACAAGTACATATATTTAAAATTTCAGGAACCAGGCCACGATAGTATTATATTCAAATTCATAGGAGCTCTCTTCTCCATACGTGATCTCTTCCCCAAAATGATAATAAATTCTTAATACACTATTTCATATTAGTGTGAAGATTTTTTAAATGTGCAAATGAATATACAAAATTTTAGGAACCACACCGCGATCGCATTATTTCCAAATTCATGCTATAGAAGAACACGTTATAGCAGGATTCCAATGTACTGGTCGCCATGTATAACCTATTGTGTGCTGAAAAATGGTGTTAAACCCTAGAACAGCAACAACAATTCATATGCTGTTCGTTCAATATTACTCTATATACTTTTAATTCAATATCACTTTATATGTTGTTAAGTCAATATTACTTTATACATTGCAAAGTCAATATTACTTTATACATTGCAAAGTCAATATTACTTTATACACTGTTAAGTCAATATTACTTTATACACTGTTAAGTCAATATTACTTTATACACTTAAGTCAATATTACTTTATACACTGTTAAGTCAATATTACTTTATACACTGTAAAGTCAATATTACTTTATACACTGTAAAGTCAATATTACTTTATACACTGTTAAGTCAATATTACTTTATACACTGTTAAGTCAATATTACTTTATACACTGTTAAGTCAATATTACTTTATACACTGTAAGTCAATATTACTTTATACATTGTAAATTCAATATTAATTTATACACTGTTAAGTCAAAATTACTTTATACACTGAAAAGTCAATATTACTTATAAACTGTTAAATCAATATTATTTTATACACTGCCAAGTCAATATTACTTTATACACTGATAGTTCAATATTACCTTATATACTGTTAGTTCAATATTACCTTATATACTATTAGTTCAATATATTCTTAAGTACTCTTAGTTCAATATTACCTTATATACTGTTAATTCAATATTACTTTATATACTGATAGTTCAATATTACCTTATATACTGATAGTTTAATATTACCGTATATGCTGTCAATTCAGTATTACCTTATATACTGTTAGCTCAATATTACCGTATATACTTATTTTTGATGAGCTAATATGTGACATATTAGAAGTCAGAGGTGTCACAATTTCCAAATGTTAACACAAAGCTACAAATCTGATTTTCTGGGTTTTTTTCAGAGCAGGTGATCATAAGACTTACCTGAGAGACCACAGCCAGTTCTCTGGAATACGTGGGAACGAATTTCAGGAAAGTAGGATCAATGCTAACTTGTATTGGAGCCGTGGCTTGCATCACTCGCAAGTCATGTACCATTAGATATCCATATGCTGTCAGAGTACCATGTCTGTAAAAGCAAGAACATGTAATGCAACATAATTGGATAGAAGGGGCCATTTACCAACAAAAATATATGATGTATTATCCTGTCACTACTGTACAATGGTGGTTGTTTGCAAGTGACTATTTGACCGTAATTAATCCATTTTCAAACGTTTTATCAAAATAATTGCATACTGTAGGATCATAAACTTTCATGGGGGAAAAATTTTCATGGTTCTCTTTATTGCCCTGAGCCTCGAATTTAAAGACCCAATGGAAAATAACATCTGCTGTGTTTCACTTCTAGAGATTAACAAAGCAACTCATATCTGCTAAATCAAAAAGTCATCTGGTAATTAAATTTTAGCTTTTAAATACTGTTTGTTTTATTTTAGCCCTATGATAAAAGAATTATAAACCATTTTATATTGTTCCAGCCTACAATGTGACAATGTATCCAGTAGCTGTAATTTCCACTTCCGACCTTAAATCAATGTAAGATAAGGATAGAGAGAAAAAAGAAAGGATACAGTATTCAAACACTGGTAATACTGAAGATGAAAGAAGTAATACAAAAATCCTGTTGTATATTAATTACATGGATACTTATTCAAATAGATTGAAGTACTGTTGATGAACAATATAAATACTCCTGAAAGCACATTGTTTTACTATGATGCTGTTTGAATCCAAAAGCACAATTATTAATGAAATACTATGTATATACATAATTATAGCAGATGTTCAGACAAAGCAAATGTATCAACTTCATGTCAATCAAGTCTCATGGTATACACAAATGCTTGTCAGGTAAATAATTCCCAACTGCTGAATTATAGTCAAAAGTTTTCAAAATAGGTCCAGTCTTTCACCGCTTGATTAAAAAGATTGCAAGGTATACTAATATAGTGCACTGATGATCACAAGTAACATCTTCCTCTTTCACACTCACCTACATGATCTGTTTAGCATATCAGTTGCATAAGTGTGATTTTAATTATTCTTTGCATTCTTTATTTATTGTCAAGTGGTTGAAGTTGGTCTGTACATATCTGCAGGCACAAACAACTTTTTTAAATTTAGTATCTTTGCACTTTGGTGGCATGTGCTTTATTTGATATTAAACAGTCAACTGAATAAAATAAAATTGATGCAAGTGATTAACTAAAATTATTGTGACCAAATTATCTCCATATATTCCATAACAGTGTCAAGCGATGATATCAGTTATGGTCCACACTCATCCACAGGTGTAAACTTATTAAGAAATCCTAGTCAATATGAGACTATTGGCACCTTTGGATCAATCCCTAGATATGTTTGTCTCTTGGCACACTGAATGTATATAATCTAGTATTATACTTTCTCGTTGGTCTCTTGAAAGAAATGGGCCCTCTACTGTAGACCACATTATAACTGATTCTTCTTGCTTACTAAAACTGAAAGAATATGGTAAGTTGAAAGAATTAAACCAATCACAAATGTTGTAACATAACCATTCTTGTTTATGAGGTAATGGGTACTGTATAAACAAAAATCCCATATGGAAAGTTATCTCTGCAGTGAGAACTAGGAAGGGTTTGTCCATATTATGATCAGGGTAAGTATTATTGAAATATCGTTTATTCTAAAATATTAGCTTTATCTTCAAATATGTTACCCAATAATAATACATTAGGTGTACTAGGAAGAGAAAGGGAGTAACATCACCCTTGTCAGATGTTGGCAATGGCTCCATGTCCCAGTGTATATGAAGCAGAAAAGTTGTGTGAGATACAGGGTGATCAACACAATACTCTGATGAAACTGCAGGAAAGCTGGAACGATGTATTTGCAACATTATCAGGTAATTATTATCAAAGAAACCAAACTAGTTACTTCAATTATGTTACCTGATCATTTTACCTTCTGAGAATAGGTAAGATGTTGCAGGAGTTACATCCCCTTACACCTGAGAAAAGCCATCTACAGTTCTGTAAGGTCTAACATAAGGGAGGTAGCTTCTAAATATTTTTTTATGCCTAGTTTAAGTAATGATCACATGTGAAAAGATGCAGATTTTTAGATAATGAGAAAAAATTCCTCCAACAAATCCAGCAGAAGTTCCACCAGGTCTAAGTAAACCTGTTAATATCTCGGAGATGGAAACTAGAGAAAACTATTTGCTCTAATGGCTTATATAAAATCAGCTAGGAAACAGTTATTCTCAAATGCAATGTTTGCAGTGACTGCCCTAACCTCACGAGTAAAAACAGGAGAACTTCATCCAACTTCATTGTATGCAGAATGAATTATCCATCTTATCCAGAATAATAGAGCCTGAACTTAGGTATCAACCTTTCCCTCTTTCAAAGGTAAAAATCAACATGCTGGCTTGATTCCTTTTAGGTACCACTTCAAGCCCTCACTGGATCCTAGGCTGAAGTACATGACCATCACAACAAAACACTGCCTACCTATTAGTGATGTCTGCTCTTGGCAAAGAGAACAAGGGCATTATAAATGATACTGACCCATCTTGACAGAACTGTAAATAGTTCTGATCAAATGACTAAGCTGATCCTGCCCACTATAGCTAGGTTGTGTGTGTGTGTATTTATGTGTGTCTGTGTGTGCAATCATATCACTATGATGACTGTAGTGTGGAAGTTTATAATGATGTCCAGCACTGGGGTATCATACCAGTCATGTCGTATCATGTTCCACCCAGCTGCGTTATCCTAACACTAGGCTGACCAGTCCTAACACTTACCTCTTAATGCTGAGTATCTAGCGAGACAGCTGCCAGTACCATTTGTATCAATCTTTGCATGCCTCGGCCACATGTCTGAACACAGTTTGAACACATGGCCTACCACATGCGAGGTGGACCTTCCAACCACTTAGGCCACCAGAATGGTCAGTGAGGATAAGTAGGAAGCAGATCTTACATGACCAATAACCAATGATGCTCTTTAGAATGCTTCAATTTAAGCATGCAAGATCCTATATTAGACTCCATGTGGACACTGAGCCAACACCTTTGATTGCTACACATTATAATTCACCAGAAGATCAGATAGGTCTGTATCCTCTCTTCATGATGCATCATGTCTGAGATTGTGGAACAGTAACCTTTCATCATGATGGGAGGTAAGTGATTCAATTCAAAGAACTATAGCAGAAAGTTATTGATGTCTATGTGAAGGAATGTGTTTCACCGGCACCATTAAGAAAAATATCAACTTCATTGCATATGCTTTCGGACTTTTAGACGTTCTAGGTTTGGATGAAACTATTGTCATTGCCACTGCTTGACTAGACGAGAAAAGTCCCTCTTTGCCTTGGAATTTCCCTGACAAATTTAACAAGTTGTTTATTCATGATTATTCCCACTGGAAGGTAGGAATCAGGATGCCATTGATGACACCGCCTGAGTAAATGTAAAACCAACAATAAGTGGTCTGGAGACCTAGTGTTCTCCTGCCTAAGATGTAACACACATTTCCCAGCAGCAATGTAACTATGAGTAACATACCTGAAGAATAAACTAAAACCAATGCTTTTAATTTCTGTCCTGAAATCTGTCCTGATATTATTTACCCCAAACTCTGAAATCAAATATCTTCATAATTATTTAAGATAACTTCATGAAAAGAGTACAAATTTTAGTAAAATAATCTCAGCTGTTTGCTTGAACTCTAGGTTAGATATTGTGACAATGCGCTGGATGGTCATTGTTGTCTTCAGTTTTAAGAGTTTATACGGTAGTTACCATTTAAAGTGAACAGCACGATCCTGTTTTAACAAAAGATCTGAATCTAACTTTTTAAAAAAAAATATTTTTAGTTACTATTATACACTGAAAAATAAAATAACCAATTATAGTCAATTATAGACTAGAAAATACTGTGACCAATTATCGCTAATTACACACTGGAAAATACAAAACCAAATATAGCTAATTATACACTAGAAAATACAATGACCAATTATAGCTAATTACACATTGGATTGTACAATGACCAATTATAGATAATTATTTACTGGTGGGCTTTATAGCAGTAATAATACAATATCAATATACTATATAAATATCATGAATTGTGGTCATTTGTCTTTCATGGTCAGGAGCATATTTGCATTTTATGTCCTAAGCTTCTTTTTGATTTCTTAATCATCAAAGGTTGCTAACAAAATCCTACCGTTGCTTGACCTCAATGAGTTGGGGCAATTTTTAATTTATCGATTTAAGTTGTGAACACTTGTTTTCATGCCAGATTCCACACCTGAACTTTTAGTGTGCACTTAAATAGCTACTCAGTTCACATTTGAGTACATATATTTATCATGAACCAGGTCTGACAGCTGAACCGGTCTTCATAGGTCACCTTCCCATTTTTGCCTTTTCCAATTGGCAGCTACTGTAGACAGGTTTCACTATATGTATGTAACCCCGTAGAGTAGATCCTATGAAATATGCTTCAAACTTGTCTAGGACCTACGAAGAAAGAAGGGTTTAAATCCAGGGAGACTGTGCTTTATCATCATCATCAATGGCAGCTCGGTCTCAATAGACCTCACGAGTAGCAACCTTGGAGTGTTATCTGTCTCTGGGGTTTTGGCATCATCTGCTGTGCACGCCTATGCATAAGTGACAGTCTCTATTGCAGTTCGTGCAGACGTATGCGGTAGTCTGTCTGACTGAGTTTATGTGGTTGCTCTCACTGTGTGGTGTGTAGTTGTGCCAGCTGATTTTCTGGATGCATTTTAAGCATTGTATATGGAAGGAGTTGAGCCAATGCTCTAGCCTCATGTAGGTGCTCCAGGTCTCAAATCCATATAGGAGGGTGCTGAAAATGCAGGCCTGGTAGACTTGGACCATGGTGTGCCCTGTCAGCGCGTTGTTTCCCACACCCTCTTCCTTAATTGAGCCATAATGGTGCTTGCCTTTCCAAGTTTTCTGTAAAGCTCCGCAATGAGCAAGAGTGTTGCTGATAGTTGATCCCTGGTAAGTAAAGTTGTTGACTTCTTTCAGGGTGACACTGTTAATTTTAATAGAGGTGGTATCTTGTACTCTGGCATTTGTCTTTTCAAGGCAGATGGTGAGCCGGAACTGCTTGCAGACATGAGTGAAACACTCTCCCAGTCCCTACAGGGCAGCCTCGGTGTGAGTCACCAGACATGTGTCATCAGCAAAGAAGAAGGCTTCTCTTTGGTCCTCAAGCACAGTAATGCTAGGTTCAACAGCTTTGCAATGCATTGGGTGGTGTTTCAGGCTCTTCTTAGGACGGCAACCGTCCATTCAAAAGGACATTTTTTGTAAGCTATGAAGGATTTTTGTTTGTTCTCTAGTATTGATTTCATCCTAAGAAGGTAAGCGTTGAACAAGTTCATTAATTTTGCCAAACAAGGACATGGCCATCCTGTATGTAACAAACTTCATGGAGTTTCCCGTGGCTGTGGCATTGAGCTCTGGCAGGTCCTAGTGAGCATGATCCAGGGTAGACACGCACTCCTCTACCTTGGAGAGGACAGACATCTGCTCAGTATTGATGCGAGGACGACCGTTTGGTTTGGATCAGTATAATGTGTGTGTCTGCAAGCGAACCCTGCTTCCAACGAGGGCATGGTCAGAGTCGTAGTCAGCACTATGGTACCTTCTGGTGGAGAAGACGCTGTTCAGGGCAGAGCGCCTAGTGATGACCAAGTCAAGCTGGTGCCAGTGATGAGACCTGGGGTGTTTCCATGACACTGTGTTGTAGCTAACACTTGCAGAAGATGTCTGTAACGAACATGACATGTTAGATGCACAGCTTCAGCAATCTCTGAATGTTTTTGTACTTCTTTCCAGTGACATGATGTCCAAGGCAGGTAGGTCATGACTCGTGGACTGCACCCACTCTAGCATTGAAGTCACCGAGGAGGAATAGTGTCTCATCTTTAGGCCAAGCTTTGATCTGTTCATCCACTTGCACGTTAGAACTGATCGTTTTGTTCTTCTAAAGAGGTGAGGGTGGGGGCATGATCACTGAGGATGTGGACAGGATCTGCAGCAGTGACAAAGCAGATGAACAAGCGGCGCGCAGTGACCCCTGAGGGAGACAGAACTGAGGCCAGCAAGGGTGTTTTTTATTATTATTAGAATGGCAAAGCCAACTCTAGGCTAGCAAGGCTCCTCAGGTTATCTACCTTTCCAGAAGAACATTTAGTTTTCCCTTCTAAGGGAGCTGCTGGAGGCGAGCATAGTTGCCTGGAGGGCAGCTATGCTGACACTTAAACTGGTGAGCTCTCTGTTGATGATGGCCATCTTCCTGGTGTCGTCCCATTTCTGAGGGTGTGGAGTATGGAGATCCTGTGTTGCACCGACATTAGGATCCCCGTTTCATCCTTGCTGATGGAGCTGCTACAAGAAGATCGTAGTTGATTCCGAGCCACCATAAGGGCTCCACTCCAGATTTTCTGTTTACTCTTGTATCATTTCCCTGTTCTAAAGATATATACGAGGCAGGAGAGCTTTGAAATCAGTTTCCTTCTCCTAGACTGCCTACCAATGCTAACAAGCCTAGTCTGTCCACCCACTGATACTGATGGTCACTCAGTTGTGCCACGTATCAGGTTCTGTGAAAACAGGGGGTCCTGCATGAAGGTGCTGCTGTGGACAATAGTGTAGAAGAGGACATATGCATATAACTTCCTGCCAACGCAGAGCCAGATACTGGTCCAGTTGCGATCACTACACCTGGAAAGGAGAGGCTGTGTATAGTTGTGTATATATTATTTTTATATGTCCAGACAACAATGCCAAGTGTATTAGAAAAGCTCTTATCTATTTCTTTAAAGGTGTAATTATCCTCTGGTAGCATAATTTTGAGTAAACAATTTATATTAACGTTATGAAAGAGTTTATTAATATGTATATACCACGAGCTCCTTGCAGCAAGTGTCATGTTGTATTTTTCGATGAGTTTAATAAATTTCTTATCAACTGAACACAAGATTAAAATTCCAAACATCACAAAACATTAATGATCTGGCATCATTCCATGACACTGCTATGTACCATGCCACACTAATATATAATCTGCATGATATGTCATAAAATTAAACTGAACATATGATAAATTCTCATTCTGCATGTGAGAAAGCTTGCCAGTAGCTTCTTGTGGGTTGTTTTTTTTTCTTCCATAAGTTATCTCAGGTTCTTCCTCCGCCATTAATACTGGTCGCCATTTATAGCCTATCGTGTGCTGAAATAGGCATTAAACCCTACAACCACAATTAATACTGGCTGCCATGTATAGCCTATTGTGTGCTGGACAATGATGTTAAATCCTACAACAACAACAACAACATGTCATAGAAAGGAAATTTTTAAACTAAATTATATTTCTCCGAGAATACTTACCCGATCACATTAACGTTAGGGATATAAGACTGCTACCTAGTGAATCCAGGCGTACTAAAAGACGAAAAATCGTCTTTTCTGTCTATCTCCTATAGAAAAAAGGCAATAACTCTTGCCCCTTACCTCCCGTTGCCACCGCCAGTTGTCGCTAGTTTTTTAAGCTGAGCGATATATGCTATATGAGGATAGTTGCATGGCAGGGTGGTTGGGAGGGTTTCTAAGTAATGTGATCGGGTAAGTATTCTCGGAGAAACAAAATGTACTTAAAAAATAGTTTTCTCCTTCAAATACTTTCCTCGATCACATTAACGTCACTGGAAAGGGCATGTAACTCACTCACCCTACATGCTGAAGCTAAAGGCTATCAAGGAACATGTTTGGTATGATAGTAGCTTTAACGAAGTGTGGGCTAAAGACTCAAATTTGTCTGAATTGAGCCATGTTAAAACCCAGGACAGATTCCATTTTGGAAACAGGGTGAGGGATTTTGGTCGATTGAACTCAAAATTGTGTAAAAGATCTGACAGATCTTTGTCATGCCTGATATCACATCTACCATGATGGCTGAATGTGTCTGATATCATGGAGCGGTAGTCGTTGATAGTAATTGTGGCCAACTGTTTCTTCTGGAAAAGCCAGAGAAACAAGTTGGCCCTTTGAGAGATTGAAACACTCAAAGGTTTGATGCTATTGATATGGTACCAGTCCCTGAAAATATGCCACTTTCCCTCGTAAGCCTTCAGAGTGGAGGGCCTTCTTGCACTCTAGATTCTCTCCACAATTGAAGGTTTAAATTGTTTGTCTCTCAAGGCCGTCCAGACAAGAGCCAAGCGTTCTGGACAGGAGTGAATCACCCGTGATCGCGGATGCTTGAGAAGATTTGGGCTGACCGTAATCTTCCTGGGTAGATCTATCGCCAGATCGAGTAGATCTGAGAGGGGCAATCAGAATCATCTGACAGTTCTGACCCCTTAAACCTCTGGAGTATTTTCGGTACCAAGACCGTAGGAGGGTAAGGGAATGCCCTCAACCCCTCCCAGCTGATTGACAGAGCGTCCACGGCCCAAGTTTCTGTCTGTGGAATCAGAGAGACGAAAGTGGACAACTTGCGATTGCACCTTGTCGCAAAGAGATTGAACGCCCCCAAAGTGTGCAGATCCAAAGAAAGACCGATTGATGGAGTGACCATTCCGTGTGAATGATTTGACCTTTCCTGGAGAGAGTGTCAGCCAAGACATTGAGTCTGCCGGAAATGTGTCTGATTTGTACATTGATGTGGAGATTGTCGCACCAAAGTTAAATACAAAGTCATCAAGCTCAATACAGAGCCGTGAAGTCATGAAGCTAAAGACAGTCATCAATAATCTTCTGTTATAAAGGAAATATGATAACAAATAGATTTTAATACAGCTGTTCTTGTACAATACGATTCTTCTTTTTTCTTCCCTCAAGACACAAATTCCAGAGAGTGAAGTGTCTTACCTTTTTTAGAGTTACAGGCCCCCATAAAACCTAAAACACTAAGCTGACATCACTTACAACATGTCCTCTATATCTGACATTTTTCTCCTAAAAAGTATGGCAATAAAGGTATTTTTTACATTTAAAAATCTTTTTTTAGAGGAACTTTTAGAAGAAAAAAAACAACTTTTAAGATCTGCTTTGAATTTCATCAAACTTTCAATTAGCAGAAGGCAAATTTACTTTAAACTAGATTATGTTTCTCCGATAATACTGATCACATTACATTCAGATACCTTTCTTTACAATCTCTGAATAAATCCCTCTCGGAACGACAGAAAAATTTCTATATCTATAGTAAATAATAGAAAGTTAACTCCCATTTCTACCTACAGTGGTTGTAATTATACACTGTGACCTTTCTTTAGCAAACTCTGTTTTAACACATATTCAGATATAACACAATTGTGGCATGGCTCCAGAAATTTCATGCGCATGTTTTTTCTCGCATGCGAAAAATCTTCAATCAAAATAAAGTACCTATCATCAAAGGAAGTGAGCACCAAACTGAAATAAATGCAATGGAATCTGAGGGATTCTTACATTTGTTAAAGAGTCCAAAAGACATTTATTCTGCAGGGAAATTTTCGTTTTTGCAGGAAAAATGTTGATGCTTACAATTGCTACCAATGAAGACTTGAGAAATACAATATAAATTTTATATCTTTTAAAACAACGGATATCTGAAAATCAAGTTGCTGTTTAATCAATACGTTTTCTTTCCACATGGAATCCCCTATCCGCTGCATAGCCTCAGCAAGATGATGGCCATCTCCAGCTAACTAAAATCTAGTCCAGTTTAATTACAGGTATATGTAGCATGTAAAGAACTCGTCATTTGCTACTGGTTCAAATATCATAACTAACTGTATAGTGACAGGTTTTTGTTGACAATGATATATAGATTATACATCAAAAGAAGACTACCAATTCTTATATACATGTTATTTGTGTTTTCTAAAGGGATGTGACCGATAAATGAATTTCATAAAATGTGATTTACACTGAAATTCATGAATTGCTCATTTGCATGTACAGTACTTAACAGCACATATTTTTATGCCTATTTCTATTACCCCCTTCCCCATCCCTCCTATTTTGGTACATAAATCATTTTCTTCAGCTAACTGACTTGGTTCCTTATAACATGGTTCGGTCTATAACACTATCAGGTTCTATGGACCCCAACTACTTGGTTACAGTGGAGTTACACTGTATCTGTCACTTAAATGAGCAACCCTTAGAAGGTTGCTTGCATTGCAGAGAAGGGTCAAAGGGACTATCTCTAACTTAAGCAGGTGAATATTATTAGAGAAACAATCTTTTAATAAATATTTAGTGTTCTCCATATAATACCTGGTCACATTACATTAGGCGAGAAAATAAGAGGTAACGTGAATCCTACCCATACCTGTGTCTCTCAGTAGAAGCATGATTGCTCCACTAAAGGAATGTGTGTGTGTGTGTGTGATTTGGATTTTTAATGTAGCTATTAAATGTTTTTAGTCATATCACTATGATATCTGCAGTGAAGCAGTTTATAGTGATGTCTAGCACTGGGGCATCAAACACCAGAGATTTAGCATGATGTCCCACCCAGTCACATTATCCTGATACCAGGCTGACCAGTCCTAACACTAACCTCTTAATGCTGAACGCCAAGCGAGGCAGCTGTTAATACCATCTTTGTAAGTCTTTTGTACGCTTTGGCTGGGGATTGAACTCACGACCTCCCGCATCCAAGGTTGACACTCTAACCACTAGGTAACTGGAACGGTCACTAAAGGGATGAACTTCTCCAAATGTTAGATTAGCAAAGCAAGAGATAATTTGCTTATACACATGCGTGGGTAATCCCAGTGGGATTCAACCTCTGATTTATTGTCTCGCCTTCAAAAGCTTCCCAGGTGAATCCAATGAAATAGGCAAAACCATGTTGGGTCAATGGTTGTGCTTTCATTAATGGGGAATTCTCACTGTCTGTGCATCTACCACCAACCCAACAAGATTCAGCTCTCTCCATACCAAGGCCAGAGATAGAAACTGGGTGTGCCAATCAGCTGGCCCCACCATGTCCCAAACTTAGACGTTACATTTAAAGTCAGGCTCATAGAAATTGTTCTCATTTCATAAGCAAAATACTGCTGTTTTTGTCCATCCAGCATGTTAACCAGACTCGTATTCAATATCATTTTTAGTCTCAAAATCACTCACTGGTAGTCTTAGACCCTTTCCTTTTACGGATCGCCTCTTTTTTTATATCCGCTCCCAGTCGCTTTCTTTAGTGCAATCCCAGCAGCGGTTCCAACTGCTCCTAATGCAGTAGCTTTCGCAACTGCAGGGGTGGCAGCGGCAATTAGTGCTGGTAACTCAGTGAGAAGTGGAAATATACCACCTGATTTAATCATGTCTTTGATCACAGCCGCTGAGAGGGAAACCTGAGCACCTTTTTTACAATCTTTTTTAGCACCATTGAAATGCTTAATCTGATGAGCTGTCAGTGATAGTTTATTCTGACCACACTTTCCCCAGTTCCAATAATTTGATATGCTTCAAAATTAAAAACAATCATTGAAATCATCACTACCTGCAGGCAGTATTTACCAAACAAAATTCTCACCTGCAGATCAACCATGCTGGGATTATCTGGGATCAGCCATTTATTTTAAATGTACAATTGTATATTTCTATGATGACTGGATGGTTAAAATGACAAAATTGTACTAGCTTCAAACGTGCTGTTCGAATATAGTTTAACAAACAGTCATGTAAAGCCCAAGTACCCAGATGTGTTAACAGTTTCTGATCTGAAAAGCAACACATGGCAAGAAGTGATACATGTTCTCTACTGCTGTGACTTATGGCACAAAAAGCACTTGATGGGTTAAGAGTTGTATAAAAATTGTAATGTGTGCAGAGTACATTTTTAAGTCTAACTTAAGACTAATTAGCATAAGTTCTCAAACATCACAACTCTCCAAGTGCATTAAGTCCTAAGTGCATACTCACACACACTTCAACATTGCTGGCGATGTCATCAGCAGTGATTGCATTATGGAATGCCAGTCGGGCACAGTCTGTTTGGCTTGATCAGACAGCTTAATAAGTAATGCTGGTTTGTTGGAATGGTAGGTCCAGTCAACTGCTGTTTGGCTTGTTTGTATGGCTGGACCAGTTGGTCAACAATCAGAATGGCATACCAAAGATGATATATGTTGCAGTCTGGTCAGCTAGTGCATTATGGTCAGTACAGCCAGTCTTTCTGGACAGCTGACTAACCAGTTGGAAATAACACTGACCAGTGTAATCGTACATTGCTCATCATGTGGCTGGACTAGATGATCATCTGTATGGAAGTCATACCAAAGGAAATATATTTTTGTGGTTCAGCCAACAGATGTGGTATGATAAGTACAGAAGACTGTCAATTCTGTATTAGTCAAATTGCAAATCTCCACATTCCACTCGTAATCTTAATATTGTCATGCACAGAGAGAGTAAATGATTGCAACAATCATGTCTCAATGACAGGGTCCATTGTGATTATAATATTTAAATGCCATTTCTTCTTGTCTATTGGAAGTACCTGTGCTTTCTACTCTATATATGGATACAGTATATTCTGGAACTGTTTCTGTATCTGTATCGGGTGGTGGAGAGGGCACCTCAATATCGCCTGTGAGACTGTGCAACAATTCTTAAGTACTCACATAAACTGTATATCTAGCACTATTTTGCATCTTCATGGGTGGTGGAGAGGGCATCTCAACATCATACACGAAACTAATGAATGATTCTACTGAATTCACAGATACAGTATGTTCTGATGTTTCTGCATCTGCATGCAGGATGGAGGGCATCTTGAATCCTCCGTGAGATTAATCAGAGATTCAGCTGTATGTTAAAAGTCTTGGTATAATGTAATAAGGCATGTTCATTTTTCAAAGTGATCAAACGTTTTCATGAAAGGAGAAATATGGGAATACAAAATATATTTAGTACACTTTGTGTGTGTGTGTGTGTGTGTGTGTGTGTGTGTGTATGTGCAGGTGGCCAATTGGTCTAGATGTTCGTTTTTACAGATCACTCACATAATACACCTCTGTCCACATGATTTCAAATCTTGGTTCGATCAAAATGGGCATGTAAGAAAGTCTCTTCCTGCAGTCTCCCTAGGTTCTTCTTCCACCACATATACTGGCCACAATGTATAAGACTAAACACTTGCTGACATATGGTGCTAAATAACACCAAACCAAATCAAACCATTTCTTAGCATATGAAAAGGTCTGCAAAGTGTCAAGGGAGTTCTGAGTAATCGTGCTCCACAGTCTGCAATAAAAGTATGTCCAAGCCACCAAGCACTATATGCTGATATATGTCACCTATATATGACATACAGAAACTTTAACACAAAACTTCAACACTGTTGATATAGAAGTTGACAGCTGAAACGTGATATCTACATATCATCACAAATCTACTCAGCTCAACTACATCTACATATAAACATGCCTGCAACACTATTTTGACCACTGGAAGTGGCATCTGAATAACCATACAACAAAAGGCTTTGCAGTGAGAGTAAAAAAAGTCTAAAATTAGTGCAAGTACTATACATAAATGGCCAGCAAATCTATTCAGATATTCAACATATGCATACAAAACATGTCTACAGCTACTAACTTTTGTGTGGACTGCTTCAGTGACCGAAGTGGTTAGAGCATTCTTCTCAGACGTGGGAAGTCGCAGGTTAAAAACCTGGCCAAGTTTAATACCAAAAACTTACAAAATGGTACTAACAGCTGCCTCACTTGGCGCTCAGCATTAAGAGATTAGTGTTAGGACTGGTCTGCCTGGTGTCAGGATAATGTGACTGGGTGGGACATCATGCCACATTGCAGACATCATAGCGATATGACTGAAAAACTGTTAAAGCTGCATTAAACATCCAAATCACACATACACCACACAAAATTTTAATTGTCTATATCATGAGGATTCTACCAAGTTATGACAAAAATATTTTAAATTGCCTGAAAATCTAATCATGAAGATATGAATGTTAATACTAAATTTCTTTTGTCTACAACAAGCAAATTGTACATAAAGGCACTCAGATGGATTTGGATGGATAGACTTTATGATCCCGTTTGAACTGTATTGGGGCAGAAAAAGTAAGCAATGTTATTACCCAGGATTTAGGCTGCAGCTTGACTATGTCTAGCTCTAACACTTCAGTCTGGTGTCCACCAACCAGGATGGATGTTGAATTCATCTGTAGCATGCACTGCATATCATGCATCACTGAATTCCTGAAAAACACGCACAAAAAGCTTACCAGTCAACTTGTTGAATGTAACACCACTATAACCAAGACTGTCAACAGCCGCCCAGTGGATAGGATTTTTGTTTTCATACAATGCACCTCTACATATCTTTTAAAAATAGTTTTTAAACAAATACCATTAACCAATATTATTACTTTTAATTATTATTTCAGTATAAATTCAACTAAATCATACTACACACATATATTGCTCTCATCCAAATTTATGTTCCACACAAGATTACTGTATCCTGCTAGTTTTTTCATTCTGTAAATTAAATCCTCTGCAAATAATTACTGATCTTCATTTGCATTGTTCACCAGGATAAACAGCAATTTCACTACCAATTAATAATTTAATAGTTAACTATAAAACATGAGTGACTCGTTGGTCAACCAAACTGTGTATGTTTTAATTGAAACCGCTATTCTTTCTTAAAAATATCTGGATAAGCCAGTTCCTTGACTTGACAAGACCAAGAGACAGTTAGCTTATGTGAAAAAGCTGTATTATATAGCAAATCAAAAACATCATTTTATAGTTATTTTGTATGACCCATGAAGAAAAACTTAACCTGCCTTTACAGACAAGTTTTAAATACTGAATGACCCCTGACCTAATGACAAGGGACCCTTATGAAGACCGTATTTAACAGTCACAGACAAATGGATATATATACTTTAACTATACCTGTCAGACCTGCACAAAAGGTAACCTCAAGTTCTGCTGTATTCACAAGACTACTTTTCTCACCTTTCAGAAAATGAATGGCTTTGAACCTCTATCCTAATGATAAATACTGCCGTATTTTCAAACCGGAGATTTTAGAGTTACGCTGACATTTCAAATGGATCAGATGCAAAACTTGTTAAATATTATGGTCATTATTTTAAGATACAAATATTGACAAAAACTATGTTCCATGTTTTTTAAAATGACTTATTGTTCTTTCTAACTTACAGCTGTAAGCAATGTATGAGAACTATGAGAACACCTGACAGATGAAAGGCCATTACCTAGGCTCAACTTGCCTTGTGCCAATGTGCAATAAAAATCCTTTAATGCATTTCATATGCCTGTGTGCTGGTAGATGAGGGCAGTCACTACAGAGTTATCAACCTTTGCATTGACACACAAGAACAATTGAGCAAGAGGACCATATTACATGCATTAAAAATGTTTACTTTGGACTAGGTTATTAATTACTGATATATTTCAGCAATAAAACTTACAACGGTCATTTCACTATTGGGTTAGCAAGGGTAAAAGAAATTCAAGATAAAGAACACATACGTATAATGAAAAATATTCAGGCCTCGTCTGTTTGAGCATCTCAAATTTCCACGTGTTAAAAACATGACACCTCTATCACCAAGTGACATAATCTGCCTTACTTCATCACTGGCATGAATTTGAAAAGATGTGTAAATCTTAAGATCAAGCCCATAATATGATGTTACATATCCCTGAAGAAAAAAAAACATGTTTGTAAAACAAACTCCACTGCTCACCTGCTTTGTCATGGTACTTTCAAATCTAGTTCATTACATTCAAGTACCTGGAGGTAAGCATACACACAAGCATCAGTAATAGTCAATTGTATAGTCGACTATGCCTTCTCATACCCATGCATGTTTAATTACCTAGTCAAAGTATCGGGGATCTAATCAGTTTCTAAATTACACACAGACAGACAGACAGACAGGCAGTGTGCAAACAAAAACTTTCATCCTCTTGTTGCGCATGAGGCAAATTTGGCTATGGACAAACTATGGTCAACTTAATTTAAATACATGAATTTGCCACTTTGACAAAGAAATATTTCTTCGAATAATTGACAAACTTAACATCCTTAGATAAATGCTTTTCTTGTGAGATACTGTCCATAGGTACAACAGTTTCATACTTAACAAATTCTGCAAGCAAGAACTATAGCAATTTGTCTTTATAAAGATTGGCAGTAGAAGATTAAGTGTCTAGGTAATGTTAATTGGTGTAAATACTGTATTTAATTTTGGCAAAATTCATGGTCACTGATAGTAAGCAAGGTAAATATCATTTTTTGCATAGCAAAAATGTTGTCACAATTAACTGTTCAATACATACTGAGAATAAAGTACAATTGAGAACTGATTAAATGCTGTCCTGACTCTGATCTGGTATCAGGCTTTAGTACATAAGGCTAACATGCAGATATGGAAAGTAAAAGTTTCCAAGAACCATTGATTAGTCTATTTCTTTAAGAAACCAAAACAATCACTAATACTACTATATCAGTGAAAGAAGCAAAACATCAGGCCAGAGTCAATGTAACAGTATATCAGTGAAAGAAGAACTGCAAGAGAGCTACGTCGCTGCCACAGTTTATCAGTGAAAGAAGCTATACAACAGGACAGAGTCAATTGAATAGTATATTAGCGAAAGAAGCACTACAACAGGCCTACATTGTTGGGAAAGTTCTTAAGTCAATCGAAGCCAATGCCACAGTGGCTGATTACTATTAATAATCTGGTTGATGCTGATTGCATTATGCATGAATTAAATGATATTCTATAAAGAAAGAAACGAATTAGGGCTTTGGAAATGTGAAGGTAGGAAATTTCTTCTTATTCATGAGGAAATCTCAGTGCCAATTCAGGAATTACAAACTTGGAAACTGGCTTTTAATTAAAAAAACATGTGAAACAGAATTTTACGTCATTAAGTAGTCATTTTTCTTGGCTGTCTTGCTATCATTGATCACATTTGTGAATGATTATGCTAATTAACGATAGTTTAATTATATTATGTTCTAACAAAAAATTGTAACAGTGTTCGATAGCTTGAAACTGAACTAAAAGATACAACTAAAATGCATTTCACGTAATAAAAATGTATTTAATTGGTATTTATTTATTAAAGTGCTGCTTCAATTTGGCATTAGTGACAAATGTACTGATCAAAATTTCGTTACATACTATAATTTAGGGTGTACCAAGCATGTTTGAAATGAAATTTTAAGAAAATAAATTTTTTTTTCTAATTAAAAATTGATCATTTCTTTATGTTGATTCGATTTCCAGGTCATATCAACCATTAAAACGAGCAATATATCAAGGTTTTCATTAACAATTTTGACTGCAATTTTCCTAATGTTCAATAAATTGGGGTCAATTTTTTTTTTATACTTTTTAGGGAGATGAAAGATGGGATCCACGACTGACCCCTCGCTATCTGGGCACGAGTTATCAAGGTAGTAGTGTAATGAGTAAAATATCTTATATAAACCACTTTCTTTTAAAATGTCCACAATCTTCTCACATGGAATATCATCTCAGGATGCTTTCTAGTCCAAGAAGGTTGACATACGGGAGAGCATTCAGCATATTCTAAATCCCCATGCCAGCAACTGGGAAGGGACGTATAATACATGTATATTATATATAGGTATTTACGTTGGTTAATTTACGGCACAAATCAGACCTGTGAATCCAACATCAAAATCTGAAACATCTCGCCAGCTTGACTGAAAATATATAAAAACAAATAATTTTTAAACAAATAAGATCATATTTACTCCCTGGTTTCCTATCCACAGTAGTTCTTGTGTGTCAAAGCAAAGAGAGGTAACTCCATAGTGACTGCCTCCATCTACCAGTACGCTGTGGATTTCTCTGTATTCTCCTTGAACTGGGTCAGGCTGAGTGGGGAACATGCCAGGGGGCAACTGTCAAATCAGTGAGAATAAAGAACAAAAACAATCTTTTAAAGACTTTGCCTCTCTTTCACTGGTAAATGATCCTTACATCAAACTTTTCAGTTGTGAGCTTTCAAAAATTCTATAAATATGAAGCCAATAATCACAGGGCTGTTATTTGGATTGGAGTGGCTAATGTAAATTCTGGTACTAAATATAGCTAATACTGACTACATATCTTGAAAGATGAACTTTACCTAGATTTCGCACTAATAATGTCACAATTGACAATACCATGGGTAAAGCATAGCTCTGAAATGCATGGTATCTATAAACTGATCCAAAGTCTCCTTTAAGATCTGTACAACACTTATCTGCTTTAAGCTGTATGCTAGACACAGAGGAGTTGTTGTTCTTGTTGTTGTATGGTTTCATTTGTTTCTGCACAATATAGGTTATATATGGCAGCCAGTATAAAAAGAAGGAAAAAAACAGGAAAACCCAGAAAAGAAACACCAACCCACAAAAAGCTACTGGAAAACTTTCTTATGTACCCGTATCGGCCTAGCCAAAGACTTGAACCCACGCAGACAGAGGTGACATGGCAGTTGTCCATAACAGTGAGCATTTTAGACCCCTTGCATCCCACGAATTGGGATTATCACTGCTGTAATTAATTCCCATGCAGAGTTCTTAAATTTGCAATAAATTTAATTACATAACAAGCAACAAAAGGACAGAGGATAAATCGTCTGAAAAGAATCTCCAGGAATCCAAGATATAATTGTTTCTTCTTATTAACAGCAGAAAGATCTACAATGTTTTATTTTTGGAAAAAACGCTATCATTGAAGTCGTATGGTAAAAATACCAAGTCGATCTGACCATCCATTCAAATGAAGCGGTCATAGCAAGATTTTCAAGATGGTCACCATGGTAGCCATGCTGGCTGTCAATTCACAATTATTTTTATTCAGGACAAACTAGACTTCATAAGTAGTCTTCTGGTGAAAACTGCATGTTGGTATGCCTTTAGGAAAAACATTATCAAGAATTACAAGGTGGCTTCCTTGGTGGTCATGCTGTAGGTCAGATCAGCACCAATATCTCTGTACTTTTATTCAAAACATCAAAGAATACAAGACAGTGTTTTACAGTATGACAAATTCAAGTGCGCTGAATGGTTATTGTTGAAACTTGTTGTCAAAGCACGCGTGTAAATCGATCTATTGATCAAAAGCAGAACACACAAACAGAAACTGTCAATTAACAGATATGTTTAACTTCTTTATCTGCTAAAGTTTGTTGTATGTGATATCATCTATTATCTTTACAATCTTTCATATTCAGAAAACTAAAAGATTGATATGCTCTTTTGTAAAGCCTGATAAAATAAAACTCGATGGCCCCGAGTGGCCAAGTGGTCTAAAGCGCTGTTCGTTACGGACCACTGCCATCACACCTCTGTCTGCGTGTGTTCGACTCTAAGATTCGGCAAATGTAGTTATGTGAGAAAGCTTGCCAGTAGCTTCTCGTGGGTCGGTGGTTCTTTCCGGGGTTGTCCGGGTTCTTCCTCCAACATTAATACTGGCCGCCATCTATAGCCTATATTGTGCTGAAAAATGGCGTTAAAAAAACAATAAATAAATTAAAAAAATAAAACTCACTCAGGGTTCATCCAAAGTTCTGAATGATAAATTCAAAGGCTTTCCCCAAACCTTCATAGACCACTAACATCGATTTCCAATACCTATTTTTGCTAACATTTGGATTCAAGTTATGTTATACGTGAAAACAATGAATGCAGAATACTATAAATTGTTGAATGATGAAATTTAACCTATAATTAATCAAATGAAAGAAACCAGGAAAACTCAACATCAGAAAATTAACCACCACCTTGGACAATTTTATCCGTGATATGGAAAGAAATTTAAATGTTTTGAGTTTTTTCAATTTTAAAAGACGTTTTAAGACCTCTGCTCGATTTTGCCACACTTTCAAGACCTTGAAAATGCTACCGTATTTTTCCCAAACTATCAATGACTTTCAAAGACTGCAAGAACCCTGTCACTGGAAAAAAATTAGCACTTTAAATACCAACAAACCTTAGACTAAGTTGATTCAAGTATGGGCATATTGTTAGACTAAACAACTTGGGCAATAACATTATACTAAACAACTTGGGCAATAACATTATACTAAACAACTTGGGCAATAACATTATACTAAACAACTTGGGCAATAACATTATACTAAACAACTTGGGCAATAACATTATACTAAACAAATTGAGCAATAACATTATAATAAACAACATGGGCAATAACATTATACTAAACAACTTGGGCAATAACATTATACTAAACAACTTGGGCACTAAACTACTTGGGCAATAACATTATACTAAACAACTTGGGCAATAACATTATACTAAACAACTTGAGCAATAAATGAAGGGATTTAAAGGAGTCATAAACCTGTTGCTGAAAATGTTCTGGCATCATCACAGGAGGAATCATTACAACAGCTGGATTCATATCCAGCGGACCAGCGGGAAATCCAACATTTGATGTAGACAGATGATTCAAGTCCATATTCATACTTCGGATTCCATACCCATGGTAGATTAAATTGGGGTCTGAAATTTATAGAAAATCGGAATAGATTAAATGTAGACAGAATTTACAAGCATCTGATAGCTCTATACATGGGGTCCCTCTAAATCCTGAGTGGTCTGTCAGTGCGTGTTTGCATGTTGTAACACAGCTTTAAAAAAAAATTCAGTAATACGGCTATGACGTCTCCAGCATGGTAATTTATAGTTATGTCTAGCACTGGAGCATCATGCTGCAGATATGTAATATGATGTCCCACCCACTCATTATTCTGACATCAGGCCGACCAGTCCTAGCACTAACCCCATGATGCTGAACGCCTAGCGACGCAGCTGTTAGTACCATTTTTATAAGCCTGTGTGTTTGTGTGTGTGTGTGTGTGTGTGTGTGTGTGTGTGTGTCAGAGGTCTCGCTAGGATTTTAAAACTAGGAGATCAGGACTCCTATTTTAAGAAGAACGGGAGTCACACCAGCAAAGCTGCAGTCCCCAACCAAAAGCAAATTGGGCATACCTGAAATGGCTATATTTCCAGATAAATAGAAACAGTAGTTACCATCAAGTTTAATTTTGTAACTTCTTTAAAGTACTAACATGTAGCCTTTGTCTGTCCGTTACAGTGAATTATGTCAGGCCAAGGAAAGGTCTTATTCTAAGCAGTCTTTGAACTTGCCGCCAAGCTTTTGGGTCATGTTCTTCAGTTGTACTCTTACAATGACATATACATATGGGGTTTTTGCAGCTACCGAATTTTCTGATTGTAAATATCAGCACAGCTAAACACTAACTCATTTTCCCACTCTACAAGTAGTTGAAGCGAGACTAGCAAGCCCTTGAATTTGCCGTTCAGCAAATTGGTGCATATGGATGACTCCAAAACCTCTGTGAGTGATTTGGAATTTTAACGAAGCTTTAAGAATTTTTCAATAATATCACAATAAAGTTTGCAGTGTGGCAATTTGTAGGTCTTTGGTACGACTCAGCCAATACAGAGTTGATGTAATGTTGATGTGTTGTTTGCAGTATGTGCAAAGAATTAATGGCACCCACCCACCCTTCTATTTTAATTTTAATTTCTTGGAATGCATACTTTACGAAGTAAAACTCCATCAACCAGGAGTTCTGGGATTTTTTTGGTTTGGCTTTGCTGATAGCTAATTGGTTCCAAAATTGGTTTAAAAACTATAATACCCTTGAACACTATGCCAAGTATCAATATAGTCATGCTTTCCGTTCTCTCTCTCTCTCTCTCTCTCTCTCTCTCTCTCTCTCTCTCTCTCTCTCTCTCTCTCTCTATATATATATATATATATATATATATATATATATATAGTGAAATCTGACTTAAAAGAAATGTTGCTGTTCACAAACCTGTCAATAAATAAAATAGATATGGCCTAAATAAAAGTCATAATTATAACTTTTGTTCTTGTACATGCATCTAGCTTCTCTTTGATCTACCATAAATGGTTGTTTTACATCCTGATCCTACCTATGGAAATTTGCACAATGATCTCACCCACTGCAGCCTTTAAACACATCTCACTAGCTATTGTGAGCCAATGAAGTAATATGTGAAATGGTGGTTTATACCTGATGTCTTTGCCTTTAATTGCCTCTATTGAAACTGCCGTGGGGTGGATTTTCATCAATTGGGATTTTTCCTCATTCTTGGTGCAAACTGATGCTCAAGATTTCTTGAAACTTAAAGAATAATTACAGTGGAACCCCATTATAACGCACCCCACGATAACGCAATCGTTGCATGGCCCCCGAAATTTCGTATATTTATTCTCACATGATTTTATTTCATTATTCAAAATGCGTGAAATAGTATATTAAGAATTTACTATCATTTTGCGAAAGAGATTGCGTGTGGAGAAGAGATCACATATGAATTCAAATAAAATACAATCGTGGCGTGGTTCCTGAAACTTTAAATATATGTACGTGTATTCTTCTCGTACCTGGTGATTTAAAAAAAAAATTAAGTATGAGAAATAGTATGTAAAACGTTTATTATCATTTTGGGGAAGAGTTCGCATATGAATTTTAATATAATACGATCATGGCATAGCTTCTTAAATTTAACAATTTCACCAGATTCTCAAAGTCTTATGCCAAAATAAACATGATGTGGTCTTTGTGGGTATCTTCAATTAATTCTGTATACAATAGTTTCTTTACCAATAGCCAAAGTGTGTTTCCTCTTTAGCGGCACACACAACCATGCAACAGACAATACGGTGGTTTATAAAAACAGTTTAATAAACATCAAAACACAAAAGACCCCAACATGTTTTCTGGGCTTGGCGTGTTATTAGACACAATCAGTTGACATGTAAATAATGTCCACTTTACTAGCTGGAAATTGAGATGGTATGAAATTGTACATGTGTTCAGCTTCAAAACAATACAAGTGACTTGTGACCATTACAGGCATACTGCACTTGGTTCTCAAGTTTTACATGTGTTTGCTTATGAAATCGTTATTAATTTCCCTTTTTTAAATTTAAAAACATATTACGGAAACGTATGTTCATTAATGAAAGTTTTTCATTGCACTTTGTGCCAAAAAAGTTTATTATGATTTTGGGGAACAGATCGTGTATAAATTCTAACACAATATGATATTTAATACAATAAAGTACCAGTAACAATAGTTCTTATCAACCAAGACACTTATAAAGTATACTGTCAATGTTCAATCACAACACATTCAGCTTTGTCGGGAAGCTGTCCACTTTATGGTTGACATCCTGAACGAAACACGCCGACTGTTGGCCTAAAATATTTTACAGCGGGCGATGTACAACCGAATCCGGTATTGACTGTAGAAAAATACAAAGCCTACACCAATAACTGTTTACGGCCGGCTTCCTGACCAACAAAAAGCATGTTCGGCAAAATATCTTACAACGTAATTGTGCGTTGAAACACACACACACACACACACTTTACTCAGTACTTCTTTCACTGAAATATAATCAACTAATTCTCACAGAAAGTATGTGGTGAAATGTTTTGATATAACTTTATTTCATGCTAGTCATCTATTGACTAACGCATCTTCACAAAACTTCAGCCATCTTGAATTTCTCAATTGGCATCGACCATTCACGACGTGAACGTGGATAAGTGTGCGGGAGGCCAGGGTACCAGGCTAGAAAACTTATGCTCCTGTGCCAGTGGAGTTCGCAAACTTTTGTGCTTGTTTATGTTTTTTGATGAGGATTTTTAACGTAGCTTTAACGATTTTTCAGTCACATCGCTACGATGTATGCAGTGAAGCAGTTTAGAGTGATGTCTAGCACACCAATCACATTATCCTGACACCAGGCCGACCAGTCCTAACACTAACCTCTTAACGCTGAGCGCCAAGCGAGGCAGCTGTCAGTACCATTTATGTAAGCATTTTGTATGACTCGGCTGGGGATCGAACCCACGACCTCCCGCTTCCGCGGCGGACGCTCTAACCACTTAGCCACCGGAGCGGTACATTTCTGTGTTGAAACTCGTATACATATTTCATACAGGTGAACGAGATCATTCCGATGTTAATTTTGTCTTGTTCGCAGAGTGGCTAATCAATATAAACATACGGTCTATTTTAATATAGGATTTCTGCTTGTTCCCAGAATGACTCACCCATATGAACCTATGGACCATTTTAGTAAAGGACTTCCCTTTGGTCCAAAATGCCCCACCCATGTAAACCTATGGACCATTTTAATAAAGGAGTTGCACTTGTCCCCCAGAGAGTCGCACAATATGAGGCCCATGCAACTATTAAAATATGTTCAGCCTCTATTCCACGATGAGATATCATCTGTTAGATAGTGATAGATTATTTATCTACCTTTAATGTTTGGTGGGTATAAAATCCCACTTCCCTCCACACATGGTTTTCGGAAATTAACCAAGTGCCATAACTATTATAATCATATATTTTATGATAGATATGTTTCTCCGACTAAACGTCATCCGCACGACAAAAACCAACCCAAAGTACTCGTACTTTAATTTGAGTCAGAGATTAGTTTTTTTTTCTTCAACCGGACATGCGTTTCCTGGCGCTATCTCAGACATACAAAGGTCTGCTAAAAATATATCACAATATATTTAAAAGAACCAAACTAAAGTCAAGCTGGCGAAGATAGTAAATCAAACAAACTGACAACAAAAAACAACCGCCAAGAAACACAACTTATACATCACCCATGAGCAACAGTACTGTCAAATAAAAATCAAAAAGGTAGTCAAAGAATCAATTTTACCAAAAGAACAGATGTCGCCTCTGTAACGTGGTAGAATTACATTTTTCTTTTGTCTCGCTTGTTGTGTCATGTTCAGATATTTGGCGCTCTGGGCTCTTTAAAAGTAATATTCTCTTACATTTCAGTGGCGACATCAATTCTTTTTATAAAGTTGTTAAGAGACATAGTGCCGTTTTTGTGTCATTTGACGGTAGTGTATGCTCATGTGTGATGGACATGTTTTTCTTATAACTATATTTGTAAGTTTTTTTTGTTAGCTCAACTGGTGTTTTAGTTTGTTTCATTTAAATACCATTCATATTGTCTGGCATTTGACTGCCAATCTTTATTTGTTCAATTTTATAGAATTTGTGTTCTATTAGATTTTTTTTGTATTCTGTGGTTTCGTTTCAGTCTATGATATTTGTCTGCCTTGCTGGAATGTTACTTGATTCATTTGATGGTTTGTTCCATAGTTGCAGTCATCATTGGCTTGTTCTGTGGTTTTGGTTTTCTTCATTCAGCTCGTTATATCACAAATTTAATGTCTGTTTAGATTGTGATTCATTTATTTGATATATATTTTTTTTAAAATAATAACTGAGCTTTTAAAGCTTTCACCTTTTTCTATTGTATAAGCATGCTTATTCAAGGCCTGGTCAGGTAAAGTGATGGGGAGTTGGGTTTTTAAAACGTTAAAAGAGCTCCGACTTTCCTTAAAGGGGCTCCAAAGCAAAACTCAAAATGAGTATCATACACAATAAACATGCTCGAGAATTAAACGGTGGTCATATTTCAAGTGACTATACTTGTGCGTGTGTGTTTGTGTGTAAGATGAGTGAGTGGCAGATAAACTGGCATGAACTTTCAAACCCACTTCAGTATTCTCGAACACCAACCTAAATTTAACTGTTCTTTACCGAACCCAGACATACTTGAATATACATTAAATCCGAACTTGTGTACATATTAATAACTCATGAAGCTCAAGTTGGATTGAGAGAAAAAACTGATTAAGGATCATAAATATGGTTGATTATCAAACAGTTTTCAATCCATATTTAAAAAGTAAAAGGATACACGTTTTGGCGAAGGAGAATTAATCAGCTTAAGTTTCTTTTTTCTCCTTTTATCTAATTCTGATTGTATACATTCTTTGAAAAGGTAATGAAGATTTTTCTAGTACGGTCTTCAAATATCAGTGGAAAATATCCGCCATTTAACCAGAAATGATCAATGTTTTAATGATGCAACACCACTGATGCCTATAACGGTGAGAAAAGACACAACTCAATCTCGATTATTACACCGTGTATTTTGGACGTATCGAGTAATGCACCGTGTATTTTGGTTATATCGAGTAATGCACTTAGTATTTTGGCCATATCGGATTATTACACTGCATTTTGGCCAAATGCCTTCACAGACACAGCACAAACGATACGTTGCAACTAATTTGAACTGAGATGATTACGTCGAGTATAGTATTGTAATTAATAATAAGTGGAAGTAATTCATCCACTTAAACAACTAAATAGTTTTAAGCTTCTAAAACGTTCTCCGAGATGGTCAAATCGAACAAATTTTAAAACTGCTTTAATAAATGTTCATGTGTCTTCAAATGACTATGTTTTTTTTAAAGCCATAAGTGTCACTGAAATTGTCGATGATTAAACACAATTTTACAACGCAGTTTTAATCTAAATATGAATCTTTTGAACTTTGTTAATTTTAGTGAAGTTTCGATAACTAAAAACATTAAAAGTACTTGATATGTTGGCGGGCAATTATTTCATTATAACGTATAGATCCTGGGTTGCTAAGGTGAAGTCACTTGACCACAAATACAAGACACATTGACTAAGAAGGGCACTTGACCAGTAAGCTTAAACAGACGCTAAATACCCCTGTTTTTAAGTGTTTTTCTACTTGTCATTGATATCATTTCATTTCGGAAAAAGGTGCGTATATTGTAACTCCTTCACATCTAGCCTTATTCTCACACACACACACACACACACACACACACACACACATACATATATATATATATATATATATATATATATATATATATATATATATATATATATATATATATATTCTTATAAAGACTGATGTTACTGACTGAGAGCTGCGTTAATAGTTGCATGGTAAATGGCATTAATTAAAGAGTTAACTTGATTCTCTGTGCTATGAAATTTCACTTTACTGTTGATGCTGTTCGTTTATCTCGCAATTCATAAAACCAATTTCTCTGTTCTTTTGACAATAGTATCTATAACTAGATGTTATTTGGTTGATTTTCTTTAAGGTATTTACATGTTTGCAATCGACAGTGCTTTTTGTAGGGGATCAAAACGAAAGCTAACAAAACCAATACCAGTGATATAGTCTTTTTGAGCTCAACGAACGTTTATAATGATGCAATGTTAACGTTTTTCCTTGTTCATGTTTAAATGTACCGGCTTTATGAAATTCCGGCTGACGTTTTCCAAGTTATACGTGGATCCTTCTGTCAAGACGTTGTCAGCACTGGTTATTAGTGAAGATGATGCGTTTGTTCAAAGTCGTATTCTTTATTATGCTTTTAAGCAAATAGTTGCAATGCATAAGAACATAGAAAAATACACTGCTATAGTAAATAAGAAAGAAGACCAATTTCTTCAAAAGTGGACCTCTATAATCAATATGTAATAGGTTTCTCATTTTACGCTAAACAGGAACATAATACTGCAATATCATCTTGATCATATGCACGTGTGTGTGTGTGTGTGTGTGTGTTTTTTTCATTTGCTGTAGATTATATTTATTATCCTTAGATTATTATAAATGTTACATTGTAAGGTGACCTTGGGATGGTTCCCCGACCCAGTGGTCTACCTATTACGGGGATAATAAACTTATAATAATAATAAAAAAAAAAAAAAAGTCTTATTCTTTATAATAGATTTCTTTGCTACGAAGGTTTCAGGTAAATGCAAACACGATTTCGAGAATGCATGAAAATAATTAATCTTGACACTGTATCAACTAAGCATTCTATAATCTTAATCCCATAATAGACCTATGATGGCAGTTGTAAAAATTTTATACTGAAAACTTAATTTAATAAAATAGTAACAAATGTATCATGGATACTAAAACATGCCCAAACCGTGAAATAATGTCAAAACAGAGCTCACGAAAACTATATCTTACTACAAACCATGTTGATTGAATGCAACAATAAAAAGGATAAGTACGGAGAACAACAATAAAGAAAAAGACAAGCACGGAGATCGACAATAAAGAAAAAGGAAAAGTGCGAAGTATAACAATACAGAAAAGGACAAGTACAGAGTATATAAATAAAGAAAGAGACAAGTACGGAGTATAACAATAAAGAAAGAGACAAGTACAGAATATATCAATGAAGAAAGAGACAATGTACAAAGTATATCAATGAAGAAAGAGACAAGTACGGAGTATAACAATAAATAAAGAGACAAGTACAGGGTATAACAATAAAGAAAAAGACAAGTACAGAGTATAAAAATAAAGAAAGAGAAAAGTACAGAGTATATCAATAAAGAAAGAGACAAATACGGAGTATAACAATAAAGAAAAAGACAAGTACAGGGTATAACAATAAAGAAAAAGACAAGTGCAGAGTATAACAATAAAGAAATGACAAGTACAGAGTATAATAATAAACAAAGACAAGTACAAAGTATAACAATAAAGAAAGAGACAAGTACAGAGTATATCAATAAGAAAAGGAAAAGTACAGAGCATTACAATAAAGAAAGAGACAAGTACAGAATATAACAATAAAGAAAAAGACAAGTACAGAGTATATCAATAAAGAAAAAGACAAGTACAGAGTATAACTATAAAGAAAAAGACAAGTACGGTGTGCAAATCGAGTAGCTGTTGTATGGTTTAACGCCATTTTCAGCACAATATAGGCTTTACATGGCGGTCAGTATTAATGGTGGAGGAAGAACCCGAGAAAACCTCGGAAAGAACAATTGACCCACGAGAAGCTACTGGCAAGCTTTCTCACATACCCACATTGGTCGAATCCGAGACTCGAAACCACGCAGACAGGTGAGATGGCAGTGATTCGTAACGGAGAGCCCTTTGGACCTCTCGGAGAGTAAGGGAATAAGTGTAACACGATACTAATTATATGGTACATACTTAATGATGAAATGCTTAGGATGATTCACAGAACAATTTAAAAAAAAGATAAACCATTAAATCAAAACATCACATCAAATACGACACTGAAAATATTAGGTGTCCCATGCATTTATGACTAATGAGATACCGTTAAAGCGTGGGTGCAAGAGATTTTGATATACCGTAAAGAGACTTTGATATGTCGTAAAGGCGTGGATGCAAGAGGTTTTAATATATCATAAAGACGTGTATGCAAGACATTTTCATACTCTGTAAAGGGATGGATACAAGACATTTTGATACTCTGTAAAGGGGTGGATGCAAAACATTATGATACTCTGTAAAGGGGTGGATGCAAGACATTTTGCTATTCTTTAAAGGGGTGGATGCAAAACATTTTGCTACTCTGTAAAGTGATGGATGTAAGACATTTTGATACCCTGTAAAGTGGTGGATGCAAGACATTTTGATACTCTGTAAAGGGATGGATGCAAGACATTTTGGTATCATGTAAAGTGGTGGATGCAAGACATTTTTATATTCTGTAAAGGGGTGTATGCAAGACATTGTGATACTCTGTAAAGGGATGGATGCAAGACATTTTGATACCCTGAAAAGTGGTGGATACAAGACATTTTGATACCCTTTAAAGGGGTGGATGCAAGACATTTCGGTTTGATCCAGAACAAAAGACAAAGTTTTCACTGGTCTAACACTATTTATGAAACGCTAGTGACAAGAGGTCTAAAAAAGATAAAATGTTTTAACGATGTAGTGTCAATTTAAATAATAACTTTGCAGCATTACACAACTTGTGAATGAATTGTTACTGTTGTAGGGTTTAACGCCATGTTTCAGCACACGATATACAATATCAGTCAGTATTAATGGTGGAAATGTGGGTATGTGAGAAAGTTTGCCAGTAGCTTCTAGTGGGTCGGTGGTTCTTTCCCTGGTTCTTCCTCCACCGTTAATACTGGCCGCCATGTATAGCCTATCTTGTGCTGAAAAATAGAGGTAAACCCTACAACAACAACACCATCAACATTAATGGTGGAGGAAGAACCCGGGGAAAACCCCCAGAAAGAACCACCGATCCAAGAGAAGCTACTGGCAAGCTTTCTCACATACCCACATTGGCCGAATCTAAGACTCGAACCCATGCAGACAGGTGAGATGGTAGTGATCCGTAATGGACAGCCGTTTAGACCACTTGGGTTCCGCGAATGAATTGTCAAGTCAAAGAGGAGAATAAATAAGATAAAGGCAGCATGTATTACTATTTTGCTTTATGCATGTAGTTAGGACATTCAATAATAAGTGAATGCCTACAAGAATAATCTATATTTGACTGACATATTGGAAATAGGAACCAGTTAGCATTTAGTGACAAAAGGTAATGTAAAGTTTCCTGTTTAGACGCCAACTGAATCCACGTTTCCTGTTTATAAACAAAATAATAATGATGCAACTCTTTCAGTTCATTGATTTTATGCTAAGTCTTTCGCAGCGCACACCCTGCTATAATGACAAACATAAGTCATATATCGCCTATTGGCATGCAAGCTAGTTAAAATTGTATGCCGTTGCGTACACTAATTTATGAGATTAACGGCTATGCTACCAATTAAAGTAAGCCGCAGAGAAGCAGAGGTGCCAGGAAAAGCCCTATTCGTCTTGCTCTTTCCATGGATGTCACCATATGTACATGCGGCACAGATTGCATGTTTCAGATCAAAGGCCAATTTCATATTTCGTGCGGGGCGGTCACTAACCAAACGCTAAACATGCGAGAGTCACACCCGGGCCGAATACTCGAGTTGTGGAAATATCCTACTATTCATTCTTGCTAAGTGTATATTTATCTAATTGGGGACCGGTCATTTATTGGTGAAGGGCTGTTGTTTGGTCTTGGATTTTCTTTAGATACATTTTTTATCACGTCAAGATAAAAAAATTAAAAAAATTCATTATATTCACTGGATGTAAATATTTTTCTACAAATCAGAACAAATTTTTAATGTATTTGGTGGCCGTAAATGGTACACTTCTGGTACACACACTCCTCCTCCGTTTCATGGGTGACACTTTTTCTAGGACACGTAAGGGGATATTACCACACAAGACCATGCGATGCTACTAGGACTAAAATATTGGAAATACATACTGGAGTATGTCCAAATATATGAGAAAATACTTCTACGATTGACTCAAAATATTTTTTTTAGTGCATTATAATATAGTTCCTTATCCAAATGTACGTGGGCGGGGCTTTTGACAACTTCCTGAAAGGTTCGGTTACTCAGTAATTGCAGGTAACGGACAAGACGTATATTTATCATTCAGTATGTCCTTTGAGCGTCAAATAACACCTGAAAACTATGAGGCGCCGTAGCGGACAAAAGCTGGTCCAATCAGAACTTTGCCGTTGAAATTTCGATGTCGTATGTCGAGATATCCAATTTCACGTGTTGAATCATAAATCGTTGTCCTTTAAAGTTCCATTTCGTAGGCCGAGATTTTAGATTGTATCTGTTGAATCAAACAGTAGTGGTTGAAAGTTATATTTTATATGTTGAGATTTCAAATTGTGGTGTTTGAAATACATAGCGGTAGTTGAATGATCCATTTCATATGTTGAGTTTTTAGATTGTACCTGTTGAATTACATAGCGGTCTGTTTCAATCAGAACGTTGACGTTGAAATTTTGATGTCGTATGTCGAGAAATCCAATTTCACGTGTTGAATCATAAATCGTTGTCCTTTAAAGTTCCATTGTGTGGGTCGAGATAGCGGTGATTGGACCTTTCTTTGTACTAGTCAGAATTGCTATTTTTATATAGTGAAATGTTATCGGGCATTAACTTTTATCATTTACAGTTTGAAAGTTACCACTCACAGGTCGAGAATTACTATGAATTTCCTCGCTAACGGTCGCTCTTGTAAAACGGCGCGTATTATTTTTAACCAAGGAGGCTGTTGGTCGTTGTGTTTCGTTTTTCATGATACGCGTAAATATTATTACATCTCTGATGAGAGGATTGATCTTATTCTTATTTTCACCAACAGGAGTAATGTGCTGCGGGACTTAATTCTTTATATTTTTTTTATGACAATACAATTCGTGCATTTACGCTAATAAAATGACAAGGCGGTTAAGCTTGAACCCTAATTTGAGTGACGTGATATCGAATCTAGCAGCCGACAGGAATGGACTGGATTCAGTTGCTGCCTTGTTATACATGGATGGAGACAGAAGGACGCCAAGCAACAACAACTTATTAGATCGGTCGTCTTCACGATCTAGAATGGCAGGACCCACCTCAGTCGAGGACGAAGTGAGGAGTCTCTTTAGGTAAAAGATACACGCACGTTTTGCAACTGAACTTCTGAAGCATCCGCAACATTTGTTTAGAGATAGTATTCTGATTAAGTTAAAATATTTTCATAAGTAGAAAAGTATTTGGTACAGATGTGAATTGTCTGCCAAATTTAATCTGTTGGGTTCTGATGATATTTGAGACCTTTTAATATTTTCCTTAATCAGTACATTTACATTCTTGGTATCTAGAATATCGTCAGGTTTTTCAGGTCTGACGGTCACTCAAGATCAGCATCTTCAGAGTTTCCTGAGTTTCAAGAACCTAACACAGTTGAATTATCAGAGACCAGTTACATGTGAGTGCTTCTTTTAATTTAGAAATTGGTGCATAGTAAATGGTTTTTCCAGAGTATTTATTTTTTAACATATTTGTTCAAAAGTATAAAAAGTAAAATATTCCCAGATGGATATATTGAAACAACATCCCACTAATGTACACTTTTCCCTTGATAACTCGAACACAATAGGGTCCAAAAACACAATGAGTTAGTTACAGAGAAGCCAGTGAAAAAATGAAGAAAGGGGTGCACATCAACAGTATGAAGGTGGTGGTGATGGGTGGTCAAAGTATTTTATAATTGCATGGCAGTAATTGTCATTGATAAACAAAGTTCATTGCTCTTATGTATTAATTACTTTAATGTTCCTTAAATTATATCTCTGAATGATTGATTGAAACTTTACTTGATGTGGTTTCACACTGTTTTACAGCCATGACTTTTGTATATGAATATGAATACATTTGAGTGTTTCTGTACAGTCACACGACTCTCAAACTTTATGAATTGACCATAGTCTTAGGGAAATCAACCTTAAAATATAAATTTACAAAATTTACCTCTCCTAGTTTATTTCTGTGGGACATCTTATTGTGACGAAACATGTGGCCCCAAGACATCAATATTCTATAGCATGGACCTCTGTCTAAACAATGGAATATTGATATGCTATAACAAGAGCATCAGCCTACCCTCGGTTCTACCATTTCCAGCTCACTCTTCATTGATTCGGAGGTGAACATGAGGATTGCCAAGGAAGCAGCAATGATAGCCAGACAGAACCAGAGGGTCTGGAACAATCCCAACCTCAATGAGAAGACCAAACGGCCCATGTACCAGGCTTGCATGCTCAGCACACTCCTCTGCATCAGTGGGAGATGGACCACCTATGCGAGACGCTAGAGGAAACTCAACGGCTTCCACCAGAGATGACTGTGGCACATTCTGAACATGTAGTGGTAGGACAAAAGTACCCAACACAGAGGTTCTGGAACACACTAACATACACAACACGTTCTCCATCCCCATCGACAGGTGCATTCATTGGCTCAGCCATGTCAAAAGAATGGACCCAGGCTGCATTCCCAATGACCTGCTATATGGGAAGCTAGAAGAAGGCTCACGACCAACTGGGCAGACCACTTGACCTGACGCCTAGCTGTCAGTTGGGGTGTTCAAAAAGCCGCGGAAAGATAGGAACATAAAGCAAGCTGAAAAGTGAGTCAGGAAGAAGGCGAAAGAACAACTCACTCTGGAGCTACACCATCGTCTGTCATAGGTGGATGGATGTCATTGTAGAGTTATTTCATTTACTTTCTTCAAGATTGTTGCATAGTGTCTTGCAGCTTTTCTCCTTTGTGCACAAACTAAGAGGTTGGATAGGTCAAGAGTACAGTTCACTTTGATGCAGAAGCTGTTTTTCTTCCATTTTACAGCTTTTAGACAGTGTATATGTATCATGATATGGTCAATGTCTCTGTTAGTTTAATGCCATTAATGAACCCTAAGTCAAGCTTTGCAGTATATGCCATAAAATACAAAACAATCTGTTGATTTCCTACGTCAAAGGTCGAATTACTTTAAAAATATGGTTTAAAAAAACAATAATTTGAGTTCTGATTTTGCTTATCATCACCATGCATTAACAGATACATTGACAGAAGCAATCTTTTACCACACAAGTTATGTTCGTTTTTGTGGACCTTACTCCTGCCTTGTAGAAATATTGCTTTTGAATATATATATATATATATATATAATCCAAATAAACTTTGTTTCTGAAGACATAAAATTGAAATGGGTTTTAGTATTCTTGAATTTTGATCAACTATATCGTTTCAGGTCTGATGTCAAGTCCAGTTCTGAAAACCAGCCCTTTACATATGTAACTGAACAAGTTCCGGAAGAAATAGCTCCTAACCAGCAGATGTACGAGTAGCTTACACACCCAATCAGAAGGGAGCATATCCTTTTGCAATTGTCTGTCATACATGAATTTGACTTCATGTTATTTAAGGATACTGTAGGTTTTGTGCATAAATGTGAAGATAAGACAAGAACTGCATATAATTGGAAATTATGCTAATTTTATTGCAAAATATTGCAGTGTTCATAAAAACTTAATTCACACCTTGAAATCAAATCTACGTGCATTTAATGCTTGCAAAAAAGCAGCAGAATTCCACATTGCTTAACTTCCAACAAGTTTTAATTAATTAATTAATTATCAATTATTTAGACCTATTAATCTTGTTCTTTTGTGTAAGCTGAATAGTAACATGAATTAGTATTCTTTGGTTGGCCTGGATTATATTTTTATTTTAGAGTAAATCAATGCCAGGTGAAATCAAGTGTATACTCTATGTTGATTTACCACCAAATAAACTTTGTGATATGTTTTTACTGTATATTTAAATTGTTTGAAGAAATGTAGAGATACCATAACATTTATTTTGTTTAAGATACTATAAAATGTGCTTACACTTTTAACTTTTAAGATTTCCTTTTCATGAGAAAACTGCTGAACTAGAAATTCAACAAAATTTTTACTTCATGTTAGTTTTTAGTTAAAATTTATAATCATTACTTAGCATACTATCTTAGGATATATAAGTGAAATTAAAACAATAAATATGTCATAATGAGACTCCAATAAATACTAAATAGTTAATAGTTCTCCTTAAAAATGCATATTTAAAACACCTTGAGCATAGTTAAACATAGCCTAATAAGGGTTCAGATAAATTTAATAAATAAGAAACTAACAATGAAATTTAGTACCTCTTGGTGTGCAAGTAAACTGGCATTGAAATCTTTAAAATCCTAATACAGCATTATGGGACAGATAGTAACTCAGGCATAATAGTCAGTAAATCACTGATCAAATAAAGTGAAACTTGAACAGAGCTTATGTTAGTGAAAAATCTTATTTTTGAGGAGTAAGTATGCCAAAGACAATACCTGTGAGTTGTTTTTTCACTTTTCTTGATCTGTATGTACCCTGATTGTGCACAATTTTGGTGCATAGATTTCTTTCTTGCAGTTTTGCTACCGTCTGTCTACAGTTTTATGTTCTTGAAGGGCTTACCATTTAACTGTTGTTATAAAAAGTTGAATTAATAGCTTTTATAATCTTAAAACTTTCTGACCAGTGTCTCACGTCTTTTAATACTTTTTTAATGCAGTGAATCCTTGGTGGAGATCCTCAGCAAACTTGAATCCAAAGTTACTACAAGTCACAAGAACATTGTAAATGTTCACAGAGATAATGTTTTGGATGGTGGTTTTAGAGCATTTGGACGAAAAAGCTTTGACATGTGGCATGAGCTTGATGTGAAGTTCTCAGGCGAAGATGGTATTGATGCTGGTGGACCACAGCATGAATTTATGCGCCTTGCCCTCAGGGCCATTAAGGAGCTACCAATATTTAGTGGTCCAGACAATGCAAAAATGCTCGTCCTAGATTATAAGTGTATGAATACTTTTTTAATGTGGTATATTGTCACTGACCTCCATATAAGTCCGATGTGATCCATAAAAAAGAAGTTCAATGTTCGTATCCATTTTCCATTTTGACTTTTAATATAGAAAGACAAATAATTGTCCTAAAGAGCAGTAAAGTATCATTGGTAATTTACAGTAATATGCAGTTTAAAGTGTGCAGGCATACAAATCTGCTCATGGTATTTAATCGACATATGTCTATATGATCTGTTCAGCTGCACATTTTGCGTTTTTAACTCACCTGGCTGTAAGGCTAATTGAGCTTATGGCAGTTATGTCTATTTAATTTGCATTGTTAGTTTGTTTTTGTATTCTTTTAAAAATATTTCTTTATGTGCTAGACTTAACCTTGTCAGAATCAAGTTTATTTTCTACTTTACATGAATTATTTTTTTAAAAATATTTTATTCTGTAAACAATTAATACATAGCTACATTGTTCTCAAGAAATATATATTTATAATATATAGTAATATCAAGATCATTATGAATAGAAGTAAACATGTTTATTTTGGTCTGGATTTAGGTTTTTATGATTCTCCTATAATTTACCTGGTGTACCTGACATTGTATAGGTTATTGATTATAAATTTAATAACAGGCTGCTAATTTTAGTTAACAATTTTTGGTGAACATTAAGAACAATCTAGAAGGTTGTTTTCCATTAAGTAATGTTTTTTATTTATGAAGAAAATATTAATTGTGTCCTAAGATCATGTAGAAGACGATATAATCTTGTTACTGGAAATAATATTCATTCATGCTTAAGATCTAGCCGAATCAACTTGTATTATTTTTGTGTTCAGTGTTCATTTGGGTTGGAATTCATTTCTTAAAATTAGTAAGTATAGTGATTATTTTCTTTGGAAATGCAGACAGCTCATAAAATAAATTAATATTCTTGTAAGAGAGACATTAGCTGGGATTTATTCTGAATTCAAATCTGGAATTATACCATGTTGGCACATCAGCATTACAGAGGTCATCACAGACACATGAACACTTAAGCATTGGACTTCATTTGGATTTAAAGTTAATCGAAACTTTACATTATCAGGACTTGTGTGCGTAATTCAATGATTATTTAGGGATTTATTTCACAATAACATAAATTCTTTTTTTCCATTTTTCGTTTTTTATTTCAGGGAAATTCGGGGAAATATTTGTTGAATTTTACAATGCTTGTTGCTTTTCACTCATTTTTGTTACTTATTATAAGAGCATATGCTTGTATCATAATGTGAATCAAGGAAATGTTTCAACAAACAATAATGCACAATGAGTGAGACACATAACAGACAATAATGCACAATGAGTGAGACACATAACAGACAATAATGCACAATGAGTGAGACACATAACAGACAATAATGCACAATGAGTGAGACACATAACAGACAATAATGCACAATGAGTGAGACACATAACAGACAATAATGCACAATGAGTGAGACACATAACAGACAATAATGCACAATGAGTGAGACACATAACAGACAATAATGCACAATGAGTGAGACACATAACAGACAATAATGCACAATGAGTGAGACACATAACAGACAATAATGCACAATGAGTGAGACACATAACAGACAATAATGCACAATGAGTGAGACACATAACAGACAATAATGCACAATGAGTGAGACACATAACAAACAATAATGCACAATGAGTGAGACACATAACAGACAATAATGCACAATGAGTGAGACACATAACAGACAATAATGCACAATGAGTGAGACACATAACAGACAATAATGCACAATGAGTGAGACACATAACAGACAATAATGCACAATGAGTGAGACACATAACAGACAATAATGCACAATGAGTGAGACACATAACAGACAATAATGCACAATGAGTGAGACACATAACAGACAATAATGCACAATGAGTGAGACACATAACAGACAATAATGCACAATGAGTGAGACACATAACAGACAATAATGCACAATGAGTGAGACACATAACAAACAATAATGCACAATGAGTGAGACACATAACAGACAATAATGCACAATGAGTGAGACACATTTACATTACTTTATGCTCACATTTAGTTTCTATACAGGACTGTATTTTTTTCTTCAATGTACATTTGACACATTAACCAGGGTCTGATTTGCTTGTTCAGCTGAGTACTCCAAACTGACTGTATTGATTTAGGCACATGATAAAAAAGCATATCTTGGTCTCTGTAGTTAGACCTAACCGTGACATGAGTATATATGGGTTATGGTCCAGCACCAACTGAGCAGTTTCTCATTTATCAAAATTATGTAATTTCTGCTTTGAAAACAAAACACTTGGCACATATGTAAACAAGATCATAAAAAACATCCTTACATTTAGCCTTTCAAACCTGGTGCAAATGCAGTTGATATAACATGATATATTACCAATCTTTCTAAATGATATTAAAGCATCCAGGTTAATTCACAAACGCAGATAACCTTAAATGTAACCACTCCTCCCAGACTAATTCTAGTATAAAAATATTTTAATGTCAAAATGATGTTCATCCAAACTTAAAAAATTGACATCATTACTATAATTTTTATTTTATTATTTTCCAGGTTTAACTAAATGTACATACTACAAAGCAGGGCAAATGTTGGCCTATTTCATTATACACAGAGGGCCAAGTCCAAACTTTATCAGTCATACCCTTTACATGGCATTAGCTGAGGGTATTGCATCCATTCAGCCAACTCCCAATGAGATTTGTGATTATGAGCTGCGTGAGCAAGTGGAAGCGGTATACATTTTTGTAATAATAATTTGTAGAATTTACAAAGTATCCTTGCACCAAGAAAAGGATCGAGTACACCTGAGCTAAATTCCTTTATATCTTTAAATATTGTTATTGCAAAGCTGTAGAATATCAATAATTACTATGCAAGTAAAAGTTCTATGTCACAGCAAACTAATTATTTTTGGAACTATGGAACCAGTCTATGTGTGGTTATATATGAAGTATTTTATTTCAAATTGTATTTTTTCTCAAAGAAAAAGGAACACAGCACATCAGTTTAATTGATACATAGGTTTCCTCTTGGACAGATAGTTCATAGAATGTAAGTGTGTTATGCCGATCCTACCAAACATTAGCATTATAGTCAATGGGAACAGAATTAGCTGTATGTGCCAATATGTAAGACACTTTTATGATGCAAATAATAAAATGCAAGTCTTCGTCTTTTAGAAAATGTTATGCATATAATACAGGACACAACAATTTCAAATAAAGAACGAAGTGGGGAACAGTGAGAAGATGAAGAATTGCTTCCAGTAAAAGGTTTATGTACTTCAGATTTGATCTTCTACATGTTCAATTTATTGTCATTATTGCTATTTTGTTGTTATAGCCACCATCACTTAAATTAGTGCACAAATGTGACTCTTGAGTGGGCTGTGGCTGTGTGTTACAAAATGCCTAAATATCACCAGATTTCAGTGTGATGCATCAAATTCTCTATTGTAAATAAGTTAATATTGAGAAAAGAGAAAATGCTAAAATATAAATATTTAAAGGTTAAAAATATATGGAGCTATACTTAATTGATATTAAACTTTATTGCAGATAGCTGCTGCTTCCAATGAAGAGGATTTCAAGGCAGCTGTTTTTAAAGCAGTAGAATTAATCAACCTTGCTGGATGCATGAGTCTAACTTTGCATTTTAATCAAGATGGGCAAACTACATTAGTGAAATCCTTGACAAAATTTGTGGTTTGTGACAGAATACAGTCACCATTTGAACAGTAAGTAACGTACTAGGAAAGTAATTAATTATCATGAATGAATGAATGAATTACCCCCATTGAGATACAATCTCTGCTGTAAACCATATTTCAGCAACTATGACTGCTAAGTTACACCTTAAATAAATTTGCTGTAAACACAAATATCAGATTCTTGAGAATGCACAACTTAATGGTTGAAATGCATTAATTTAATGTTAGATAGCTGATGTGTACCTCAAGGGTATTTGAATATTTCTAGTTTCCTATGCTATTACCAGTTGATTCAGGGTATGCATTTTTCAGGCTTGTACAATGGTTAGTAATGTGGCTTTCTTGATATTTTTACATTTAATTGAATATTTGCATACATGCATTTCATTTGCATTGAGACCTGTCAGACACCTCTACAAAATATACATGAGTACACAGAAGATATTATGCTTAGGATATTAATAATTTTTTTATATTATGAATTTTAAAGTTTGGGTAGTCAAATTCTAGGACTAATTTCTAATCTCCACTTCTAATGTTTTCTAAGTCCATTGCAAGGTTTAAATGTTTCTTATTACATAGTCTGTATAGTGTTCTTAAAGTATGCCTAGTTTCATATTCTGGATATCCCAGTATGTTAAGTATCACTTTATGTGATTCTGTTTTGTCTCAATAAGGCCATGAAATTATTGTGGAAAGTTCTCTTTACTGATTGGCTGTGATCATAGGAACACTTTCTGAACCCTGCCTGTAGGAATTGTTGTTTTCAATAAACAATTTTTTCTAACTTGACTGAAGGAAGGGAATGGGGAAATGGTCTCATCTGTTTGAATACCACCAATGTACTCCCACAGGAATTTGTTATGTTATGATTGAAAATATTGTCATCTGAAAAATGTTGTGAAACCCCAATACAAGAACCAGAACAAGAAGCGAAAACAAGGGTATTGCTCATTCTGGTGTTTAGGATGGGGGTGGAAGGGTGGTATATCTGTAATATATTATCTACCCGATATACAAGTGTGGTTTAAATGTTAAGTTGCACAAGTAAATAAACTCACCTCTGTTCACAGAATAATGTGGACATAAACCGGTCTCCCAACTGACAGAATTTTTCCAACCACACCACATTTACGAGGCAAATATGTGATGCAAATCTAACTCAGAAAGAAATTTGTTTACGTCTTCTGTACAGTATAATGTTCCAAATCAAATATTGCAAATATCAGTCCACAAATACATTACAATAAATATGGAAATTTCTGCATCAAGCAGTCCTTTCAGATGAATCTCAGAACAATGTATTGTTTTATTGTGAAAGCGACATTTTAGGGTGAACATGGACTCTTACTGGTACAGTGTACCATATCAAACAATCTGACATATTTATTTGACATTCTGTGTCGAAAAATGAATTTGTCATTATACAATGTTATGTTTATTAAGATGGATACTTGTTCTTTGATTTATAGTTTGTGAACAAGTATAATCTACTTTTACTACTTCAAATAGGATCGGGATTTTTGTGTACATACTAGAAATGAAAGGTGCCGATTCTGCCGGAATAACCAGAATTATTCATTGTTCATTTTATGTACATAATTGCAACTTGTTTGAAAACTGTGATAAGGAAAATTTCAAATGGGAAATGATTTGATAAAGGCTCACAAAAGCTGGACTTGTTCAACTCATTTCATAAATTCACTATTAAATCATTACCCATTTGAGACCCTCTTTGTCTGTCTATGACTGGTAGGAGCCTGCATGCTACTTAATATTGTCCATTCTGGACACTTAGATTAAGTGTTCTGTGTGGTGCATCCATGTTCCATACAGACATTTCCTGTATTTTCTTAATTTATGTGTTTTAGATTTGAGAATGGACTTAAGACCATGGGTTTAGTTGATGAAATAAAGAAAAACAAGAAGCAGTGGAAGGAGGTTTTCATTTTCACCATAAAGCCTCTTGATGCTTTGCAGTTGGATAACATGTTTGATGTGAAGTGGTCGACTGAAGGAAGTAACCGGAAACGCATAGAGGAGAGAATATTAGTGTACTGGAGAGATTTCTTACAAGATTTAGAAGGTACAATTTTAACATGTATAGAAAATATTGCAGCTGTAAGCAAGTACAAGTTTTTGAAAAAGAGCTATTAAAATCTCGCATGTCTTTATACCTAGAAATAATGATTCGACGGCAGTAAAACAAGGCTTGAAAAAAGCTTTGTTAAACCTGTTGGCTTTTTTAGACCACATTCTCAGCGCATCAGTACAATTGCTCTTTAATGTTGTTATCTCTGCAAACATAATTCTTTACCAAAGTAGCACCTGAGCTTCAGCAGAAGAGTTTGTTTTATAGGGCAGCATATACTGCAGACATGTGCAACTTCCTTCAGGGCACATATGGTATGATTTTTAAATGTACCAATATGGTGTAAGTGAAACTACGATAAAACCCGGTCTTGGTCCAGATGTGGCCTGCAGGCTAGAAAATCCCGATATACCAGTTTTGCTAGCCAAGGATCATTGATTAACTTCATTCCACATTAGCCATGTCATATTTTGCTGGTTCAACTGGTGTTTTAAACAAGTGCCCATAGCAAGCAGTTTGTAAGTTAACCAGTGAGATAACCCGTTTGGTATTCAGTAACTTGATTTGCAGTATGTTCCAAGTCATTAACTTGGAATTAAAATTTGCTTTCAGTGTTAAAGTTTGAGACACTTATCTATGACTGTCATTTTCCTTACAACTACTAAATGTAAATTTATGAATCTGTTTAGATAAGATTCAGTTGCATCCAATCAGACAATGGGGCAGTATATACTGTTTCAGCTAAATATTGCAAATATTGATGTGGGACAAAGTAGTTTGATAAAATATTCGATAGTGGGGATGTTTATATGGTTATAATGTCTGATTTTGTGCTAAATATTCCATCATAGTAATGCAAGATCTCCTGTTGTGAAATGCTTATAAACTGCATATTTGTATTTAATAATTACAGCAGCCTCTTTGACAGTCAAGTGTAAAAATATTTTGTTTTGTCTTAGAAGGTCAAGGAGAAGTGTCTGTGACTCTAAAGGATCTTCTTGCTTTCACAACTGGAGCAGATGAGGTGCCTGCACTAGGATTCAACTTGCCTCTTCAGCTGTCCTTTACACACCCAGAGGACCTACAAGATGTGGCACAGTGCTATACTGCAGGGTTTCCATATGCAAACACCTGTACTATGGAGCTGAAGATTCCAGTAGTAAATGACTACAATACATTCCAAAGGAATATGGCGGCTGCTATTTCTATGACAGTTACATTCACAAATCAGTGAATATTAAACCAAAAGTACCAATAATAAACAATAAAGGTGCAAAATGCTTGTGCTTCAATATAGACCTTTGAACAAAACACTTTCTATAAATAATTACAAATGACAAGTGTACATTTTGTAGCAATCATAGAAATACTAACTTTGATATGTACAAAACATTTGGACAAGTACAAAGATAAATACAGAGCAAGTGTCATCATATTTTAAAGTGTAATCAGCTCCATGAAAATTTTAGGTTTGGATTTATTAACAAATAATCAGCTGCTCAGGTACTAATTTTTATTTTCTTTCTGGAATTTTGTATATATGGTTGTAGAATGAAAGATTAAATGCATTATCTGAAGACTGAGATATTCTCAGAAGGTTGTTAAAACTACTATGAAAGTGAAAGGTACATTTCATATGGGATACCTTAAAGAAAACACGTGTAATCATGAATTATTTACCAAAATATGACTACAAAAATGAAAATTGGGCACATGTATGTACAAGAAAAGAGTATCCCCCTGTTGTAGTTATCTTTATTTCTCCTTTGGACTCTTTCCTCTATCCTTCCCTCTTTCTGTATACAAATAAAATTTATAATATTCTCATAAGCAAGACATTGCTTAGTTTACCGTTGTATTGACTATTGCACCTTTTATATTTTGTGATGTTCCTTACATAACATGTATAACCATCGTGCTCAGGTTTCCTTAAGTGCTTCTCAGTTTTTATTGTTAATAGGAACAAGACATAGCATTAAGTAGCACCTGCATGGTGACCTTCAGGTTAAGGTCATATTGTGCAACCATTGTTGTGTGCTCAAAAGTTATGCCACATTTTTCTCATGTTTACTTCAGTTTGTCAAGGATTATTTATCATATGCATCATACATGGATGGATGTTTTTAGAGTTTTGCATTGAGTTGGTAGCTGGATATTTGTATTCAGTGAACATATCTGAAGTTTGACTCGCTAAAAAACTGTATGAATGTTTCCATGAACATGGTACAATGACATGCAAGCTACTTTATTTGTACACTAGCTTTGCTATCTTCTTACAGCTTCATTTGTTCTATTTATGAAAAATATTAAAAATGCTTAATACAACCAAGTCATAACAGTCAATTATGTCATCATCCTATGACTTGTATTTTCATAATTTGAAATGAAAGCTATTGTTATATATTAAATAATACAAAAGCCAAATCTTTTTTTGTGTTTACACCACCCCCATCCCATACATTTTTAGGTGGAAAATAGTATCCAACAGGTTTGACAGTGTCTCTCCCATCACGTTCGCCCATCTCAAATTGATATCAGCCAATTAATTTATGAAGTACTCCATGAATTGAAACTAACTTAGCACTTAAAAACTTAATTGATAAAACATGGTAAAATTACATTGTGTATATGTTATACAAATTTCTTTTGTTTTACTTAGGTTTTTGTGTACTACCTAATGGTCGCTTAATGACTTATTTAACACCAACCTTGATTGTATACTGCTGTAAACAGAGAAGTCCCTGCAAAGCAAATTAATTTGTGAAATCTGGCAACATTATTGAACCGGAGCAGGCCTGTAGGTATTATCACTTGTCTAAAAACATTTTTGTGGCTTTTATACTGTTCCAGTTGTCAATACCTAGCAGTCATGTACCAAAAATTCATATTTATTACCAGTCATTAATCTGATTTTTTTTTAACAGTTGAAAGATTTCATGGATTGAAACAAAATTTGGTACAATATTTAAATTACATCTACTTAAAAGTCAATTATCAACACTTAAAATGTAATTTTAAAGGATGTATTGCTCCCGTTGAGACTTGTGTTGCTCCATGTTGCCTTTGATTGCACAATTTTGATTATTTAATATGAATGCAAGTATTCATTCCATGTATTTCTTAAAGAACTGCTTCAACATTGATCGGGATCTAAATATGTAAAGAAATAAATAGTAGACTGCAATTATGAGAAGTTTATTTTCAGGAAAAAATTATAGATCTTAATAAAATGTGTTTGTAACAGAATTGTTACCGAGAGGATGGTGGATTAAATGAACAACACAAACACAATATGTGAAAGAAAATATAAATTTATGAAATAAATTATTAATGAAAAATAATGATTATCAACTCAATAACTCATGCGTTCAACCCACAATTACAATCACAACCATTCACAATACATGATTAAATTAAATATTAATACAAAATAAAACACAAATACAAAGGAATCTCCTGGACTATACACAGATCCAAGGAACCTTTGCAAAAGTTGTATTACCCCAAGTATAAATCACGATAACAAATACAAAAACATCCAACTATACTATCGCACGAATGGATTGCGACAACTAGCACGAACATATACATGTATTTAATCAAGTTGCTAGCTTTTATTGAGATTGATGCAATCCCTTGAAATACTATTGTGATTTGAAGTAGCTATGTAAATACAACAATGTATTCAATTGTACTACAATTGCAACACACACGTGTCTCGACCCTGTATAACCGTACAGCCGCCCAGTTTCCCTGAAGACCTAGGGTTGACCAATACTTTTATCGGCCGTTTGCCCTTCACGGATCCACCACAGTTATACGTACAGAAAGCATAAAACATCTAATAGAACCAACGGTCCCAAATACTTTAAGATGCCACCACGCGACATGCATTATAAACAAAAAAAAACTATATATATATATATATATAAATATAAACAATAATAATAAAAAAAAAAAAATTCTTCACTATTAATCTTATATCAATCTCCCCCCTTCTTACCTATGTACACCACCTATTACCCCCACACACCATAAACACATAATCGTAAGGCCCCTTTTATAACCACTCCCAAACTAAACATATCCCCAATTAGCAGAATACTACCCCACCCCACAATAAAATACAGAAACTAACCCCCCACAATACCATAGACACCTGACCCCCTACACGCCAATCCTAAGCCATTATATCTCCAACATCCAAATTGCCTTTAAACCCTGAAATACAGACTCTCATACACACCCCCCAAAACGAAACGGAAATAAAACATAACTCATTCAACTGGAAATTCACCCCCCCCCCCCATTACATTATACCCCCCCCCAAATACAACATAGTACACCCCCCCCCCACGCCGATCCTAAGTTATTATCTACTCGACCTCAAAACTGCTTTAAAACTACCATACATACTCCCCACACTGAACTAATACGCCATAAATCTAGCAGTAGTAGCTTGATACCTCAGCAGACGACACGAGCTGATAACGTCTACGCCCGCGGCAAACCACCATGTACAGGACTTTATGAATGAACGTATATTATTATTTCCCACGTTTGAAAACAATATCGTAATAGCCCTACTAACACATGGCAATTATCACAACACGTGGCATGCTTCACCAAACATTAAACAGGCTGAAGCCGAGACTAGACTGACTCCCACCCCCCACCCCCCAAAAAAAACCATCACATAGAAACTAGCGAAACAAGATACTTTCAACACAAATTAGAACAATGATAACTGAAAAACAATACAGAAACAAAATAAAGTGTTGGAACATTATATTCTCGGGGGCAAACTCTCCAAAACAAATTAAAAACCAAACAACCCCCCCACTCACCCCAACGCGACTTTACACATAATGATTACTTCATAATACTCATCAATACATGACTTTAAATATAATAAGCATTTAAATCCAAGTTACACTAAAAGTAACAAAACAAGATATTTAAAACACTGATAAATGAAATACAATACAAAAACAAATTACAGTCTTAGAATCTTATATTCTCTAGTGAAATCTCCAAAATCAATTAGAACCCTCATACATAATAATTATCTAATAAAAACTTATTATAAACATAGATAAACAATTTGCACGATATATGAAAATAGTCATAATAATTACATGAACCAAAAGCAAATATAGTACTCACAAACACATGATTTTAAACATAATAAGTATTTAAATAAAAAGCATCCTACAATCATTTTAATCAATTTAAACTTACAAAAATAACTTACTTTAACCTGAACACATAGATAAAGCACACTACCTCTTTATCTTGTCCAAACGAAGAGTAGTATCCAAACACTAAAACAGCCTCCCCCCCCCCCGCCCCAATACTACTAAAAACAATAATTATTGCAAGAAATAATTCTTCATATCACTTTTCCAAGAATTTTTGCAGATAAACTACTCATACAGTGCGTGAATTTTAAACCACCCCCACCCCCACATGGACATAGTCACAGCGAAAAGTCACTCAAACTGTTGGCTACCGGGTTAACTGCCGTAGGGCTGCTATAATCTTCTGGACGTACCACCTCTTCCCTCGTCGGTTGAGGTGGACACCATGCATAAATAGTATTATCATGGGATGGACCTTTGAGGTAAGACGAAGGATGCTGACTATGTTGACCTTAGTTTGAATCTCTTTTTCGGTTGGATGGGGAAAAGATTAATTGTGTTTACAAACCCAGAAATTGATTTGTTCATCAGGTTTAGCCCAGTATATTCCAATGCTTTTAGTATATTCCAATGCTGTATTATTTTGGGCTCCATTGTTGCAGTAAATTAGGATTTCTGATTAATTTTTGACATGCCATCTAGTGATTGTTTATAAATGTAAAGCTGTAGCAAATAAGGATCCAAATATATATGGTAGCGAATTGGACAAAAATTTATAAAATGTTGCTTATGATCATAATTATTGTACATATACAGGGCATACAATAACTGTTAAACCTTCTTGAAATCACTCCTATTTCAATAATAATAATAATAATAATAATAATAATAATAATAATAATAATAATAATAATTTGTATTTCTTTACCCACATTCTATTTAAAATTAATAAGTTAACTATTAGTTATTTTAATTAAAACTACAACAGGAAACACATTTTTGGTCTCAGATTTACCGATGAAGGCCGTATCAGTGTTGTTTATATGCATCTTGTCAATTTTAAATACATTCACACATACTGCACCAAATTTAAATAATAATAATAATAATAATAATAATAATAATAATAATAATAATAATAATAATAATGACCTGAGTATTGCTCTCGTGCATTATTCCAACGATGGTTGCGATCAACTTTGCATGGTCCTCAAGCCTCCGTTCCAAGAACTCGAGGATATTAAGATCATCCTCAGCACAATTTTGTATCACTTGTAGATCACTATATATACTTAAAATGTAGTCCCGTACCTCACTAGTTAAAGTTTCTTGAATAAAGAGCAGTAAAATCACTAATAAAAGTATATATTGCATGGTATTTTCGCTCGTCTAAATCCGGAATGTTCCGAAGTTAAAATAGCGAGGTTGTCATAGCCAGAGCGACCTCTAGCGAAGACGTCCTTGGTAATTCTCGAACCACGAATGAAAAGTTTCAAGCTGTAAATGCATAGACTGAATACACAAACGATACATCTTAACACTCTTAATGAAATGGATCTTTCGTCGCAAACAGCTGCATACAACGTGAGATTTAAGGATTCTCGACATATGATATTCACATTCCAACCACCGCTATGTAATTCAAAATATACATTGTAAAACGTGAAATTGGATTTCTCGACAGGTACAATCTAAAAACTCAACATATGAAATGGATCATTCAACTACCGCTATGTATTTCAAACACCACAATTTGAAAGCTCAACATATAAAATATAACTTTCAACCACTACTGTTTGATTCAACAGATACAATCTAAAATCTCGGCCTACGAAATGGAACTTTAAGGACAAAAATAAAATCTCGGCCTACGAAATGGAACTTTAAAGGACAACGATTTATGATTCAACACGTGAAATTGGATATCTCGACATACGACATCGAAATTTCAACGGCAAAGTTCTGATTGGACCAGCTTTTGTCCGCTACGGCGCCTCATAGAAAACGACAGTGTTGCTAGCGATTCAACGATCTACTTGTATTCACCATTGGCCGACCTCGGCGAATTCAAACCAGCCCTCCTATTACTGTGTCAACAGCAGTCCGCATAGTATATCAAATACGCCAGCGGAGTGGAGCGGAACAATATACACTAAATAAGCGAACCGTGTTCTTTCCGCAGTGTGATACATACATTTATTTAGGTTCAGAAAGCGAACTAAGTATAATAAATTAAACCACTGAGAAAACAAGTCGTTCCGTACGTGCGTGTTTGACATGAGAATCCTTCTTCTACTTCTGCTGGCGCAGACGGTGCATGCACAAGGTAATGTGATACTTTCCATCGACTCGATTGTGATGTGATAGTATTCTCTCTCTCTCTCTCTCTCTCTCTCTCTCTCTCTCTCTCTCTCTCTCTCTCTCTCGATCTTGATGTTGCAGTTTTAGAATTTTACGCTTGTACATTGTTTCTCATTCTACCTCGTACAGAACATTTCTCCACACAGTCAATACCGCCGGCAATGACAAACAAGGCGACCTAGTGATACGTTATGGTAACATCAGGCTTTGTGTAACACAAGTGGAGCACGTCAGGTGCATTCATTTCTTTAAAGTCGATTGTATGAGAGGTCCATACAAAAAACTATATCTAGGTATATACGATTAAAATAAAATCCCCAAAGAACAATCCACTGAGAATATTTACTTTAAAATAAATCGCTTATGCAATATCCGCTACAAATATGCAAACGCATATCGTACATGTAACACAATGGGATTAAATTGTATTTTTAAAAAATGATGGTAATTAACCATGTACGAAAATGTAGGGATGGCGAGATCTACCTTTAATGAATGTCATTGGGAAATCAGTATTTTGCCACTTGCAGATATTTCTTTGCACAATTTAGAACCCCTGCCCCCCCCGCCTCCCCAAATGACGTCCACTCTCCTTGCGTGGAAATAACTTCTTATATGATGTGGCAACTACGTGTTGAGATTTATAATTGTTTGCATCCTCCAGTCTCAACACACTCGAGATACGATCAGTGGGTATGATGGATACCGGTAAGGTTCACGTGCAGCTGACCTTTAGAAATCCCAACCTTATTTATAGTAACAAAGCATATCAATTTGACCAGATTGTTCGTTTTAACGAAACAAACATACTTCCGATGTATGTCAGCGAGGTACGTTGCAGACAAATCATACATTTTGTTAGCCAGAAATTTCTTAAAACTGCAATCTATTTGGACCATGTTTGATACTTCTGTCGAGCGATCAAATAAGTCGTAGTGTTTTGGAATGGTAGCTCAAACCTTCACAGGTTTTGCTTTTTAACCAACCCCCATAACTTATATTTAATATATATGTGTGTGTGTGTGTGTGTGTGTGTGTGTGTGTGTGTGTTGACCGTATCAAGTCGTGGATATAAACAAAATAAAGGGGACAAGTGTTAAAAACTATTTTGTTACTGTTAATATACATACGTGTCCACATAGCTCATTGACGGAGGGACGATTTCCAAATTTGGATTGTAGATTACCTGATAGCAGAGGCGTTTACTTACCGGTGACGATATATATTGGTGTTGTCTAAGGGTATGCGTTCGTGACATACTCCATACAGTTATTAAAAATGGTTCGATTGCTGCCAGAAAAGCGCTAGATTTCGTGCCAGAGAGAGTGTTTCTTTGCAATCGGAATGTTCCGAATGAAGTGTTTTACTATCATAAATGTGAAAGCTGTAATTTGATTGGTGATTGGAGGTCAACTGAACATGACCTCTATTCGATGAGCATACGACATCCAATATGCTGCCGATCTCGATTTAAATCAGATTTAGGTGTTCATGAGTGAAGATATGTGACTAGCCATAAAAATTTGCGATTCTTTGTTACACAAGATTTTTATAGTCAACGTATGAACCCGCACGTGCGTACGTGCGCGTGGGGTGCATATGTTCGTGAGTACACATCATCAGATGAATAACAATTTACAACACATTCATTAAATGCGAAGATTGGCACGCTAATTTTAAACAATAGACCCGGCTTATATTTCCTCTTTTCCATTCTTGAAAAGATGGCTGATGATTTTGAAACAAATTGCTGGAAATAAATCATTTAAGCAAATCTATTCAGGTCACAAGGATTGGGTCATGCAAATGCAGTTACAAATATAGGAAAAGGCAAGATGGACGAGGTAGAGTAGACAAACCAAACGTTTCAAAGAGTTTACCGAAATACAGATAGTGTATTTTCAGCCAATATTCCAATCTTTTGTTCTTCAAAAACAATACGACAATATAATTTAAGAACCTACATGGCCCATACTATCTACCAATTTCAGAAAACAAAATTTGGCACACCATGATCGACTATAATACAATGTTGTTTATAATCTCAGGCAATCATGACCCTACTTGAACATAAAACGTTAAAGTTATATGAAAATTGAAAAAAATAATTAGAAGAAAGAAATGACACAATGACTTTTTAAATATTACAAATTACTGTGATATAGAAATTATAAAATAACATAAGAAAAAGGACACAAGAAAATAACCAAAAGCAAAAGTTTCATCAAAATCGGTTTTTCACTTATCGAGATATTGATGTTTGAAAATGCAAAGTTAGATAATTTTAGTCAATGTCATTAATATTCATTCCTTTTCATGACACAATAGGTTTGATTAAAGATGTTTAAATTATTTAAATGATAACTTGTCATACAGATAAAATATAATTTTGTTGCAGTTATAAAATAGAAAATATGAAAGCTTTTACTATACATTCAGATTTAGGTGGATACTTTGAGGACAATTTAAAGTTGACATTTAAACGATTTAAATAATATTTTAATTTCTTAAGATTTCAACATTCATTCTGATATAGTATCTCATTCGATGCCACTAGACGCGTTTGAAAATGTCATCTTAACTAAGAATATATTTTAATTACAGTTTTCTCCTTCTTTGACTTTCCTGAAATCTAAACTTTAATTTTTTTCTAACTAAAATATATTGTATGAGTAATTTAAAAAATTTCCAAATGTATTTATCTGAAGAGTCATATAATATTTGTATGATTTCTTGAAAATAGAATAAAACGGGTCTGACTTACTGTTAAAGAAAATGTTTATTATTTAAAATTATATTCCGCATCAGTGAAGTCATCAAAATCAGGAAAAGGTAATAAGTTTGCGATTGTCCCTCCATACACTTTGTGTTGTTTGTGTCCTCTTATTGGAGTATATTAATTTCGAAAAAGTATTGTCACTATTAATTGCCAGTTCTGAGATCATTAAATCGGATTTACTTTAGTTTGCTAGAACTCAGTAACCCCGTCAGCCAAAAACCAATATACACTAAAATACTCAAATAAACAGGAAACACTAAAACAAACAGCTCTGTTGTTATTACATGGCAAGTTAAGTTATTGGGTCTGAATTGTTGAGTTAATATGAAAAACTTTCTAACCCAGTCACCTAAAAATTATATAATATGCATTACACATTTTATTTTTAAGTGTTAGGTATTAAATATAAAAATTAAACATATACACTATACCACCAGCTATGGGGTCATTAATTGGACTAGTTCAATCATTAAGTTTAAATGTGTAATCTTAATTAAAGTAACATCCAAACAATATACTAAATATATAAGCTAAAATACAATATAAACAAGACACTTTACAAAATGTAAAAACAAACTACGGAAACACAGCCATAGTCTGCCTGCTAACCAAGCAAGGCATGGAAGTAACAATGGCGCATGTCAGCCACTGTTTACGATCACACTGACATGTAAAAGCAAGTGGAAATATTACAATTTGAACAAAAAAATAAAATTAAAGAAATAAACGTTTCGAAACGACCCTATAAGATGGCACCACATACCAAAAATAAAACTTTTGCATACAAAATTAAAAACAGTATTAAAGGTACTAAGGACTTACGCTTCTACTTTCAGTTCAAAGAACCTTGTTAGTAAATATAATTTTGTTGCTGAGTAATTATATTTTATTAATTGCGATAGAATTGTAAGACTAAATGTACAATGCCACACTTCATTGTCACAATTTGAAGAAAGCAACTAACGTGCATTTCTAGTGTCTATAATATATTGACAGTTATAGCAAGGAGTTATATTACGTAGTGTGTAAGAATTAAATTTTCTTAACATTTGGGAATGAGACAATTCAATTTACAAGTTTTTGGAGATTTATTATGTTATAATCGCAAAAAAACTTTAATTTATTTACTTGAGTTATATTATTGAGATAACAAGAGCTTACTGCCTTTAAAGAATGTTTGACTGTTAGTTGTAGTCTAGTGAATATTGTTGTCGATTTGGGATCACGAGAGAGAGAGAGAGAGAGAGAGAGAGAGAGAGAGAGAGAGAGAGAGAGAGAGAGAGAGAGAGAGAGAGAGAGAGAGAGAGAGAGATGGATGGTCCATTGTTAGTTTGACACTCTATTATCCTAACTTCTGGTGTTCCATAATATTAAGGGTAATAATACGTACTCACTATACCGTAATTTGCTTCCACCTAAGTGGAGCAATCGAACCGACATCTCAGCCAAATTGACTTAATATTGTAAACAATTTAATGAAAAGCAAAGATCATAAAAACTAAAGGAAGTAAGAAATTACATTAATATATCTGGATACATAAGCATTTAATATCTGAAAGTTCATTTTAAAGTTGAAATAATTCAACAAGCAATTATGTATGCAAAATTAAAAATATTTCCTTCGTTTGTTTAGTCCTCGTACGCAAATAATGAAAAAACTGTATGCATATGCGAAGGTTTGCATTTTATATAATTGATTTATAAATAGTTTAAAAAATCAAAGTTCTGTTTAATTTCTAATGCAGTTTCTGAGTTTTTTCCCCAAATCATTATAGAGATATGGAAGATTTTAATGTCCTGAAGATGCAATATGAAGGCAGCTGAAGAAGAATTGTTATATTGATTTATATGAATACAAATGAATACCTGTATCATATTTCTCATTTGTTATATTGATTTATATGATTGAAAATGAATACCTGTATCATATTTTTCATTTGTTATATTGATTTATATGAATACAAATGAATATCTGTATCATATTTCTCATTTGTTATATTGATTTATATGAATACAAAATGAATACCTGTATCATATTTTTCTTTTGCTGTCCTACCCATGTGTAATTTGCCTAGTAGAGCTAATAATTTCAGTGTCATGGTGATTAACATTTAAATGCAATTTCCCCCTTTTTTAAATGTGCAGTAATATTTATGCTAATATGGAAGATGGCCAGATTAATGACTTGATTTTGTCTAGTACATTATTGTTCGATATAACAGTCAGACTGTATGGTTACATCTTCCAAGCTTGGAACTATGCAAACATTACTTTTAGATACAAACATTGTCACCTTACTACCAAAGATAGAAAAGACACATGGTAATTCTTCAGATATCCTTGACTGGATTATCCCGGAGGTCATTCAATATGAAATAAAAGGTCTTTAAATAATTTTAGACTGGCATTCTTTCTGTTTGTCTCCAAGAACATCATTTTCCACAGAAACATATCACAACTAAAGAGAATCTCACAAAAACCATTGAGACAAATGTGTGTAAGACGTCTAAGATATATATATATATATATATATATATATATATATATATATATATATATATATATATATATATATATATATATATATATATATATATATATATATATATTACTTTTAATGCATTTTATGTTGTGGCCAAATATTTTGCGGTTCTTAGTTAAAACAGTCGTTCATTTGAGAACATTGTAGTGCCTATTTGATTACAAAACTCAAAGAACAGCGCCCAGAAAAGTATTTTGCATAAATACATTCAAAGAAAAACCGGTCTTATGATTGCCTAATGTTCTAAAGCAGTAACCTATTTGTATGCCTCTTCTTTCAGTCTTAGATCCGAAGAACTACTGCCCGATGACTCCAATGGATGCTGAATACTTTGTTGCTAACGACACTTGCTACTTAATATCAGGCACAACGGAAAAGAAAGCATCGTGGACATTTGCTCATAACGAGTGTAAACGTACCAAAGGAAGTCTTCTGATTTTCAAAGACAAGAGCAACGAGAATGCTGTAATCAATCAGATTGAAATGATCAGTGGTTCTGACACCCATTTCTACTGGTTAGACATTAACAGGGTGGGAGACTCCTGGAAATGGACAACAGGTAGGAACGGGTAGGATAACATACGTCCATAAACGGCATATATATATATATATATATATATATATATATATATATATATATATATATATATATATATATATATATATATATATATATATATATATATATATTGTGTGTGTGTGTACATGTTTTGTGTATGTGTGTCTGTATAGGCCATGTCGTTAGAAGGCTGTGCCATAACAGCACCTAAATAACTACAATATGTAGAATCCAAACGACTTATACCTGCATTTTAGTTATTAACCATCAACGTTTACAAAATCACTCTGCTAAATTGTTGGTCTTTTTTATAATCAACTATGCGAAGCGACGTACGTAGATAGCATGATTATCCTATTCCTGTTTGCAAAACCATTGCTTTAATAGTTTGTTTTGGTGGCATGATCTAAAAAGCTTTTGCGTCCTTTCTCAAATAGTTCTAAGAATATATGCTTTCCGATAAGGTCACTAGTAGACGATATTCTACCCACTTTACCTGGACGATGATCAGCCTGGCAATTTCTACTATAGTCGACCTAAAAACTGGCGATTTGTTTCACAAGGCACACAGGCAAAATCAACTTGTAAATTACAAATATAAACATAACAGAAAGCATGATTTGTGTTATGTTTATGTATGTATTTTTAAAACAGTATCCTTAGATTCAATGAATTTATTGCAACTTCCAAACATCATATAAATTCAACGGTAAATCTGCCAGAATGCTACAAATATGGCTGCTGATGACGTCATTCGGGAACTATCTATATAGGGAATAATACTAAATTAATACAGTGAAATGTGAGAAAAATGGTTTCAGACATAACATAAATATATACCAGGAGGACATTGCTTGATTTAAACCAACGAAACTTTTCCATGATGATCGCAATAATGAAATTATCGTTGTAAAGATCGAGTATTTGATTTCACGAAGTTATCTTCATCATCGTGCTATTGTTAAGTAGCCAAAACAAATTGAGTCCGTGATCTGTTATTGCATGCTGTTCTAGTCTAGTCCCGAAGAAAATCATTAGTACTTTTATTGGATTTTTCCTGGAGATTTGCAAAGAATTTTACTTGCATTCGGCAGAAGGAGCAATTCGATAAGAAAACGTTTTTCGAGTTCCGGTTCTTAATATTTGCGTAGGCTCTTGAGGAAAGGAGATACGATTAGGCTGGTTTCAGAAAGTAGATACGATTAGACTGGTTTCAGAAAGTAGATACGATTAGACTGGTTTCAGAAAGTAGATACGATTAGACTGGTTTCAGAAAGGAGATACGATTAGGCTGGTTTCAGAAAGTAGATACGATTAGGCTGGTTTCAGAAAGTAGATACGATTAGGCTGGTTTCAGAAAGGAGATACGATTAGGCTGGTTTCAGAAAGGTCATTTGCACATACAGTGCAGTCATTTTATTCTTTATATTTCTTTGTATTCAAATAATACTAAAGGCGAAATAAATTATATATAAAAATATTCAACTATTTCATAGATAAATTTCTCAATCTCAATTTCTTTCAAACAAATACTGTCAATGACCTGTTCACAGTTTTGGCAATTACTATCTCATCATATGAATTAAAGGTCCTACGAGAGAGTGTTTCCCTTCAGTGTTGTCTCTGTCACTCATCCGTCTGCCTGTTTTTCTCTTTTGGTTCTTCCGGTACTAGTATACTTTTCTTTGTGTGTGTATGTGGGGGGGGGGGGGGAGTACCAGATCCCCCGCCCCCATTTACCCAATATAAAGTGTTTTAACTGTAGTTGTTTCCCCTGAAGGTGTGTATGTCTGTACTATTTTATTTCTAATTTTCTAAAAAAAGAATTTGTTTTTGCGAGGTATGTTTGGTCCCTAGTGTGTCTAATGGGTGGCTCCTCCTACTTGATTAGATTCTTAGTACATGAACTCTTCCCCTTTTATTTCCACTGTGACCATTGCGAATAGTCCTCTAGTCCCGTGTATGCTATATGTATTTTTCTATTTGTTGTGTATGTTATAGATTTTGTTGTAGGGACGGCTTTTTTAAATTTCAAATCTTGTTCCCAGTTTTCCTATGCATTACTGAATTTGACTTTACAAAGAGTTCTTATATCTGTTTCTTTAAACTTTCTTGAGAACTGATGTGTTAATTTCTATTTACTGAAGAAGAAGAAAAAGAGAAGTTAAAATTCTAGTGTTTTTAATGGTTTTTTTTATATGTGTCGTTCTCCATTAATTTAGAATAAGGTTGATTAATCATGCCTCAAGGAGCTGCATTATTTTTTATTTTTCCCTATGCTTCTCTTGTGGCTTGATCAGTTCATACCTTTTTCAGTTTTGCCAAAAGTTTATGTTCTTATTTATTATTGAAAGATTTTTTTTAGAAAAGAAAACGAAAAAGAAAGGATTCTATAGTTACTACTCTTTATGAACCCGTTTTCATGTACTGCTTGTTCATGTTCTGTGTGGAGTGTTTTTCAAGGGCTCTTTCTCAGACCTGTTCACTTTACGTAGCGCCTTGTGACATCGCTCTGGGATGTCTACGTCCCTTACTGTACGGCTCTCACACAGATCTCTGTCTCTTTTACCTTTCCTCCTATTTACAAGGGGGGGGGGGGGGGGGAATATTTCCCTATTGATATTACTTGTCCGCATGCTAGCATGGAATTTGTTATGTATTTTGTAATTTTATATAGTATATTCTTTTTAAATTCCCCGTCAGATATAGTATGTTTTCCTTTTTGTAATGTGCTTGTCTGTTTATTTCACTGATTGATTCGTTTCTTTCTCTTTCTAGTTGTTTTTGCATTTGATCATTACATGTTGTTTTGTGTTCGGGGCGCTTTTGCACAGTAGACATTTCGACGATACTGATCATATGCCTTCTCACTGAAACCTCGCCAGTCAACCATGCATTATGCATGTATTTGAAGGAGATACTTTTTATTTTTTTTGTGATGCCAGCTTTTCCCAGTTTTTACATGCTCTGTCCCAGGTAATATATATGTACTATCTTTCTATTTAACATTTTTTGTTATATGTTCCTGGATCCAATTGTATGTTACTTCTTTGTTTTTCTCTCATGAATCTTGTCTATCTCTATACTGTACTAATATATATATCCCTAACCCTTTCATGGAAATTCTAACCTTTTGATAAATTTGTTGTTTCTATAAATATCTTCCCTACATTGCATCGTAAAACCAAACCAATATATATGTAATGCCCCTCCCATGGTGTTACTGTTTTTTTATTTATAAATTTAAACCTATTTAAAATATTAGCTATTTTTATCCAAATTGGGTTCGATATAGCTACCCCCCTCCTCTAGCTTTGTATAACGTTTCTTTATTTATATGTTTCGTATGTCCATATATAGTATATTATCTCATTGTCTATACTGTATAAAACATTATTTTTGATATCTATAGATTTATTTGTAAAGTTTATGTTGGAATACATATATGTTTTGCCACTTGTGCTAGCTTCATTAAACTTAGTGGTGTTAGGGCCCATATATTCCATATTTTTTTCTATGTATCTTTTCATTGCTTTGAAATTTTATTTTTCTTCTCCTTTTTCCAAGGTTAATTCCTAACGCTTTTACTCTTTCCTTGCTTAAATGAGGTTGCAATCCTGAATGATTACTCTCTCCAGTTTCGTGCAATCATCTGCATGTTGGAACATTTATACTTCTTGCCTTATATTTGGGATTTTTATACCTGATATATCCTTATTGATTCTTTTTTTATACTTAAGATTACTATTACGTATATAGCGTCGAGAGTGGACATCCCTGTCTCACCGATTTTTGAATGTCAAATATCTCCGTTATCGCTCCATTTACCTGTATTTGTGCAGTTACGTTATTATACAGGATCTCTAGAATTGTCTCCAGCTCACCCTCAACATTTGTATTGAATGCTGCGGCGAGTCCATCTCCTTCCATTTAATGGAAATTTTCTCCAAAAGCCAAATTTTTCCAAACTTTTGTAACTTAATTATGTTCTACTCTGTCAAAAGCTTTTCCTGGCCAAAATGTTCCACAGCATCTTTCTGACCAGTTTCATGTATATATTCTAGTACTGTTTTTATACTCATTATATTGTATTGTATGCCTCTACCTTTTGCACCACACATTTGGTTGCTGTTTATTATCTTAGGCATTGCGCATTTGATTCTTTCTGCTAGTAGTTTACTTAATATTTTATAATCCTGGTTTAGGAGGGAGTTGGGCCTCCAAGTTTATTATCCTTGTCTGTCCCCTTTCTCTTTGTATATTTATTTAATTATGACCTCCCTCATTGATTTAGTCATTTCATAAATTTTTAACACAATATTATTGTATAAGCTTTCTAGAATTGCCGATAGCTCACCGTCAAAATTTGTATTGGATGCTGTGGTGAGTCCATCTTTTTGGGAGGATTTTTCTTTTGGTAACTTTTGTATTATTTTAATTATTTGCTTACTAGATCTGAGGAGGGTCCCCGAGTGGCCGAGTGGTCAAAATCTCTATCCGTTACGGATCACTGCCGTCTCACCTCTGCCTGCGTGGGTTCGAGTCTAAGATTCGGCTAATGTAGTTATGTGAGAAAGCTTGCCAGTAGCTTCTCGTGGGTCGGTGGTTCTTTCCGTTATATATATATATATATATATATATATATATATATATATATATATATATATATATATATATATATATATATATATATATATATGTATATATATATATATATATATATATATATATATATATATATATATATATATATATATATATATATATATATATATATAATTCTTTAGTTTACCTAAGTTTCATATTTTTTTCTTTATTTATTCCATTTACGTTTATTGAAGCTATTTGCAAGTTTAATCCCTTCAATTTCCTATATCACCAGGTCGTCGCATTTTAGTTTTGTATGCTATTCGTTCGTTGTTGCTTTGTTGATGTTTTAAATTTATTATGTACTATTATTATGTTTGCTCGGAAATGTTTCCCCGGAGGGATCATACATTTTGTAAAAGGCCGGAGGCGTTTGCTTTCTTCCCTGTACTCTTGTTTGATGTCGTTTTGTTTGTCATACTTCTCATACGTGTCGTGTTGTTATTTTTTCCTTTATTGTCGGTGTCGTTATCATTTTCAGATCCGTTTTCGGTTCTGATTCCATCTGTCTCTTCGTCCGAGTGTATTTCTCCAGTTGTCTCACCCTCTAAAATTTTATCTTATCTGTGCTTTTTGATTTTTAGAACCTTCTCACTATTTTTATCATGCACAGTTTGAGGCGTGTCTGGGTCTATCTTTGAACTCCCAGTATCCTGCGAATCACTGGATAAGGATATGTTATCTTTTTTTTATGGGGGGGGGGCTTTTTCTTTTGTAATGGGAGTATATGTTAGGGTGTGAACTCCTAGAGAGTCCTTAGTTTCTTCCCCGTCACTTTTCTCAAGGGACGCTTCCTCTTCCAATAGTATGTGAAATCTGTTTTTTTTTTTCTTTAAAAAAAAAAAACATTATTTGGTTTTCCTTTAGTGGACTTATTTGGACTTAGATTTTCTTCCCATTCTTTTATGATTTTTGTTCCTTCATTGTCCTCTATTTACATTATGTCCAGTTCTGGTAATTTTTCCTTGATGTTTTTCTCATGTTTGTTTGGGTCACGTTTTTGTCCCTTCTTTTATGCTACCTGTCTTTTTGGGGAGAGGGGCCCACTGCTTTTCTTGCATATGTGGGTGCAGTCAAAGAGTTCTTACAATCCTTTGGTATATGTCCCACCTAACTGCACATTCTGTCAAAATCACATCCACTAAACCAGGATTGTAGCAGGAAGCCCATAACATAGATAAATGTGGGAATTTTCTTTGCTTCCTCTTTTAGCATGGTCATTATTCAGACCTCTGACTTCATTTCCTTGAAGCCCCATACAGAGGCCACTTAATGGTCCTTTACCTTGGTTTTTAGCTTTTACTTTATCTTGTCAACAATCTCCTGATTGTCGATTTCGAGATGGAGGCCTGATACAAAAACATCTTTCAGTTTTGCCTCAACCTCTCGCACTATGGGACCTGTCTTATATAGTTCGCTTTTATCCCGATCACCTCTAACTCTTGCACTTTTAGGAGCCGGTTATCCAAGTCCTTGGGGTACAACACATACGTGTTACGCCCAGCGTTCTGAAGGAGACCGCTGAATTCTTTTGGAATGCCCCGGACCCTTAGGGCCATTCATATTTCCAATCGTCTCGGACGATTGTTAATTTCCCCAAACTCAAGAGTTTGACATCCTAGAGGGTGGTATGCCATGAGCTTCTGGTTTTCCCCATGAGCTTCTGGTTTTCCCCAGTCCCCTCCATTTTGTTTTTAACGTAATTGTAGAGTTTGTTTCTGATTGTAGGACTGGACGTCCATTAACTTCGCTTTGATTTTCCATTTTTTAGATAGATTTTCTCCTTTGAATGTACTACCAATTGTGTGGTCTCACGCCATTGTTTGTATTTTGTAAACATCTTTGGACCTCAATGGCTTTGATTTTTGCTGGTCAATGTGACCTTTCTATTATCTCAAAGGTATACAAAAGACTGTCAAAAAAATGTATAAAGAAAGTTTTTTCAAAATCACTGAAAATATCATGCTTAAAACCTATATTTTGTCAGTGCTGAAAACTCAGCATGGACAAAGCAAAACAAAAGGAAAACAAATAAAAAACAAAAGGGGTATACACTTGTGTACCTTTGCGAGTTGAGCTCACACTCCTTCTCCAATGGTAATCCTATTGTTTGGTACGTGCCATGGTGATTATAAACTAATAGCTTACTTCTCAAACAAAGATTATCAGAGTTCCTTTCTGTAATATCCTTGTTTCTTTATTTCTCCGATTAATTCGCTTCGTTCTTTCTTGTCTTCGTGCTCTCCTGCCACTTCCGAATCCGTACTTCTGACAATTCCTGTACACGCTATCACGTCATCCACGTGCTCTCCACGAACGACCCTCTCTACGAACCTCGGATGTCGACTCTACACACACCCTTAAAGCTACCTCAAGAAGCCTTTGTCCGCAAATCCAAACGTAGAGTTTAGAATTTCACCAGAATTCCTTCCCACCTTTTATTGAACGCATATCTTAGTGTACAGTCTAATGCCTCTCAGTGTCTCTATGATAGACCTCTGGCGACTTTCACACATGTACTGACTGAAAAATGGATTTAGTCCAAACGTAAGTGGTTGCCTAATGAAACTCTGCCCTCAATTTGAATCTCTCAGTTTAAGCCTCTTTGAAAACTACTCTGGGGTTATTTATCACTTGGCACTCTCAGGTTTACAGAACTCAGTTGGATCAGCCATGCTAGTAAGGTGATGCTAAAGATCACCTTGAACAGACTGAAACAACAAGCTGAAGAAATAATCGCTGACGAACAGTCAGGATTCCAGATTGGAAGAAGCTCAACAGAATAAATATTCAATCTCAGTGTTCTGTGTGAAAAGAACTCTCAACATCAACAAGACACCTATCATGTCCTCTTTGATTTCGGAAAAGCCTTTGGCAGAGTGTGGCATGAGCCATTGTGGGCTACAATGAAGAAGTACAACATGGCTACCAGTGCAGTAATTGCTCAAGGTTCTGCGGGGGATTGGTTTCAGATAACAGTTGGAGTACATCAAGGCTGTATTCTGTCACCCACGCCTTTTAACATCTGCTTTGAGTACATCATGAGTGAAACCCTGGAAAACCACTGTGGGACAGTCAGCATGGGAGGACGTAACATAATCAACCTCCGCTTTTGCAGACGACATTAATGGGCTGGCAGGCAGTGAAAACAAGCTTGCAACCTTAGTGGAGAACCTGGATTAAACATCTTCCAGATTTTACATGGAGATAAGCGCTGAGAAGACAAAGCTGATAACAAATAGTGGCAAACAAATCTCAGCCAAGATTTAAGTCAGAGGACAGTTCAAAACTATTGGTTCCATAATAACTGAAGAGGGATCAAGAGCAGTAATTGTGTCACGAGCAGCGCAAACAACGGCAGATATGTTTAAGTCGGATTTTAAATTTGTGGGTAACTCGTCATTGCTTATTAAAACCAGCATTACTTACAGTCGGTAATTTAATGGTAAGACCTATCGTTATCCTGATGCAATACGTTCAGATCATTGCTCTTTTTATTGAGTCGATGATACTTTCAGAAATAGAACAGGGTTTTTAGGCATGTCACAAAGCGTTGATTCAGTACCCTTGGGAATCCGGTTTATTTTATTCTTCATTGTTCTTTCTAGACGATAATCTCACTTTTCAATTTATGTTGAAGACGACTGTAATTTTGTACGAGTGAAGTCAGGAAAAAGGAAGTGACGAGTTCAGAATAAAGGAATCACAAGTCCAGAAATCGATGAAGCAATCGGAATAGAAAGACTGAGGAAATAGGACAATGTTGGAACAGGTCGATATAAAGGGTGTGCAATCATTTGTGGACATTGCGCTCTTTTCGCCACTCGTTATCATGATCAAATGAATCTGCATTAGATACTGCTACTAAATCCTGTTGACATTTCGTAAATTAAATTGAAATTACCACTATTAATTTATTTTGGTTAAATTTGTTATTTTCTTATCAATGGGGGCTCGTAATCCATTATTTCTTCGAAATAATCTTGCCCAGTTATCTGTTGATGTTCTATTTATTCACTCACACCGGGTCATAACATCGAGAGAGGCCATTCCCTAGATAACGTAGCTAAATAAAATTAACAGCACCTCTTCATAAGAGGATGACGTTACATCAAACCTGTGCGAAACGATATTCAAACTCATAGAATTTTTTAATAATAAAAATGCTACAGTTCTGCGATCGACAATAAGAAAAGACCTGTAACATTATACATGTGTAGCTGACCAATCAGAGCCCTCTGTGCATGAGTCATTGGTTCCACTGGTACTATCATCAGGCGTCTGCCTCTTTGATACCACTCTGTGTTAAGACCTCACAGTAGTCGTTTGTACATATTAAAGTTATTGATAGTTAGAACACGACGTCTTATATTATGTTTTAACACAATAACACAACATGGTGTCAGAAGTGATCGCAATGGAAATAGCACATGGATCGTAAATGGATATTTTGAAACAATAACCTATCAATCCACGGAAGATTTAAGACGAATTGAAAACCTTTAAAACGTTCAAAATTCTGAATACGAACTTAATACCTTCGATATGGATCTTTCCGGCGTGCCAACACCCACCATGGACTGGGAAAATTCCAACCTTACCACATCATGGGCTAAATTCCAACAACATTGTGAATTGATATTTAACGGACCGATGAGTAGAAGAAGTGATGCGGTTAAAGCCAACTACATTTTACTTTGGGTAGGAGACAAAGGTAGAGACATTTTCAATACATGGACTCTGACAGAAGAAGATAAAAAGGACCCAACAATTATCTTTACAAAATTCAAACATCATGTGCAACCAAAATTAAATCCGGTCTTTGCAAGATTCAAGTTCAATAACGAAATTCAAGGCTCCAAGACAATAGATCAATATGTGACCTCGTTGAAACTATTGGCTAAAGACTGTCTCTTCAAAGACGAAGACGACATGATTCGAGATAGGATTGTTTTCGGGGTATCATCATCAAGGATACGAGAAAAACTTATCAACGAAGGCGAAAAGTTGACCTTGGAAAGGGCTATCAATATCAGTCAAAGCCATGAATATGCACAGGAGCAACTCCAGACCATGTCTGCATCAGCCAGACCAGAAGTGCATGCGACAATTCAACGACAGGCCAAGACAAAAGAACTGCAGCCGAAAAAGAAATGGACCACGTCTTCCAGACGGAGCGTGAACTTGACATGTGGACACTGCGGATACAAGTCGCATTCAAGCCAGGATAAGTGCCCCGCAAAAGGAAAGACTTGCAATAAGTGTCATAAACCCAATCACTTTGAAAAAGTATGTAGATCAAAAACAGTCAGTGTGATTAACAATGAACATCAAAACGAGGATTTGTATATTGACAGTGTAAAAAGGGATATAATTGCCAATGGCCAGGCGTATGCAGCGATTGAGGTAGGACCACATTTAGTTTCTATTGATTTTAAATTGGATACTGGCTCTCAAGTTAACATAATACCCTTGCATATATTCAAAAAGCTAGGCATAAAGCATCCCCTACAACCTACATCAAATACGTTATCCGCATATGACGGCAAATTATTAAGTACAATGGGTACAGTCAATCTCACATGTAAACGCACTGAACGTACACATGAACTCGAGTTCTACATTGTTAAAACGAAAGCACCACCTATACTTGGTTTACAATCTTGTATTGAGTTAGGCTTAGTTAAATTTACATACTCTGTTCAGACACAGATGTCAAATTTACAATGCAACAAGAGTACGCCCCTCACTAAGGCAGTTGTACTCGAGGAATATGCCGAAGTCTTCAACGGCATAGGTCTTTTCCCAGGGGAATGTACCATACACATCGACCCCAAGGCAACACCTGTAGTGCACCCTCCGCGGCGAGTACCTGTCGCACTTCAAGACAGACTCAAAACTGAACTCGATCGCATGGAAAATGAAAATATTATTGCCCAGGTTACATCACCTACAGCATGGGTGAATTCTATGGTAGTCGTAGAAAAACAGTCGGGTAAACTAAGGGTATGCCTCGACCCACAAGATCTTAATAGAGCAATTTTGCGTCCCCATTACCCTATGCGCGCATTAGACGATATCCTACCCCAATTATCAGGTGCAAAATATTTCACCAAATTGGATGCACGGTCAGGATATTGGGCAATAAAACTGTCAACAGATTCTTCTTACCTTACAACTTTCAACACCCCATACGGTCGTTACCGTTTCTTGCGTCTCCCATTTGGTTTGAAATCATCTCAAGATGAATTCCAAAGGCAGATCGATGAGAGTTTTGAAGGTTTAAATAGTATAGTTTCGATTTGCGACGATATACTAGTTTTCGGACGCACACGCGACGAACATGATACAAATTTGAGAAATGTTCTCAAACGTTCCCTTGAAAAAGGAATCCGGTTAAATGAGGAAAAACTAGAAGTAGGTGTCACAGAAGTACAGTACTTCGGGCACATTCTGTCAGCAGAAGGTCTCAAACCGGACCCTGCCAAAGTAGCAGCTGTCAGAGAAATGGAACCCCCTCGTAACCGTGCGGAGTTAGAAACCATTCTTGGCATGGTTAACTACTTGTCCAAATTTGCCCCAAATTTGGCAGCGGTCACCAGTCCGTTAAGACAACTGTTAGCGAAAGACGCAGAGTTTGAATGGGACTCTCCGCAAATAGACGCATTTATAAAGGTCAAAGACATAATTACAACAAGTCCGGGACCTGTTCTGTCCTATTTTGACCCTAAGAAACCACTGACTTTGCAAGTTGATGCGTCAAAATATGGGCTCGGTGCCGCCCTATTGCAAGATGATAAGCCCGTGGCTTATGCATCAAAATCATTGACCACAACGGAAATTAATTATGCTCAGATAGAGAAAGAAATGTTCGCTATACTGTTCGGATGCAAACGTTTTCATCAATATGTATACGCGAGAAAGGTACATGTTCAAACTGACCACCTTCCACTTGTCTCTATAATGAAAAAGCCCCTCTATGCAGCCCCACCGCGACTACAACGCATGCTTTTGCAACTGCAGCGTTATGACCTAGAGGTAAAACATTATCAAGGTAAGAACATACCCGTAGCAGACACACTCTCTCGTAAGTTCTTATCTGATACACACCCCTCCTTATCTGAAGGTATAGATATGCATGTGCATATGGTGTTATCAGCATTACCTGTATCTGATCGTAAGAAAGAAGAAATAAAATCTCTCACTGAACAAGACCCCCAGCTGGTCATACTGAAACAGGTCATAATTGAAGGCTGGCCTGAAAAGAGGTCAAGCTGTAAATCAGAGATAATTGACTATTGGAATTATAGAGAAACGCTTTCAGTTGTAGATGGGTTAATCTTGAAAGGTCAAAAAATAGTCATACCACAAGCCCTCAGACAGAAAATGCTAGACACTGTACATTCAGGACATTTAGGTATTGAGAAGTGTCTGAAAAGAGCTAGAGATGTTTTGTTTTGGCCAAGAATCTCAGTTGACATTTCCGATTTAGTGTCAAAATGCTCTATCTGCTTGGAGCGCAGAAGTTCTAACCAAAAGGAACCTCTCATTCCCCATGACGTCCCTGAATATCCATGGCAAAAAGTCGCCACAGACCTATTTACATGGGATAATAAAGAGTACATTGTTGTAGTAGATTATTTCAGTCGCTACTTTGAAGTTAAGACACTCGCAAGCTCAAAAAGTTGTACTGTTATCAATCACATGAAAAGTATATTCGCGCGCTTCGGAATACCAGAAATCGTTGTCAGCGACAATCAAACATGCTATTCTTCCCGAGAGTTCGCAAGCTTCGCGAAAGAATGGGATTTTCAACATGTTACATCGAGTCCCACATACCCTCAGTCGAACGGCCTAGCGGAAAAAACAGTTCAAACTGTAAAGAAAATTCTCTCAAAAGCAAAAGCCGATGGCAGAGAACCGCTTATAGGCATATTAGAGTATCGAGCCACTGTGCTTGATATCGGGTTCTCACCAGCACAATTGTTGATGGGCAGACAACTTAGATCTATTCTCCCAACAACCCGCGAGAAATTAATGCCCAAAATACCCAACACCGCTGAGGTCAAAAGGAAAATTACGCTTCGCAAGAATAAAACAAAGAATTATTATGATAAAAGCGCAAAATCACTAAAAACACTTAAGGAAGGGGAATCAGTTAGAGTTCAATTCAATGGTCAAAACTGGGAACCTGCCGTTATAATAAGAAGACACAACGAAAGGTCATACTCAGTTCGCACCAAAGATGGTACCATTTATCGTCGAAATAGACGTCAGCTCATAACAACTAATGAACTACACCCCCTGCAATGTAGTATAAATGCCCCCTTCTCTCAGAATGAAAACACACTGTGTACAGCTGTAACATTTCCCGCAAATGCCAGTATGCCAATTTCACAGTCAATAGAATCTCGATGTTTCAGTAAAAATACACCTGAGCCTGACGCAAAATTCCCACAGGATTGTCAGCAAAGTGGATATTACACACGTTCTGGAAGGTTAGTAAAACCAAAGATAATCGAGTCATTGTAATCAGATACTCTCAGATAGAGAGGCTGAGCCCAGAGATCCGTCATTAGTGTCACGGTGTATCGTTTTGTTGATAAACACAGACAGTGATTCAAGATAAGGACCAGCTGTGTACATTAAATATATAAGGACCAGTTGTGTACATTAAATAGCAATCAAGCATGCAACAAGAATTGTAAAAACTGTAAAATTCATTCTCAGTATGTTGCAGAAATTTATTAGTTAATCATTGTAATATTTGCTATCAAAGACGCTTTTGATTTTGATATGTTAGTTATAATGGCTAATGATTAATTTAGACATTTTAATAAAGTGTATTAAGACCTTCTTTGTAAGAAGAGAGATGTAACATTATACATGTGTAGCTGACCAATCAGAGCCCTCTGTGCATGAGTCATTGGTTCCACTGGTACTATCATCAGGCGTCTGCCTCTTTGATACCACTCTGTGTTAAGACCTCACAGTAGTCGTTTGTACATATTAAAGTTATTGATAGTTAGAACACGACGTCTTATATTATGTTTTAACACAATAACACAACAAGACCTCTATTTATATTTGACAGGAGCGACTGTGACCTACACACCCAACTGGGAAACAGGAAATGGCAAATGTGCAGTGATCGATGTGGCAACTAAAAGCTGGTCACCCCGTGATTGTAACGCTGAGGACTGGTCTATTGGATACGTCTGTCAGTATGGTAGGTCGAATTTAGCTCTTTCCAATGAAACATCGAAATCAATTACTGGGATTTGGCAGATTTAGGCTGAGCTGTTGTTAAAGCATGCATTCGCATATGTCATATTTCACGCATTGAAACAACATTTCAAAACATTTTTTAGTTATGCCACCGTCTTGCTCAGAGAATTTAGTTTCTCGGAAAAAATACATTTTTTCACAAACCTATCCAGAGTTTATCATCAATGCTTCTTTGAAACACGAATACATGTCCTTTCACACGAGCTTTCGGTTATATACATATTCGATATTTATACGAGTCCAGGTCAACCTAGCTGATATTTGCATATGATTTAGAAGGTTAAATGTGTGTGCGTATGAGAGAGAGAGAGAGAGAGAGAGAGAGAGAGAGAGAGAGAGAGAGAGAGAATCAGTTCAACAAATGATAGCGCCTATACAGTTGTAAAGGCCATCTGTATAAAAAGATATGTACCTAACATATTAAATATATTAATCCTTTATTAAAATTAGTATCTAGGATTAACAAAGGCGTCAGATATATACTCTGGATTAAGAACACCAGGGATCATTGATACACGGCAATAAGAAGGATACAAATCTGCAAAGGATCGAGGGGGCAAGAAACAGGTACGGCGTTCGAGGGAATGGGGGCAGTAGGAAAACAAAGCTTAGAAAGGAGCTTGAAATGAGCCTTGTATTGTGTATGTCAGTTCAGTCTGTCAATTTAAATCAGCCATGTACTATATGAAAAGTTGATATATGTTTAAGCTATTTAACGGTTGCGTAGCACTGCCCTTAAAATACAGCTTATAAATGGATTAAAATATGTATTCTTTTATTGAGGACTAAAATTTTCTTTTTATTTCTTTCTAGATTCCACCAGCATTTCTAGTTCTTCGAGAGTCACTCAAGGTAAGTTTCCTCTTTACATACATACATACATACATACATACATACAGCCTGTGTCAAAGTATATAATTATTCACTACACAGTATATAATGACTCACATATTGATGGGAGATATGCATATGGCATGTATTAGTAAAATTGCACTTTGTCTTTGTCTTGTATAAACAAAAATGTATTCTGTTTTATATCATCAAAACTGGATCTGCATTTCGTATTGACAGACTACGAGCATCTTGCATATGAAATTGCACGAAATCAAAATTCAGTACATCGCTTGTCTTTTAAAGATTGAAGATAATATGATCTGAAAAAATTGTTTCCTTGTTCTCCTCAGTCATGTGGCGAATTGTTTCGATTGGTTACTGAATAACCCTATCATCTATCACAACTACTTTGGTTGACTTCGTTCGATCAAGTACATCATGGGCGTCCACGCATAAGGGCAAGGTTCCCCTTCTCCTCCTGGATTTTACCACTAAATATGTTTTGGTTTGGATGCGTAAAACTTAATAGCTGACTAATACATGTTAGCACTCCCACCCACATCGATAATTCTACGGGCTCCCCTGCAATTAATACAGCCTCATGGTCTCATGGAGAATTGGGCTGTGAAACAAGAGCGACTACGACTTTCAATACATTCATTTTAATATTTATCAAAACTTGTTTTAATATGAAATTACGGCACGGATTCATACGTATTTATAATTAGCAAAATGTAACCGACATGCATATGAAATTCAACTGAATTGAAATTTTATACATCAATTATGCATTTCATGTTACTTTTAACTAAAATTTAAAACCCCACATATTTTGTATTCAGTTTGAAAGTTTGACCATCAACGCGTCATTTTGGATCACTACATCAAATCCATGAAACCACATATCTTACAGCCTTGGATCTACAGGAACAGTTCATCAGACAACGTGTTTGTGTGTGTGATTTAAATTGTTAACGTAGCTTTAAAACTTTTTCAGTCATCTCGCTACGATGTCTGCAAAATGGCAGTTTATAGTGATGTCTAGCACTGGAGCATCATGCCACATACATGTAACCCAGTCAAATTATCCTGATACCACACTGACCATTCCTAACACTAACCGCTTAATGCTGTGCGTCTAGCGAGGCAGCTATTAGTAACATTTTTAAAAGTCTTTAATTTGACACGGCCGGGGTTTTAACCCGCGAACTCCCGCTCTACTATTCCTATTTGTCAGAATTTCAGATATTACTTCTTGCTTCAGCACGTGTAGATCATCCGTTGACCCTTTTATCGCCTGCGAAAGTTCCGTTTTTGCTCGTCATCATGTAGAACATTGTAGAAGCTGCACTTAATACAAAGCAGTTTTCACACAATAAAAGAAAGTTTCGACCGAATATGAACTTTTTCCTTAAAAAAGATGGTGTCAGGATAAAAGCATCACATATAAATAAGTTTGCACATCCTGTAAGGACAAAAGCAACGCATGTAAAGAAATGTGTACATCATGAAAGGACAAAAAACGCCGCATTGAATGAGGCTTGCACATGATATAAGGACAAAAGTACCACACATAAAGCATTTTTACATCATACAAGGACAAAAATACCGCATGTAAAGAGGTTTGTACATCACAAAATGAAAATCTCCATCTTAAAATTATCTGTTTCTCACTCTTTCCTGTGTCCGTTATTATTGGAATTTGAGCATAAAATGTCTTGCGGTGCAGTACAGGAAGTTTTATTTAAGGCTGGTAATATGTGACTTACTTTGGGGTGATATGATACTTAAGTCAAAACTAATAGCGATATAATCATCCTGATTGGTCTGGTAATGTTTAATTCAATCACTTGATTCATCTTTGTCTTGATTCTAACAAATGTGGTTAACATGTTTGTTCCTTTTGTGTTTCTTATTTCTTCGAAACTCCATCCACCTCACGTTTTGGAAGTTTCATATAATTTATCATTTTTACATCTCTCTCTCTCTCTCTCTCTCTCTCTCTCTCTCTCTCTCTCTCTCTCACACACACATTCTGTTACAACTTTCAGCAATATTTTTCGCAGCCTATCGTGTAATGTGTTAAAGCGCCATTACAACCCAACAAATAACAAAACCATGGGTATATTTGTTTCATTATCTCAATACTTGCTTAACAGGTGTTAGGATTTAATTCATGCTCATAGTTTGCAACATTTCGACCTCTGTATACTTTGTACATGTATTACTCTATTGATTTACAAGCTTTCTGCCACTGTACACGTTTTATGTGTATTAATTTATTAGCCTTGAATAAACAACAAATTTTTTTTACACGCAGTTATGCTTATTCCAACCAAGAGGAATAACGTCAAAAATAACAGTTACTTAATTCCGTATACTTATACTGTATATTTATATCGAAAATAGATGCAGCCATCCTTCTGACGTTGGTGCTGACGTTATACAGTATATGTGTCACTGACATATAACGTAAGCATTTTTATCTTTTTTTTTCTTCTTCTGTTCTTTGTCTATTTGCTGTAGAAACTCTACATTTACAATGAATGCACTGTCTAAATGCCGTTTCAGAGATTCAGTGTATAACGTGGAGAAGGAATGAATATATGATGTGTATTGTTGTTGCTGTCGGGTTTAACGCCATTTTTCAGCATATGATAGGCCATACATGGCGGCTAGTATTAATGGTGGAAGAATAACACGGGAACACCCTCTAAAAATCCATGATCCATGTGACGCTACTGGCGAATGAATGAATGAATGTAAATATTAGTATCGAACTGAGAGAATTACTAAGCTTTATTCTATCGATGTGGCGGAGTACTTATAATGCATTCTTTAAATCAAATTATATACTTCAGCACTAAGCGTGTCTAAGACATTTAGTTTAAATGCAAAGCTTAAATCAAACCAGAACAACGCGAATATAGGTTACTTAGTTATTAGTCAGTGCAGTACTCTGTACGTTTCAAAGTCTTCATTATTTATTTAGTAAACTAGAAATTATTCAGTATGTAAAGTTTTGCATTTAAGATTCAAACTTTTATCTCCCCCTATATTGTTGCAATTGCACATCCGCTTTTTCTGATCTCTCAATACTTTGAGACAGTCATCACTTGAGTTTTTGGTGCGCGTAGCCACGTAATTCATTGAAGTTTCTTATCATGAATTAGAAGAGAATGTGTTTTGGATTTTTAACGTAGCTTTAACAGTTATTCAATCGTATCGCGTGCGATGTTTAGAGTGTGGAAGTTTATGGTGATGTTTTGCAATAGAGAATCATGCCGCAGACATGTATCATAATGTCTCGCCCAGTCACATTGTTCTGACACCAGGCCGACCAGTCCTAACACTAACCTCTTGATGCTGAGCGCCAAGCGAGGCAGGCGTTACTACCATTTTTAGAAGTCTGTGGTATGACTCGGCCGGTATGATGCGCACGCTATAACGGTTAGGCCACCAGAGCGGTCAAATTAGAAGAGTTGTTGCCTTTATCACATCCATTGCCAGGTCGAATTTAATTGTTTTAACCCACGTTTGAGCATCTAGGTGGAAATGAAAGGCAAGGAAAGATAGAAAAAAAATCAATATCTAGGCACGTGAAATCGCTAGAATGTGAATAAAGCGTACCATTTTTACATGCCATATGGTCTGAAATAATGTCCACTCATACAAACAAGTATCCAGTTTGAATTCACACTCCCTTCACTCAGCGTGTCAGGCCAGTTACCAGGTCAATCTCAAAAGGCGAATCTACAATGTAGCAGGTATAAATAAAATTATTTTACCCGTGTCAAAAACCGAACTGCAGACCTTTCAGTCTCAAATTCCACGTTTCTGGACGAAACCAATGAGTTCTGTTAAAAACACACTGCAAAACTTAAATTATACATATATAGGCAGACAGTAGTCACCATAGAACTATAGTGCCTCATTTCAACTCGAATCAACTGATATTCAAAACAATATAAATTTTGGATCCTTTCTAATAGTTTAAACTTTTGATGAACTCAAACGTTTATGATTTGTTATCTGTCTGAGGGCCAACTACTGTATTTTAAAATGTTCTACTGATCGTAATAGACATTGTCTGTATATGTGACTTCAGCACATGTTCATCATTATCTTACAAGTTGTTATCTCTCTTTAAGTGTTCGGTACCGATATTCTTCCTGATAATTCGGTTTAAAATGCATGTAATAAATATGAAACTGACAGAAATGCTGCACAGAATCTGCAGTCAAACAATTGTGCAATAACTGCTTCTGTTTTACAATGACTGTTCAGTTCCAAAAGCTGAAACTCTCAAGTCGTAGTGCAAGCGAAAAATTTGTTTTTTTTTTAAATTAAAAATTATAGTATTGTTATATTCTTGAATGACTATTTTGCTGTGCTACCAGTTGTACTTTCTGTATGATCTAAAGCTTTAATAATGATGATTAATTAATTTTTGGACAGATTACTAACTTCACGAAAGATATTGAAATTTGCATTTCTCGAGATGTATTGTATATGTCTTTATTTCACAAATTTGTACAATTTTAAATTCCAATTCGGTCCCCCCTCTCTCTTTCATAAAATATTGAAATATTGTGTAGACAAAGGACAGATGGACAGATCTCATCAATCATTATGTCGGAATTGTTGAGCAATTTGGCTAAATAATACTAACAGAACTTTTTGAGTAATGCCACAAATAAGAATGTGGAAATTCATGAAATTAAAACGGCTCTGGTGAAATACAGTAAACGAAAGAAACCGGAAGGAATCTTTTGCGTTATTAGAGCTTTTTCCGCTGGTCTTGAGGCGATTTTGGTAACAGAAAGTGAACGAGCAGATGAAAAGTGGTACGAACAGACAATGTGGTACATTACAAACGTCACACAAACACTATCATGACTTTTTTGTGTACACTGGTTACCAAGACCGATTGAGAACAGACTGTTTCGTAAAATGTTGGACTATGATGTGCAGATCATGACCATCAATGTAGTTATCGTTTAAACATACTATTTTCTGTGCATGTTCAGGTAAGTCTAACATCAAAATTCTGTCAATAAAGATGTATAGGTCAAACACATTTTCGCTAGCCAAAGTTCCGATATGAAAACCGTACCTTGGCGTATCGAGCAGAGAGTTATGTGCTTCGTGTCTATTAATTTCATTGGATAGGGCGGCAAACCACCACATCCAATCAAGATTGAGTTATTCAAATTTGAACAATATTCCTACATACTCGAAACAAGGGGAGCATACAACCTGGATGGACTGATAAATAAGCAAATTTTCATTGCCACACTGTGTTTTGTACAAATGACTTTCACCTCAAATACACATACAATGGCTTCCATCTGATACGTAGTCAGTGTACATGCTATTGGTTATCTGGCATTGCATACAAGGTGTCGGTATGGTTATCATATTGGAACCTTGGGGAACGAAGTGTATTTATATTGAGGTCATTTATGCAAAGTATATAATTTATTTAATTATACGAAAGGAACCGCCCTCAGGATTCTATGTTTGCAAGTTTATTTTTTGTTTCAGTCAATGTCGATTTTGTCTTGAATATCTGTTGCTTTCTAAATCTACTTTCACGTGCTTAATATGAGTGACAATCTATAAATGGCAGAAAGTTGTCTGAACAGTGAATCAGATTCTCAGTTATTTAAATTTATTCAATGAATACATCGTGAAAATCATACAATTTGACAAAAATAACTTTTACAAATGAATATTCAGAAATTTCTTTAAAACTTTGTAATGCTAATTAAACCAAATCTTGTCAATTAGTTGTTTTCTTTATTTTAGCGATATTTATCACATGTACATGATTATAACAAGAGTTTATTTGTATATACACAAACCCAGATATGATGGAGCATTATGTGACATCACATCATAGTCTGTGGTGTTTGTTGTTGGACTAAACTGATAAGCAAGTATATACTGAACTTTCTTTTGCCTTATCACTCGAGGGCAACTTGACTCTTTGGAGATTTTCTTCCATAGACATAACTCTATTGTCTGCCTTATTTTGTTTTCAGGCAAGGTGCAACCCTGTACACAGATGACAATCAAGTCCAAACTCTAACATATTGAGAATTATATTTTCAGCCTCGTTTCTTTCATATCAAACTGTACATGTTTTATCATACTTGAATATTCACGTTTCAGAGAGTTTATTTGCCTACCAAAATATCGGAGTCCCAACATTTATGGCAAGTTGTTCTTTATTGCGACTTTCTTTATTTAACATTTGGAGTGTGTTCTTTTTTTTTTCTTTCTTTTTTTTTTGCAAGAACGTTTCAAATTATAGGTGTTGTTTTGAATAATGCATCATAAATCTTTAAGAACATTTCAGATTATAAGTGTTGTACCGAATAATGCATCATATATCTTTATTTAAGAGCATTTCAGATTATAAGTGTTGTACCGAATAATGCATCATAAATCATTATTCTGGGTTGTATTTTGGGGTCTTCAAATGGATACATTGGTACTTAGTTTTAGGTTAAAGTTTATGGGACAGTTCAGAATTATTCATACCTAGATAACTCCTAAAGTTATGACATGTATTCTTCTTAGGGGGTTTAATTACTAATACTGGCTAAATGAAATGTATTGCATCTTGGCTGAGTCAGGTATGGATTATGTACAGCTTGGAAACCAAAAACATTGTTAGCGTTTAGGGGCATGTTTATGCTATATGATTTTGACTCTTCATTACAGGGTCATGGCTTGTGTAATTTCAATCATGGCTTGTGATTTTTTTTAAAAAGTCAACAGCCCTGGGCCTGTCTAAAAAATGTTTGAGTACTGAAGGATCATGTTGATTTATATACATGGTAGTAATAAGTAGTATATCTCACTAAAATATTAATGTTTGCATTTTTTAAATGAACAGTATCATTGACCAACATTCATCCTTGAATAATTTTTAACAACATCTTGTGAACTGTTGTTCTTATAGTCATTACATTTACACTGATGGTGTTTAATTATTTTCGTGTGTATTTATGTCTGCATGGAATTTGTTCAATGTCTGGCCAAGGAAGTAATATCTGAGATTGCATACAAAACTAAGTTAATGTTGCTTGTTTTGCGTATTAAATCATTTCTTAATTATGAACCTATTATGTATTCCAAACGCTTGTTTACCTTTGTTCAAATATTTTGTAATACTTTTATAAATAAATTTAACAAATGGAAGAACAAGTTTTAATGCTTATTTAAGAGAGATAAGCACAATGAACGAAAACTGTATTAAGTACAGGTGTCGCTGTGTACCGGTGTGTGCCTACATGTCTTCTCCACACACCTTGGATATCATTGGCGGTGAGTTGTAAAAATGGAAAAATTCCAGTCTTAGTATATCCAGTGTAAATTATCCCAGTTGTACGATATGCGGTATTAATTATCCCAGTCCTAAGCTATCAATGTTAATTATCCCAGTTGTACGATAAGCAGTGTTAATTATCCCAGTCCTAAGCTATTAGTGTTAATTATCCCAGTTGTACGATAAGCAATGTTAATTATCCCAGTTGTACGATAAGCAGTGTTAATTATCCCAGTTATACGATATGCAGTGTTAATTATCCGAGTCCTAAGCTATCAGTGTTAATTATCCCAGTTGTACGAGAAGCAGTGTTAATTATCCCAGTCCTAAGATATCATTGTTAATTATCCCAGTCTAAAGATATCCAGGTACATTAACTGACCTATCGACGATTGATAAAGACTATTTTTGTGGTCAGCTGAATATGGAAACAATTTATGGCAATTACAACATGTTTATTTGCATAAACGTACGGTGAAAGTACTTCCCGTTGACGGCTTGAGGAAAAGGAAATAAATTGAAATTAAAAAATATATGTAAAACTAAACATGTCAAGCATATGGGTGGAGAACTCCCTAACTTGTGGGTTTTGACAAATTTTATTTTTCTTGTACAGGATGGACTGAACCCCAGACTGTATTATTTTCAAGTTTGAACATTTACATTTTAATGATTGATTGTCCCAAAATTAATAATTGATCGTCTCGATCTTTCAAACATTTGATTCTTTACTTCTCATGGCGCTGAAAGAGGGGGTTATAGACATGTACTAATAAGAAATACCAAAACAATGGTTTCAGATAAATATCGTCCGTTAACATATTTACATGAACATACATCAATGATCAAAATTCCGTCTGAAAAACACAGTATAACCTTACATTATTATGTACAACAGTATACTTCTAAACAGTACTTATTTCGGATTTTGTTATTAATTTTTAATTGATTAACTTCCATGGCAGTATAAACGCAAGACAGATAAAATATATAAGAATAAGTTTATTTACTTAAATACATTAATATCTTTTGCAGCGCATTTCCGTTTTATAAGTTCTTGAGCAGCTTCGAAAAATATTTTTATTATTTACTGAAATAAAACAATTAGATTATTACTATACGAACTTGAACTACAAATATAAATATTGTGACAAACCAGGGGTCTTTACTTGACCGAGCGGTTGTAAAACCCTGGCGCGATTCCCGCTAGAAGTCATAAGTGTACCCCAAATTTCCAAAAGAGTTCCATAAAATTTAATTGTAAATTAGAAAGCCCGACGTGTCCGTTAAATGCATACATTTTACTGTAATTTATGCAAGACCACAGATGTCTAGCCTGCCTAATATCAATAAATTACACATCTGCTCGTTTTCTTTTCATCAAGTCTCCGTACCGCCAGCACTTCACGCCGTAGATACTGTACAATTCTCACAATACAAATTTTAATATTTAATGTACATTACTATAATTTCTTTCGCAATATTCTATTTTTGTCCCCATTACTGTCCATTACTCTCCATTACTGTCCATTACAGTCCATTACTGTCCATTACAGCCCATTACTGTCCATTACTGTACATTACTGTGTTTAGGGAGACCGTACAATTCTCCCCTAAACAGGCAACTATTTTAACTCCACCCTCTGAGGTCAGTCAACGTTTGCTTTACAGGCTTATTTCGCCCTATAACTGCACAACATTTGCCACCCTGGCGACATAAACGGTATCTGCTGAGTCACTTCTTATTTATTTTAAGAGTTGTTGTTGTTGGCTTGACTTCGCACACGAAGATTAAGAAGGAAGATTTCTATGTCTATTGCACTTGCGCTGGTGGCTGACGAACCCAATACGTGATAGGCACGTCCGTCCACAGAGGCTGCAGGGGAATGTCTGGGTTTTGGTGGGTGCTGACAATGGCTCCCGGTTTTTTCTTTGCCAACGTTTTTCCTCCAAGATGGCCCGTCTGTTTTGTTCAAACATGTGAGCGGCCTGGTGAATTGTACGTCGCCAGCTTGTACGGTCAACAGCTAGTGATGCCCATTTGCGGTGATCAATGCCACAGGAGGTAAGGGTCTTTTTCAAAGAGTCTTTATATCTCTTTCGAGGTGCCCCTCTATCACGGTGGCCAGTTGATAGCTCACCATACAGTGCAATTTTTGGCAGGCGATGATCCTCCATCCTGGACACATGCCCTGCCCAGCGAAGCTGTATCTTCACGAGTGTGGCCTCAACGCTGGTGATCCCCGCTTGCTTGAGGACTTCAGTGTTGGTAACGAAGTCACTCCAGTGGATGTTGAGGATGGTGCGGAGGCAGCGCTGATGGAAGCGTTCAAGGAGACGGAGGTGACGGCTGTAGGTGACCCAGGATTCGGCGCCATATAGGAGGGTGGTCAGTACGACAGCCATGTAGACTTTGATTTTTGTAACTCTCTTGAGATTGGGATTGTACCAGACACGTTTGTAGAGTCTGCCGAAGGCGCTGTTTGCTTTGGCTAATCTGTTGTCTATTTCTTTGTCGATCATTGCATCAGAGGATATCACACAGCCCAGGTAGGTGAACTGGTGGACTACGTTTAGCTCTGTCCGGTCAATGAGGATGCTTGGTGGACGGTACTCTTCCTTGGGGGCAGGCTGGTGAAGTACCACGGTTTTCTTTAGGCTTACCTCGAGGCCAAAGAGCTGGCAAGCTTCTGCAAAGCAAGATGTTGCTCGTTGTAAGGCAGCTTCCGTGTGGGCAACAAGGGCGGCATCGTCTGCAAATAGAAGTTCTCTAATCAGTTTTTCTAAAGTTTTGGTGTGGGCCTGAAGTCGCCTTAAATTGAAGAGGTTGCCATCAGTACGGAATCTAATATAGATGCCATCTTCGTCACCAAGGTCTTCTGTAGCTTTTCGGAGCATCGTGCTGAAGAAGATTGAAAACAGTGTAGGAGCTAAAACGCAGCCCTGTTTCACGCCATTTGTAATGGGGAAGGTCTGTGACAATTCGTTATTGTTTTTAACCTGACCAAGCTGGTCTTCATGTAGTTGGATGATCATGGTAAGGAATTTGGGAGGACAGCCAAGTTTTTCAAGGATTTTCCACAGTCCAGTTCTGCTCACCGTGTCAAAAGCCTTTGTTAGGTCCACAAAAGTGATGTACATTCCTTTGTTTTGTTCTCTGCATTTTTCCTGGATCTGTCTCAAGACGAACACCATGTCAGTTGTGCCCCTATTGGCTCTGAAGCCACACTGACTCTCTTGAACATGATCTTCTGCAATGGTAGGCACTAGTCTGTTTAGCAACACTCTAGCAAGGATTTTGCCTGCAGAGTAATTTACTGGTGTCCTACTGTATATAATGTCACTGAAGTCACACCACCAATGTACACTACTGGATTTTAATATGGACTAGTTACGACTGGGACATTCATTCAGTTTTGGCTAGACTTCACTATTAGTTTACCATGAAATCATGGGAAATCACTAACACTTTATTGCGTGACGTTTCCTCCTAGTAATTGCTAATTATTTCGGGCTCAGGACATTCCCATTATTCACATAAGTAATCACACAAATCTAGAAATTTCATATAAATAGGCGCTTTCAAATGCACATATTCCAAATGTTTTACAATATTGTCTACTGCAGTATAATTGATGTAACTTTGTAATTTTGCACTTTTAAGAATAATACCAATCATTTTTAATAAATATATCACTAAAAATGAAACATATGTTTGTGCCAAATACTGCATGTGTGTGGGAGGTTAACAGGTTGTAATATGACGTAATTTGTAGGCGGAGCAATCCATAATCAGGCGGAAGGTCAATTATCCCAAGTTTGAGAGTGGACAATTCAGTTTCCTGTGCAAAGAAGGATTCACAAAAAACAGTTGCCAGTTGCGACAGGCATAGTGATGAAAATGTGAAATAATCCCAGTACCAAATAAAATATATGTTGATACCTATGGCTGTGGAGAAATGCATATCACAATTGGAGAGTAGTGAGTTTTACTGCAACAGCAAATTCCCAGACATCTGCTGCCTAAAGCATTTTGTTTTCGAGTCATGTCAGCTGCCTACTAATGTACATTATAGTGACACGAAGCAGACATCTGTATTACTGACTGTTGAAGAAACAAAGAAAGGCTGTGCAGATTTTAAACATATTGGTAATTTCATAGCTGTGTAATGATTGGTTCATGCGCCCTCTTAGCTCTAGAAATTGTGGACAAAACAAGTTGGGTGGGTGGTGGCTACGTGTTCATTATAAATTTGTTTTACAGGAAATGCACACGATCAAAGGTGAAGAAGGACATGATTTGGCAGCAATCTCTTTGACCAAGGATAGACCACGCGTCTGACGTTCATCTCAGCAGATGTTTAACCACTTTAATTGCTGGAGCATCGACAGATAAACAACAGCATTCTTCTAGCACCACCCCCAACTCTGTCAGGGGCGGATGTTACGAGAAGTGGTTTTCCCTTGACAAATATCAAAGAAATTGATTTTATTGCCTGCCCTAACGTATCGCGACTAGAAGTCATCGTGGGAGGAAAAAGCCAGTAATAATTCTCCAGAAATAATTAATGAAGCAGATTATATTTGTCAGCGATTATTACAGGAGGAATTATGGATATTAGCCTTTATCGATCTCTTATTAATGAAATCGCTGATGATTATTACAGTGATTAAATAAACAACAAATACGATGATCATACATACTACTCAGCTTGGACCTACATTGGTCACAGTGATATATTACGAATATACAAAGCTATATCAATGGTGAAGGACTCGGGGATGTTCTTCAGGGTTTATTTAGAAGGATAGCTCCCACAGCAATACCGACTGTGAAGCAACTAACAATGTCAGCTATCCACGTTGTTCGTGGTAAAGCTTTTGGTGCTATTGGTAATGTTGCTGTTAAGGCTTTCTTGGCAATCAAAGATAGACTTGCACGATTAATACGTAAACCGCAAAGACGTTGCCCGTAAATGATCCAACGTCAGCCACCAGTGAAACTGGCCAGCACTGAAGTTATGCCTACAAATGTCAGTAAAAAATAAATCTAACAGTGTTGACTGATGAATCATACAAAATATAACTGCAACTTCAATAGTATGAAGTGGTTATCGTGTTCGTTTGACTTTGTCAAGGAGACCATGACTTAGATAACCTCGATTTAGATTGAGGGAATTATAATAAAGATGTTTAAACGTATATCCGATCCATCCAGCATTCGACATGGACGTACCGGTTCTCAAAGATGAATCGATACGCGATTATCAATTTTATTCTTATGGCACAAGACAATCAAATTAGCGTGGACGTGTCATACATCAAATTCAGGATACAACTAGATATCTCTTAACCGCCGAGGCTTTAATTGAAGTAGAAGGAGAACTTTCAACACATGTTGTAGCTCATACGCCATAGGCAGATAATCTTCGTGTTGGCTTCGTTAACAATGGAATTATGGTTTGATAGCGCTACATATTTGATTGATGGAATAAATATTGAATCGATTCAGAATGACGTCGACATTGCTACAACAATAATCAGATTAGCGATATATTCTGATGATTCAATAAGATCAGCTGGTTCATCAATGTTGTTTGCTAATATATTACCAATAATGCTGATCATGTTCATTATACTAAAATACAATCATGTTCAGTATACTAAACTACAGATACCTGTAGCTTCTGCAGTTGATCCACAACCAGCTGATTTTGAACACGTAGTTAGATCAACTGATAATTTTGATCTAAAATGCATTAATGCAGATTTCAACTTAGGATATGAAACACGTGGATCAATGTTGTTAAGAGGACTTAACAGAGTTTCTTGTGTAATTCCACTCTCTAATATTTTTTAAAATTCTTTTAGAAACGTTAGGAAGGTTGTTTTCGGGGCAAAACATACAGTTGTACTTGTAAGAAAAGATGATACTGACGAAATCTGGCTGTGCAATGGTGTTGCTGATGCTGATGAAGTAAATATAACGAAACTCTCACTGTGGATGCCTGTAATGACTCCAACGAACGCCTAAGAACAAACATTACTTCAAGGTGGTAAATCAATATTGTCATGTTTAACAGTGACCACAAATAGTTTTCAAATCAGCGTTCGAGGTTTATTTATATGACATAAAGCGTCGAAACAGCGTGTTTCTGCGCCACGGCATATTTCTATTGTTTCACAGAATATAAACCGATTAAACAATCAAGAACACAGTCATATGATATTTGATCAACTCAGAGTTTCTTTAAGAATAAATGGCTTAGAAGAACCAGCAGAGGATATATTGGTAGATTATACCCACAAACCATGTTGCACGAGGTTATTATCGCTTGATGACATTTATGGGACGTGATCAAAATATAGATACTGGTCTGTAGATATCTCAGCGAGATTTCAGAACATTATGTCAGCTGCTGATTACAGAGCAATCACTGTTATACACGTTGATAAATGGATGCTACTTGAAAGTGCTGATGGACAAATGAGTCATTGATACTCTAGTAGAAAACATGTAATTGTAATAAGATCGTTCATATGTTTTAAATGCCATATCATCATAAAAATGTCACTCTGACTCCTATTATATTATAAACTACAAACCGCGTCAGCAAAATTGTCCGGAACCACAATAACGCTAAAAACATAACGAGATCATCATCATCATCATCATCATCATCATCATCATCATCATCTGGTTACATATATTTAACGCTATTGTGGTTCCCAACAATTTCATAGATAGTCCAAAAAAAAATTGCCCCTGACAGAACGTCAGTGTAAAATATTCGACGGTTGCTAAGAAATACAAAACAGAAATAAGAGGTAATCTTTCTGCATGTGCTATTGCAGATATAACCGAATTAGGTGCTATATTTTCGTTTCTTTCAGCCATCAAAATGGCACTAAAAAGCATGAGGAAAGGGATTATAAAATGGGAAAGACTCTAAAACTACCAAGAACTTCGCACTCACGGTACGGCCCTTCCAAAAAGGGAAGAGGTGTGAGACTTCCAGGAACAGTTCGTTAATTCTTACAATGTCAAATTTGTATTTAATCAATTGAGTATAAGATTTGTTTTAGGTGTTTTTATGCGCAATCAATTACGTAACCAACACAATGATACTGAAACCGGTCTCATTAAACTTGACAATAATTCTGGTCGAGGTACTCATTAGGTTGCATATGCAATTGATCCACATGGATTTGTGTTGTTTATTTACGGACTCCCTCTGCCGGAGGTATTTATATTGTATACAAAATCCATTAGGATCTGGTATTCAACATTACCAACAGAGACAATAACTGACACGCCAATATGCGGCCTTGAAGCAATTGCTATACTCGATGCTGTATCAAAATCAACCAAACCACCCCATAATGTTGTACACGAATACATAAGCAACCTCGATCCTTTTAAATAGATCTTAGAGTATAATGGTATATATTTAAGGATGATCTTCCTTCAAACAAAAGCACACAACTGACGGACTATCGCACGAATATATAAATAAGATCATTAGTGCTGAAATATTCGAATTACTAAATCTTGCAAATGTGGATCCAAACGAAGAGGTCGTATTTCAAAGTAAAATATGAAAATTAAAAACGAGTAATCTTTCATTACAGATAGTATAGTCTGAATTAATGGAGTAAGTGAAAACAGCATAGATGTGTTTGATGCTAACGGAAAAATTAAGACCGGTATTGTTATATCAACAATGTCGGATAATATTCTCAATCGAGTGTACAAATCCAGTGATACAACGTCTAGTCATCTTAGTATGACTAATAATAACATTACTTGTTTTGGAGAACCAGAATCAAACAACGACGCTGCAACGAACAAAAAACGTCGATGATAGAGACTCCCCAATAATGAACTTGTTAACAGCAGTCAATTATGAAGTAATCAATCATAAATATGATTATACTGCTCATGTAAACACATTCTTGAGTTTTCGTAGAAGTGCGAATAGAAACATTAATGAGATTTTTGGAAATCTAGCAGCTATTGATATTAAACTCGTTGAAATAAAAGAAAGATTACTGACAACTTAGTATATACGGTAGCTTCGGGGTCATTATTGTAGTCACCGCCTAATGAATCTATTAAACATCGTGCTGAGGTTACCGGGTTATACATGCTGTCAGTGATCAATGTTACAGTATTTACGATATATACCACAATACCACAGCGTTATTCACTAACAAAATATTCTGGATCTATGTTAGTACTACTAGATCAAAAGGACGAAGTAACATTTGAATTGGAACCTAAAGAAAGAGACTCGGCATGATTTACTACTGGTGTCTTGAATTAAATGGCTAAACTACCACCTACTTCAGTAATGAGCTACCCAGTATATGTACAATCAGATTCGTGAATTGCAAAATAGACTGAAATATATCATTGATGGGTATACAGCAAAAGTAAAAATATCGCATACGTGTAGTTATCGTTGACATAAAATTATATTCGGTGTCTGCTGTTATCGCTGGAGCAGACGTATTGCTATCAACAAGAGCACCATCAGTTATAACAATGTGTGTTTCAGCTGCTAGAACAATTGCTGGTGTTCTTTATATTATTGGCACAAAAGTATCTAGATGTAGCCAAATTAAACTACAAGAGTACATAATATAATTACATAATATAATTACACATAGCGACTTTAGCATACTCCAAATTATCTTCGTTGATATCATCAGGCCATAACTACGGGATAATATCACATAGCGAGTGATGATCAAAATTTACGACGAGGCAACGAATACGTCTGATTTAGAAAAAAATAAAAATAAAATAATAATAATAATAATAATAATAATAATAATAATAATAATGTCGACATCACAAGAACTACTGCAATAGATCGTTGTTAATACAACTCCATAAAAAACAACGGCGATGTCAATAAGCTTCAGTAATCATGAATTTAGTGTCAACTTTCCAACTGTCATTCCAGCAAAGGAAATTGTGCATGCACAATTACGAATATATCATAGTTGGCCGAATATTAGATCAAGATCGTTTGGTAGATTACATGCAAAAATTGTGTTGTGTTTGTGCTTAAAAAAGCCAGTTTAAACTCCTGATTGGAAAAGTGTAGGAACGCCGAAGAGAAGCTATAAAATCGAACAAACCAGCGTTGAGTTTCGACGTAGAATTAAAGACATTACAGGGAAAAAAATTAAAAATATATATATAACAGTTCACGAATCATCATTATCAGCTGCGACTGAAATAAACCCGTTAGATTATGTCGGTGATATATATATATATATATATATATATATATATATATATATATATACTTGAAGAAAAGGGGAAAGAAGGGAATGAACTCATACTTAATATTTGTTTGTCAGATATAAGGAAGAATGTGTTTGGAACATCTTTAATTACCATTTTGCGTTAATTTAACATGTCCTTGCCAACAACAGTAATTTATCTAAAGACAAATGTGCCTAACATGAATTTAATCAGTATTTAAATAAATGAAAAGTTAATATTTTTGCATAATAATAATAATAATAATAGTAATAATAATAATAACAACAATAACAACAACAAGAATATGGACAACAACAATAACAACAATAATATAACATCCTAACGTACTGCTCATTTGTAGCAAACCTATGAACGGTACATATATTCTGTACTTTTATTTTACTTAGGTACTGTGATTTAATTGATTTTCATGTGCACTAATTTTTCTGGATTTTACGATTTGTTACAACATATAAATTTACAAACTCAATGAGAAAAGTGTGTAAATTTTAGGACACGTTCCAAAATTTATAAATTTTGGCACTAATAAAACTAAAAAAAGAAAAAGAAAATCAATACCCGAGGAAGTAAATTAAAGCACATAATCAAGTTCTCCAACATTTGTTTGTACTGATGTGATACATATGTGTACCTGAGACCAATAGTTACATTTGTAATTTACAAATGGCCTCTATCGATCTGTGAGAACTCTTTCTATTCAGTGATCATTGAAAAGAAATCATTCAAAAAATTATTTTCTTCAAATGGTGACCACAACTGATGGCATATTGACATTAAATGTGTAAAACTGAAAGCGAACTTTGAAAACATTTTGACAGGAAGCACTGGGTTAAATTTGCACAATGTATGTTTAGCAGTTTTTGAAAACTTCAAGTTTGACTTTTTTTAGTAACAATGGGCATATTGAGTAGCAGATCAGTTTCATTTGAGCAAATTTTAATATTTGTCATGGAAAGATGCTTTTTTGGGTTAAAATTACACTTTTTTCTATCAGTGCTTCTTGAGATAAAGGCAACGAAAGATGCTCCTTGTTTTTAAAAATACAAATTTGTTTTTTTTTCTTTCTGTTAGTAATAGTCATCATAACTAATGGTGGATTCTTCATGCCAGACATATCTCTGCCATGTTTGGTCGAGATTGGTCAGTTGATTTTAAGGAAATTTTGGATTTAACAATTGGTGATAGATGATGGATAATGCACACTACAAGACGCACTGTGGATGCAGAACTATATTTAGAAGCTCACCTGGCATAATGCACCGATGAGCTTACAAGGTATTGTGTATTGCGCGTCCGTCGATTCGACGAGAACCTCTCTAGTCATACGAGGGTTGGAGGGGCTGGTTCTGTTCTGTGCGTGCGCAGGTGGCTGATGAGGCCACCCCTTGCACGGAATGTTTGTTTGCATAAGGGACAGAGCATGAGTGGAACATCTCTAGGAGGGTTGATGGCACGTGCTTTTCAGGAATGTCCCTTCAGCTCTGAAACTGCTGTCCTGCTCGATTTGCACAACTTGGAGCCTTTGTGCACAGAGGAACAACAAGAAACTCGATCGCTTTCTGTTTTCTCACAGGAATCAGGGTTTATGGTGAACGCTTTCAATGCAGCTTTCAGATTGTCTTTGAAGCATTTATTCTGATCTCGTGGGATCGCTTTCCTTACTGTAGCTCGCCATAGAAGAGTCGTTTAGGCAGCCAATGGTCTGGCATCTGGCATCGTACCGCCCAGTTCTGTCCCGCCCAGCGTAGCTGGCACTGCATCAGGATGGTGTGGATGCTAGAGAGGCCTCCTTGGGCTGAGGATATTCATGAGACTTCTGGTGTGAAAGTGGTTCAGCTTCCTAGCGTGGCATTGGTACACCGTCCACGTTTCGCATGCGTACAGTAGTGCGGGGAGTACAACTGCCCTTTAGATCTTTAGTTTGGTCTGCATGCCTCTTCTATTGCAGACGTTGGCATACAATCTGCCGAAAGTTGCACTGGCTCGGGCAATGCAAAAGTACATCTCGTCGTGAATAGTGATGCTATTTGACACTGTGGTGCCAAGATAGGTGAAGTGGTTCACTACGTTGAGTTTGTGGCCGTTGACGATGATGTTGGGCTCAACATTGGGCTTTCCAGGGGCCGGCTGATGCATGGCTTCAAATTTCTTGGTACCGATAGTAAGATCAAAGTTTGTGCAGGACCTGAAGGACTTGTCAATGCTACATTGTAAGTCGGCGTCTGAGCCAGCACTGAGGGCCTAGACATCAGAAAATACAAAATCGTTGATGCTGTCTGTCATGACCTTGGTTTGCTCTTGAAGCCTCTTGGGATTGAATAGTTTTTCATCTGTATGGTACCTGATGCCGACTCCTACCTTTCCATCTCTGAAAGCATTAGTGAGCGTGGCGGAGAACAATAGGCTAAGCATTGTCGATGCCATAACACAACCTTTCTTGACGTCATTGGCTACTAAGAATGACTCAGATATCTCTCCATCCATTGTCCTGGACTCGTGCCTGCATGCCATCGTGAAAATGCTTCACCATGGATATATATTTTGTTGGGCATCCGCATTTGGCCATTACCTTCGACACGCCTTCTCTGCTGACAGTATTAAAGGTCTTTGTCAAGTCGAGTTTTGCTCTTGACATTTTTCTTGCAGCTGCCTCGCACAGCAACCACCATGTCGATGGTCCCACGTTCTTCTCGGAATCCACACTGGCTTTCTGGTCAAGGCGTGTAAAGAGGTGGTTCAGTAGGATTATGGCGAGTATCGTTCCTGAAAATGAGAGTAAATATATACCCAGGTGGTTGTCGGAGGCCTGGCGGTTCTCTGTATGCTTATTTTGGTGCATTATGGAAGCGGATTTGAATTCCTGGGTCTCTTGCTGTCACATCGGTAAAAATAGTTGTTGGAACCTTTATGTCAGGTCTGTGTCACTTTCCTTGTAGACTTCAGCTGGGATGGAGTCTGCACCAGGTGCTTTGCCACTGGGGAGAAGACGTATCACTTTCTGTGTCTAATGCAAGGTCATCCAGGGCTTCGTTGATGGGTAGTTTGGTGAAACGACTGATGGTTTCATCACTGATGGATAAAGCGCGATTCAAGACACTGTCAAAGTGTTCAACCCATTGTTTAAGAATCCTCTTTCTCTCAGTAATTAGTATGTTCCCGTCTGTGCTGAGAAGGGGGTGGGGTGGGGAGATGCTCCAGAGTATGTAGACCTATACATTTCTTTCAGGACATTGTAGACGTTCTTCATGTCAGGATGGTCTGCGTATCACTGGATCTCATTAGCTTTGTTGGTCAGCCATGTGTCGCGCATCTGACGAAGCTTATGTTGTACAGTTTTGCGTATGTTTTTGTACGAATCTTTCTTAGAGGTGGATTTAACAGAATTGCAACCGAGTGGGTATTGGATTAAATGAATAATTCAAACACAATGCGTGAAAGATGAAAATGTATTAACTGAATAATTAAAGATAAATGTATGATGTAAAAATACAATGATTCTCACACACTCTATACTATCACACATTGAAAATAAACCAATACTATTATATACAGCTTCAAGAAACCTCAGTTTCAAATAATGGTACACACTAAGATAATCATGTAGTTTAACGTATAAACAAGGCATGGGATTCAAATAATCTCAAGTTTTCAAATACGTTAAAAATGTTCTGCACTGTCAGTAAGATTCACAAATCTCCTGGAATTCATCTAAGATTCAAAATAATTTGATGTAAATACAAATATACCAATTTAAACAACAATTGGAATAAACATATGCTTATTGACTCTTATACAGTCGCACGATTCATCCACCGATAACCGCACAGTTTCACCATGTCCCTTGGGTTGACACTCTTGTATCGGCTGTTCACATCCTTCACGGATCCACTACATGTACAGTCAAGTCATACGTATACACGTACGGACAGCATACAGCACCCTTGTATTATCTACGTCTACAGTCGTGGCTTCACCACATGTACAGACATACGTACATACATATAGACATCTAGATAGTTCGTTACATCACCTCGTAACCACGTAACGTCGTAACCATCTTATAATCTTGTAAGCTACAATAAAACCAAACTGGTAATAATAATGATTTCTGGAAAATACTAATACATTAAACTCTATAAAAACAACTTGAAATTCACAGTTCACAACGTTTCAAATATGCGTTATAATAAATGATATTACACGATATTACAATATGAACTCAATTAACTTCACATATACAAATTTTGTTTAACACTCACCCCTATGGCTTTTAGCAATACCACGTGAAAATACATGTTCTTCTCACTAGATCAACATGATCATTGCCCCGAGTATACCTTAATCTTGCTTAATTCAATGGACAGTGAGTAATATTGACGGTAAAATACCCGTGCATATCGTGATAATAATGTTTGCAGCCGCAAGTAGTTTACGGTGGCGGAGACATATGTTTCGTCGCTCGTCTGAAAAATAAAACACCTGTTAATCTCAGACAGCGTCGCACGCACGCACAACACAAATAATCAAATATGTCTCAGGAAAACAAAAGTTTTTTCTTTCTTTCTAATTCTGTGACAGTGGACATGGGTTTGTTGAGGTAGGTTCCAAGTAGGCAGTGTTTCTCATTCAGCAGCTGGTTGATCCCGTCGCAGTTCTCATCAATTCAGTCCTGATGCTTTCTGGTTGAATGCCCAAGGATTTCCGAAGCTGTGATGTAGACCAGCTCTCTGAATGCCGCCCAGTCAGACTTCACATTCTGATTTTTGGGAGGGGTGGATTCCTCCAGGGCATCCATTAGAGATTGTTTGGTACTGGTATATTTCAACTTTGTAATGTTCAGCCTTCTGTTCCTGCTGAGTCGTTTTGGATGATTGCGGATGTTGAGCTTGGTGATGATGAGACGATGATCTGTGCAGCAGTCATCGTCGCACAAGAACTTGATCACACGCACCTCCTGCCTGTCACTATTTCTGAGCATCCATGACATCCGGTTACAGTTAAGGGGGTGGGAGAAAGACCGTATTATGTTGAACAGTTCATGCTCAACGCAAATCTGGAGAAAAAGGAGACCGTTGCTGTTATAGTAACCCATTCCATGCGCAAAGTGTGAGGAACAATTATAATGTTCTTTATTTTATTTATGACGCTAAGTTTATGACAGCCTCGTTATTCCTGCTAGGGCAGTTTAAAGCAGGCAATGTTTAGGGCACCATTTATAACCCCTTTCTCATACTAGGGAGGTGAACAGTGCATTCCTGAAGAGGGTTGCTCAGACGCTCAAGGGGCTAACGGACTTCACTGCTTCTTCATGTCTGTGGTGAGCGATCCTAATGGCCTGATCCGCCTTTGTGCAGGTTTGCGGCGACGGCTGCCAATGTATCAACACCTGCCGCCTTGTCGCTTGTCTGTTGCCACATGACTTTACTGTGTGTAAATAATTGGATGGGTTGATGACAAGAATGACTTGCGCGGTGACTTTGTTTTAAGTAAGGAAGAGTTGCGCAGTTCGTCAACCTCACTATCTCGCCCCAAAACCATCTGGGTTTAGCAGCACGACATTATCGAGATGCCCGGAGACTTAATTGTGTGCAGTGGATGACCAGGACGTCCTATATGTCTCGTCGTGCGCTTAGCGCTCTATGGTGCCTTGCTGGGAATCATGTTTCAGCCCGTTGACCAGCTGATGGTTCGTCCGCGCAGGCTGCCGAATCCAGTCTTTACATGCTAGGTAGACAAAGCTTAACTCACCGAGGGTTTAAGACTTGTCGGCTACCCTCAGCCTGGTGTAGCCGGCAGTCGAAGCCGTTTTCCTGGATGTGGCAGGTGAGAGCTGAGTGCCAAGTAGAAACAAAATGTGGCATGCTAACCCCGAAAGAGTACGACTGTTTAACCAGACAGAGGTGCTACACCCTCCCAGGATACCACATACACCCCAACAACAAGGTACCCAAAACATGAAAGACAAACTTATGTTGGCCTTATGCCCCAATGAGTATACCGAACAGAAACAAAAACATTTTGACTTAAAAGACAAGTTTCACAAATCGTGAGAACATTCCATTTTGACTCTCTAACCGGATCGTCATAAACTAAAGACAGAATGCGTCACTGGAAACAAGACAGCATAATTACTAAATTCACATAAAGTTGCATGCAACCTATTTTAACTAAAAGAATAAAGATGCTAACTTTACTGTTTAACTTATATATATATATATATATATATATATATATATATATATATATATATATATATATATATATATATATATATATATATATATATATAGATAGATAGATAGATAGATAGATAGAGTTTCTTTAAAAAGTGTTTGGTATTGATTTGTTTTAAATTTGGACAAAATGCCCGTAGAAATTGTATATCTTTGCATAAAAATAAGAATCGATATTTTTTTCTCAATCCGCTGACATAGATGTCAGTAAATACACTTTTTAACTCATTCCATATACACGTGAGTTGCAACAGATTTTTTTTTACATCATTTTACTCATTATAATATACATGTCCACTTCACCTGTGTTCTAACAAGCCATGGACATTTGAAGCATATTAAACATCTTACCTTCACCTAAAACATGTTTTTTCATGCTCTGAACCCATTTTAGTATAAAGTTTGGATTGGATGCCACTGTAGAAAGCAAAATCAGCTTTTTTTGCGAAATGCACACAGTATAAAAAATTGGCAAATCTAGATGTTAAGAAGTGTTTATCTTTAGAGCTTTTAAAGTGCATAAAATTGATAAAGATATTCAGAAAGTGCAAGCTACCGAGGTACTAGAGTTTTCCTCAGCAAAAAAAAACAAAACAATTTGTATGTGGTGAGGACGAGAAGACTAGTGGTTTCCTAAGCCCTACTTATATCTGGTTGGTACCCTAGTATCTAATATCAATATAATCTAACTATGGAAAGCTATGAATTAATCTCACAATGGAATGTATGAAGATGCAGTCATTGTCTAGGGCACCCAGAGCATGGGATTCTGCATTGAAAATCGTTTCAACATTAAGTTCATTTCAATGCATTTAGCAAGGTCTGATAGTAAACAGTAACATTTAAAGCAAATGTGAATTGTAGGTGTCAAGGATCACTATGGACAATAATGATAAATGTTTTATGGTCATTCCGTACCCAAGTAGTTTCGTATCCAGTGAAAATTAGTCGTTTCGGACCCAAGGTGCTGGTCGTTTTTACCAACCCGAGGTGCTGATCGTTTCGCAACCAAAGTGGTGATCCTTTCGTACCCATTAATGTGCAAGATTAGATATACAGCGTTGTCAGATTTATCGCTCCTTCTATAGGCATATGACCGGTCCAGTGGTCTAGTTGTTAGAGCGTCCCCCTTGGATGCGGTAGATCGCGGGTTTGATCCCCAGCCGAGTCATACCAAAGACGTATAAACATGGTACTAACAGCTTTCTCGCTTGTCGTTCAACATTATGAAATTAGTGTTTAGGACTGGTCGCCCTGGTGTCATGATAATGTGACTGAGTGCAACATCATGCTACATGTCTACGGCATGATGCCCCAGTGCTAGACATCACTATAAACTGCCACACTGCAGACATCGGAGCGATATGACTGAAAAATTGTTAAAGCTACATTAAAATTCCAAATCACACACACACACACCTTTTGAGTACAGACATAAAGTGGGAACGCACCGTGACCCCATTTACGCGACCAAGAGCAAATCAATCAGAAGATGCTTTTCGATCGCATGATCGCTGTAACCCAATCTCTCAATTACACAAAACAGAGTTCTTCTTTAGGCGAAATTTATAAATAACTTATAATATTATGAATATTTAGTCCACATTCATAAAGTTATCATATCTATCATGATATTTATCAAAAGTAATGACTCTAGTCAGGTACACAATGAGCTTTTTTTTGGATAATTACAACTCACAATTATACAAAAACGTCATAAGAAGAAAAAAGATTAACAAACAATACAAATTGTACATACATACACAGTGCCGTATTAACTCATGGCAGGGCCCCTAGGCTTCGAGCTTCTTTGGGCCCCTCGACATCCACCCGCGAATTTCGCGCTCTTTTAATTTAATACAAACTTACCAAAAATGATTTAAAAAGATGGAATTTAGCATAAGTCTGATTGTTGTGGCATGGAGTAGGAATTTTTATAATGTGGAATTTTCGATTACGCAGCATTGCCATCGCATGGCTAAAGGTTGCATGGGCCCCTGCTCTGGTTGGACCTCTAGGCTTCAGCCTCGTCAGCCGTATGGATAATACGGCCCTGTACATACATACATACATACATACATACATACAAGTTAGCTTGCTGAAAAACGCTCCGGTCCTTCCTTCTCTTGCTTCCTTCCTTTCTTTGTTCTTTTCATTGTAACTTACTCACTGTCACTAGATTGTTAAGGAAAATCTATCTTAGGAATGATTGTCACCGCTTCCTGTATTTTTTAATATGTTCATTCATCTCCATTTTCGGAGCCTGGCAAGCGAATCGGGCCATAAAGTCGAAACGCAATGTGATCTCATTTCCGCAAACTTGGGAAAACCTGTAAGAAAATTGCTGAAATCCACGCAGCGAAATCGCATCTCTCACTTCGCAAAAACTACCCAGCAAGACAACACGTTTTGCATTTTCGAGGTTCGACTGCACATATTCAAAGCTGTAATAGGCGACCTTTGGAGACTCAATCAGGGAAGTCTTTCAAAGCATATGATTATTTGTTCCATACAACAGGAGTTCGCATACTTTGTGTTTAGAAAAGGCGACCGGGAGACATAAAATCGGTAAGTTTGTTAAAATCACACGACATCTCTCTAGATAATGTATTCTAGAAAAGATGACGGATCTGAGTCTCGAACATGTGAATCGCTCAATACAATACACGATGAGGAAAAAGCAACTATCTCTGGCAAAATTAAGATTTTACTTCCTAGAAATAAATGTGTAATAATAATAATAATAATAATAATAATAATAATAATAATAATAATAATAATAAATAAATAAATAAAAATAAAAACCAGGGAGCTAATATTACAGGGAATGATTATAAAGGATTATATAGGCGGATCTGACCATTCTGCGATATGCGAGACTTTGCGAAAAGTGACTGCTGATCAATGGCCACAGACACATTTAGGTCTCTGTAAAATTGACGAAAACACTTTAATAGTATTTAAAGTTTGATTTGAAAGCATGTACATCTTTGGTCTGTGTCACTTAAATTGGAACTTTTTCACTAAATCTAATGTTCCTTAAATAAAATTAAAAGAAAGACAAAAGTTATATTTTTGATGAAGAGAAATATTTTTACTTTTTTGTGATGAAACTAATTGTAATTTTGTTTATATTATTTGAAAATGAACAACCATTTTTTAAATTTTAACCATATAACGAAATATCAGTAACGATAATATAATATCTATTTATAGTCTGTATGACTAAAATAATAATTACATATTTATTCAATAATTATTACAATATTGAAAACCAGAATATGCATGGAACTGAATGTAACATTTACCTCGATATGCAGGTCGCAAGAGCAGGGAGATCAACACGTTCTCGCAAGCCTACGATATACCAGGCAGGCTGTCTGCCTATTCTGAAAGGAACAACCTCGCCTAAGACCAAAGTGTTTTTTAATTTTGATCTCAAGTTGTTTCCATTCCATATTTTAATTTGTTCCCTAAAATAACAAACCGCTATCATTGTATAGAAAAATGCAGAACAACAAAAACAAAACACGGTACTGTCATTGACATGCACCCTTGACCTTGACTAGTGTATCCATTTAAAGCTTAAATGTTTTCATTAAAGTTTAAATGTTTTCATTAATCGCTAAAACATCGTATAGTAAGACCCACAATATGCTATAAGCCGGATGTTCCTCCGCCACAGACTTACTAATGCGGCAAGTATCACTACGATTGGGCCGATAAATCAGCCCCTCGCCGGTAGTGATACTGATTGGCAGTTTAAGGAATGATAGCACCTATTCGATAAAACCTGCAAAACTCTGCAGCAGTTAACGGCTCAGTTCAACTGTAATTATATAAAATCAGAGATAGAGGTGTACATTATCCAAAAACAATCACAGAAACATGTACTGAGGAAGCAGAGTTCCATTTCAATGTATTTGATTAATACAAAATATTATGAACTTTTCATGCATTATTGTATCATCTGCCTGTTTATTATATTATTTATCAGCCTGCTTTTGAACCAAATGTGAAAATATTGCTTGAATCTTTCATCACACATTCTTATTTATAACACATTCTTATTTATAAAGCCTTTGATGATGAGAGTTGTCTACTTAAATTTCAAAATTCTTGAGACATATTTGAGAGAGAAGCTTACGACAAAATTATGAAGGCTGAAACTGTAAAACCGTTTATATAACACTGTTAATAATAATGCATGTTTGACTATAACTTGCAAAGTATCATAGCTTCTAAATGTGCCACGTCCCATGTTTAGATGTAGAACAGTCTTACACTTGATACCAACCACAGTGTTATAAATGGATGCCCCAGTATTTTCTAGCTGCCCCCCTCCCCACTTGCAATCAAGTATTCAAGACCGAGTAAACATTCTGTTCAAATTTCGCTTTCTGACCAGTTATACTGAATGTAAAATTTATTGTTGAAAAATCGATTGAATTAATGCTTAAAATCTATGGTTTACTTAACCTTCAAAGAGTATTGTTTCAGATAAGACAGTAACGAAATTACATTCAGTATAAAATGGTTATAGCAATACTGAACAAGGCACGTTGCATGAAAATTTAGTGGCTGAGTGGTTTAAAGCGCTCTCCGTTACGGATCACTGCCATCTCACCTCTGTCTACGTCGGTTCGAGTCTCAGAATCGACCACTGTCTTCTTGTGGATCTGTGGTTCTTTCTGGGGGGTTTCCCGGGTTCTACCTCTACCATTAATACTGATCGCCATGGATATCGTATGCTGAAAAATGACGTTAAACCCTACAACAATAAAGCCTCAGCAGCTGAAGTGTCTCGAGTCACTAGAAACATAGGAAACATCTACTATACATCAATTACAGCGAAGCCCCGCCATCTCACCTCTGTCTGCCTGGGTTCGATGCTCAGGCTCGGCTAACGTGGGTACGTGATAAAGCTTGCCAATAATGTCTGATAGGCTGGTGGTTCTTTTCGGGGTTTTCCCAAGTTCTTCCTCCACCAGTTATACTAGTCACCATGTATAGCCTATCTTGTGCTAAAAATGGCGCTAAACTTTACAGCAACAACAGCAACCAATGACAGCATATTTGACTATCCCTGGTACAGCATAGTGTGATCTGACACCTCCATATGTTACAATACAAGTTTCTAAGGACAGAAAACATGATGTACATGTAAATGTTCATTCAACCCAATAAAATTCAAGGCACTACTGTATGCTTACTATTTCAGATACAGCGTGTCTCATTCCCAAAAGGTTCACGTCGTCACTATGTTTAGACAGGTCAAACAGGACAGTCAATATGGATTTTCACACAACACCATCATATTACTTTGACAGATACTGCAAAGACTATGCTTATGATATTTAGTAAACGTCAGATTTGGAATTGAATGCATTTTTAATGGCAGAAAAGAGAAATGAGTTAAAATTGATATCCAACAATAAATGTTTATTTAATTTCGTAACGGTGTATTTATTAGTTTCAGTTTGCCTCTCCTTCAGTCCATCCGTAACTATGCTGAAATCAGCAGGTCTAAATGTATTTTATTCTTTAATCAAAATATTGTTATTAGCATTAGACCTTGTCAACATTTTCTTGAGAGGTGCGATTAACTTATTTTACGAATTTTGTTTTTCCATCAACAAAACTCAACGATCAATATCTTCCATATTGAACAAACGGATCAACATCTTTCATAATCAACAAACTAATGAACATCTTCCATAATGAACAGACTATCAACATTTTTAATAATGAACAAACTAATGAACATCCTCCATAATGAACAAACAGATCAACATTTTTCATAATAACAAAACAATCAGCATCTTCCATAATAAACAAACTAATAAACATCTTCCATAATCTTTCCATAATGAACCAACTATCAACATCTTCCGTAATGAACAAAGCAATGAACATCTTACATAATGAACAGACTATCAACATCTTACATAATGAACAGACTATCAACATCTTACATAATGAACAGACTATCAACATCTTACATAATGAACAGACCATCAACATCTTACATAATGAACAGACCATCAACATCTTACATAATGAGCAGACTATCAACATCTTACATAATGAACAAACGAATAAAGATCTTCCATAATGAACAAATTGATCAACATCTTCCAAAAATGGACTGACAACATCACGAAAAGTTTTGCGGAGACATGCATTGGCAGATGACTGAGACAAGTGGAGGGAACTGGTCAGATGTTTAACAGCACAGTGCCTCAATGACCACATTAGGTCAAGAGGCTAATGATGATGATGATGACGACGACGACGATGATGATTATACTATATAGCACAGTGCAACGCAGGTAGCATGCTAAGCAGGGAATCAGACTTGATAACCAGCACTGGCTATGAATATAGTAACTTTTGTCCCCCTTAGCAGCAGAGAGGGTGAATCCGACAACTTTATAGATGCGTCTATTTGGCAAACCAAGGCTTCCTCCAAATTCGTAAAAAGATTTTTACCTCCATAGTAGAGAAGGCGAATCGGACAACTTTATAGAAGCGTCTATTTGGCAAACCAAAGCTTCCTCCAAAATCGTAAAAATAAAGTTTCCTTTGGAGACGCAAAGTCGTTGTCGCGCTCTCTCTGCTATGGGGATAAAAATCTTTTTACGATTTCAACCGAATATTTTATCAAATCCGACACGATATCTTGATCTAGGATCATGCAAATGTATCGTTTCAAATCCATGTGGGATTGACTGAGCGTGACTAAGGAAATTTCTAAAGAGCTTATAATCCATATCACCGCCGCACCAAGTTTGCCAAATATTTCGTAGCGTATGTGTGTCAACTCCGTTGAATACAGCAAGAATATTGCAGTTATCTCTGATCACTTTTGGTATTTGTGTGTATCGTTGAGTGACATATATCACATCGTTATTTTTATGCATACCTCTGGAAAATATCATAGCGGGATTCTTTTGATTGTCTAACATGACATCATCATATACAACTAAATTGTTAATACTTCCATCAGTAACATCAATGATCGGTGCTTCCTCGATAACGGTTATAAACTCAATAATATCCTCATCGATTTCCGATTTTGCTTTCTCGTTAAAATCCTTTAACACCTCGTAACATCGCTGATCGTCTACACTCGGGGCTATTAAATACAACTTGTCCTATTTCATCCATCTCGCTATTAAATTAAATAGCAGTATTGTCTTGCCACTTCCAGATGGTCCGATTATAATCATGCGAATATAATTCGGTAGCGCTGCATGATGCTTAACTGGTTCTCGTGTTTTAGTCGCCGAAAGGATACTGGAGGTGTAAATCAGCAATCAGTAAACTCGCTAGCGCCGCAAAGGTGAAAAATACTACAGCAGCGGACTGGTTATCCAAACAGGCGATATTGCAAATTTATCTACCACCGCCTAAACAGTTAACTTCTCGCATTTTGATGTCAGCGCACCTAATGAGGTTCATCAGGCTGATATATTATTTCTGCCGCATGATGGTGTTTACAAGTATGCGCTAACCGTAGTTGATGTTGCGAGTCGATACAAACAAGCAGAACCGCTAAAGAAGAAGTCATTAACTGAAGTGGCTTCTGCGTTTGAAAGGATTTATCGACGAGGTCCTCTGCATTGGCCAAATCTATTACAAGTTGATCCTGGCAGGGAATTTCAGGGTGCAGTGTTATCAACAATGAAGTATCATAATGTCACCATCAGACGAAGACATACTGCATTATATCGCGATCAGGCAATTGTTGAACGATTTAATCGAACACTTGCTGAGCGGTTATTTGGATATCAATACGCGAAGGAATTTATTCAGGATAAACGATCTCGTGAATGTGTCAAGAGATTACCGGGTGTAGTTACCGCGCTGAATAATGAGATTACTCGAACAATCAACATAAAACCTAAAGCAGCAGAGAGGGTGAACCCTACAACTTTCCGAGCGTCGATTCGATGATCTGAGGCTTCTACCAAATAGTAAAAAAAAATGACGTCTATTCGATAAAATAAGATTTCCTTATATACGCCAACGTCGTTGTCATCCACCCTCTCTGCTGCTACAGGTTAACCAAATATTTGATCCAGTCCGATACGATATCGTGTTCGAGGATCATGTAAATTTATTGTTATAAATCCATACGGGGTAGACAGAGCGTTACTAAAGAAATTTTTAAATTGATTGAAGTCCATATCAGAGCACCATGTCTGCCAAATATTTCGTAACGTATGTGTATCAACGCCGTTAAACACAGCAAGAATATTACAGTTATCTCTGATCACTTTTGGAATTTGAGTGTATCGTTGAGTGACATATATCACGTCGGTGTTTTTATGCCTGCCTCTGGAAAAGATTCTAGAAGGATTTTTTTGATTGTCTAACATCACATCGTCGTATACGACTAAATTATTAATGTTCCCATCAAGGTCATCCACGGATGGTGCCTCGTCAATATCAGTTATAAAATCAATGGCGTTCTCACCCTTAATTTCTGATGCATTCTCGTTAAAATCCTTTAACACTTCATAACATCGTTGATCATCTACGCTAGGGGCAATTAAATACAACTTATCCCACTTCATCCATCTCATTATTAAATTGAGTAACAATTGCGTCTTGCCGGATCCAGATAGCCCGATTATAATCATCCGGATAGAGTTTGGTAGCGCTGAATGATGCTTAACTGGTTCTCTTGTTTTAGTCGCTGAAAAATCAATTATATCCATATCTCTATACATAAATTATGGATCTATATTGTGTGAAGTGTAAAACGCGTACTGGCACAAATGATGTGGCGACGATTACAACTAGCAATAACAGATCAGCACTTACTGGTAGATGTGCAGCATGTGGTATAAAAAAAGTTAGATTTATTTCTACAAAATCAAAGATTTTACAATCCGGAAATGTTTTTAAAACAAACGAGGAGGTGATATCGCAGCCAAATTGGCAAAGCTCCCTGGAACCCCATGGGCAAAGTACCCCGGAGAAAAGCACCTTCCAGGATATAGCTACTGTGGCCCCGGAACACGATTAGATATCAGACTTGATGATCAAAATCAACTCAGATCCGGCGAGTATCCGATAAACGGCATTGATAAGGCGTGTCACGCTCATGATGTTGCATATAAAAGCAGCAATCTGCAACACAGGCATCTCGCAGATGTGAAATTAATTCATGCGTTAAATGCTATTCCTGATAAATCTTTCAAAGAAAAATTGGCTTCGTGGTTGGTAAAATCAGCTATGAAAGGCAAATTGATGATGGGTGCTGGTAATTAATAATATGGAATCTATTTATTATTCTCCAAAAGGATACTGGAGGGGTAACGCTGCAATCAATAAACTCGCCAACGCCGCAAAAGTGAAAAAGTCTACTGCGGCTAATTGGTTATCCAAACAGGCACTATGGCAGATTTATCTACCACCGCCTAAACAAATCAATTTTTCGCATTTTGATGTTACCGGACCCAATGAAGTTCATCAAGCTGATTTATTGTTTTTACCACATGACAACGGTTACAAATACGCGCTAACCGTAGTTGACGTTGCGAGTCGATACAAACAAGCAGATCCGCTAAAAAGAAAGTCAGCTACTGAAGTAGCTTCTGCATTTGAAAAGATTTATCGAAAGGGTCCTCTGCGTTGGCCAAATCTGTTAAAAGTTGATCCTGGCAAGGAATTTCAGGGTGCAGTGTTATCAGCGATGAAACATCATAATGTCACCATCAGACGAGGACATACTGCGCTACATCGCGATCAGGCAATTGTTGAACGATTTAATCGGACTCTTGCTGAGCGGTTATTTGGATATCAATACGCGAAGGAGTTTATTCAGGATAAAAGATCCCGTGAATGAGTTAAGAGATTACCAGCTGTGATTACCGCGCTCAATAACGAGATTACTCGAACAATTAACATGAAACCTGTCAACGCGATTAAGAAAGCGTCCATACCAAAAATGGAAATCCAAGGAATTTCACAAAAAGATTTCAAAGAACCAATTTTTGGTAGTAATGTCACTGTGAGATATTTATACGAACCAGGAGAGCTTGAAGGTGGCAGAAAAAGGGCTACTGATCCTATTTGGAGTGTTACTGCACACAAGATATCTACTATAACACGATCAACTGGTAGACTTCCAATCTATAAACTGGATTCAACTGCCCCTCAGCGGGGTTTTACACGCGAACAATTACAAGTGATTCCTGACGATACTCAATTGCCACCTCATGGTCTTAACTAGCACCCCTTCGTCTGTTGCACTCAAGACAAGTCAGCATAACATTATCGTTGGTATGACCAATGCTGCTATTCTTTCTGTCTACGGTAAATTGGCGAGGATCTTTATCCGAATACTGCCAACGCATTATACAATTGCAACTCGCGCAGTGATTATTCTGTTGTTGTTCCAGCGTAATTATTAATTTAGCATCAATGTCAAATTCTCTATTATTTTTTTTATCCTGTTGTTTATAACCGGAGAGTTTTTTTTATTAATGATGCTAGCATCATCCATTGTAGTGTCATCATCGTCACCAATGATTTCATCATCGAAAACAACTCTTCGAGGTTGATTTAATCTCCTCACTCTGGATACTGCAAGACAGACTAAATTCGACCATTCGATGCGATTATCCACCATCCAAACAATTGTATCTGATATAGTCAATCCTTGTGAAGAATGTATCGTCGCTGCGTATCCTAGCGTCCGTGGGGATTTATTAGCACGCAATGCATCTTCGACGACGCTGATATCAACCAGCACAATATCATTTAACACGAGAATCTGCTTTTCACTCTTCCCTGGAATATCAACTTCAATATTCTGCTTTCGTGTATCCGAAGGCCTATAACACAACGGTACTGGAAGTGTTGCAAATTTTTCTTTATGCGTTTCAAATAACTTCATCTGAAGTGTGTCTCTGACTATTTTTCTACTTGCTACTATCAAATCATTTGGTCTCCACGTTTCCCAAAAATCATTCATGGGAGTTTCTGAAATTATTTCACGCGCTATTTCACATTGGATTTTATCCGGCTGTAATCTAATCAGTGCTTTGAGCTCGCGTAATTGTTCATCAAGTGATCTATAATCAGTAGTAATTTCTTCATAGTAGTCTACAAAACCCTTTAGCCATTCATGTGGAGATGCACCGACAAATGGTGGTGGTTGGCCGTGATCACCGCACATGACGACTTTTGTGTTTTTGTTGAACAACCATTCGAGAAATGTTTGTAATACTCTCAACGATACCGTGCATATTTCATCCCAAATTATGATTTCAGGAATGAATTTATCGCCCATTCGATCAGGAGTCCATTCATCGCCTTTCCATCGAAAGAAACTGTGATAAGTACAGGCATTTACCTCTCGCTGTATCATCTCTCTGGCGAGTCTGTGAGTCGGTGTTAACACAATCATATTTGACCGACGATATAATTCAATTGCACGAGTTGTCTTTCCTGACCCACCACAACCGTTTAAATAAACTGTCTTGTATCTACATATTGGATCAGATACCGGTGGTGCATTAGAAAATTCGGATTGAATCTTATCACACTTTAAGTACTTTTCATCCATGGTAACATCTGCCGATTCACAATACTCATGTAGTTTTTACTTTTTTAAATCGCCAACGTCCCCACGCTTCCTCCTGGGATGTGAATTTAGCTACATCTGATTTGTATTTCTCGTGGATATAAATAGAATCAGTGGCTACTCTAACTGCGGTATTAGGAAATCTATTTATCATCGAAAATAAATTGATAGAAGCATAAGCTAGCATAGAACTTCTCAGATGTGTATATTGTTTAATATATCCATCACAATAGGTAACAACCGTACCTAATCGTCTTCCATCGGATAGGAAAGCGTCTTTACGATTTACAAGCTTTCCCTGTTTCGTTAAATCCGTTACAATAAAATCGTATTCAGCGACGTCTATGATCAACCGCGAGGAATATTTTGCATTGTTGTATCTTCCACCCTGGGTAAATTTACCGATTATTCCTCGTCCAAAATCTTTTGCTTGTTCTTTTTTAATTTCAAATAACTTCTTAGACCAATTCATGACTTCTTCCTCGCTGAAATCTGGAAACTGTTTTCGCTGTTCGCTAATTATACGATCTAGATCGGGTTGTGGTAGCCAAACTTCTTTCTGAGCTCGATAGCATATAATAGCTTCGGAAACAATCAACGATTGTAACATCTCACAATCAATCATATATCGTAGTAACACTATTGGCATTCAGGCCTTTTCAGATATATGTCTACCAAGCCAAACATAACTACACGGATGTAACCCTGTAGCGAGTTTAAATGATATCACACGAGCGAATCCGGTTAAATCAAAATCAGGCAATGGACCATTAATAGCAACACGAGTCATTTCATGCGTGGGGTGTCCAAATCGTTTAAAGTATTCAGCGACTTCTCCATATCCAAGAAAACTCCCTGGATAACACGCAGCTATATCAATTGAAATCATACCATCACGTGAGTATTTTGTATTCCACAGTCCTCCATGACTAAATTCGACGCAACTCAATTTAACATCCTCGAGAAAATCACTTCGTGTTGGACGCCATGAGTTTTTTTCTCTTGCGAAGTGAGCTACCACTGATGGAATAGTAAAACTATCCGTGAGTAGTTTTTCATGGAAACTCTCCGGTGAAAAATCATTAGCGATTTTTCTCATTCTGTTATCTAATTCTTGAACGCGATATAATTCACCATTTGGTCTTACAAATTGATCAAATCCTATTTCGGGATCTTCATCACTTCTAAGTAACCACACTGACACAGGATCATCTTTACACAACGCATGAATAGCATCGAATAATTTCTCATTATAAAAAACATCTCCGACGAACTCCCCGGAAAATTCCGGGGGATATATCTCACGGTTCTATCTCGTGGAAATATTGTTACTGCAGGTGTCCACGCGTGTTTGTTATGATCAATAATTTGTATTGGAGCTCCATTTTTGTTATATTTCGGTTCGTATAAAACTTCTCCGGTTATCGTCATTACTGATATTGGGAATCTTAATGATGTTTCTAATTTAGCTATATCAGAAATCTTTGCACCGTGCTGTTTCACTGTCAGTTCCCATTCGGTTATTTTCCTACGTCGCAGATCAGTTAGTTTATTTCCTCGGGATGCATTTGTGAAGTGTTCCATTACCCGTGTTGCTACACAATTCAGTGAACTAGAATATTTCATAGGAGCTAGTTTTGCGATATCGGGTTTATCATTTAGCGGATATATCCCATAAACGATTGCTGTTACAGGATAAGATCTCTCGTAGTATGGTTTGTCAATTCCAGTTAGAATTCCTGGTTTAGAATCTCTACTTACAATGACAGTTTTTTATCCTTGAGGATTGGTTCAAATTTATCCCTGATAATCCATTTGCCTTCGACTTCGATAATGAATTTTATTTTGAAAAAATACTTCTGTTGGGAATTGCTTTGTTGAAAATCTTTGATTTTTCATGAAATTCCTTTGGATGCTACACCAAGGTGTGAAATTATCTCAGCTGCTCTTTCATCGTTCATAGTAGCATCGATGTTAGGTACATTGATATCCTCGTGTATAATTCGAAATGTCGACCAACAGTATGCTGCACCGTCTCGGTAGAATTCATTAAAACACTCCTTGATTTTACTTAGTATAGTTCTGTCACCGATTAGACGTTTTGGTGTATCAGAGACTCTATCGACATTGAATTTAATATTTCTCCAAGGTTCGATTTTCGATAATCTCTTGAACTCTTCCATGTTATAATTAAAACAAGTATTTAAATAGAAAAATATAGTATAATGAATCACTGCAAGTGGCTTATGATTGGATCAACAACCCCGTGTAACAAATCATGCAGAAGCGAATTCTGTGGGCATCATTTACAAAGCGTTCGGCGAGGAAGTTTTGGACCTCTCCCATGCCTCCAATGTGGGGCTGGGGTAAAGGGAAAATCACAATTATGTCTCAGTTGCGGCGGCAAACGATACAGGGAACTAAAACGCTTTTATGACAAACCAATAAAAAATGCAGTCATTGACCCCAACGACCTTGATAAAATCAAGGACAAAATCATGAAAAAACCCTCAAGACTACATTGATAGACTTATAATTAAAGCAAATAATAAATTAGACAAATAGTATTATTATACAAATGAGCCAAGATTTCAGACCTCACCCAGTGCTTGTTAATTATGAAGCATCCCGTGATGGTGTTATTAGAAATTGCAGACTAAAAAAACCGGTTGGACGGGTAGATAATAGAGGATACTTAACGTTTACAGCTGGGAAAAAGAGATATTATTGTCATCGATTCGTATACGAATGTCACAACGGATTGATCAAAGATGGCCTTGTGATTGATCATATCAATAATAACAAGGCTGATAATTGTCTTGAGAATCTTCAAGCCGTCTCACGAAGTCAGAATGCAAAAAGGGGCGGGACAGGGACCTGAAAGTCAGTTGGAAAGAGATCCGTTAAATCATTTGATACAGAAACCAACGAGGAGAAAATATTTCAGTCAATAAATGAAGACAGTAGATATTCCGATATTTGTAGTCCTTCAGTACAAAGAGTAGCAGAAGGAATTCAAAAATTAACTCTGTCAAAGAAAAATGATCATAAAATTTTCATATATCAAGGGGGATAAATCGTTCAATAATAAAGTCGCATGACAGAGTTACGTCCCCCAAGCTCTGCTTGGAGTTCAATTACTACTACGTGCACACAGGATACAATTTTCATATATCAAGGGAGATAAATCGTACAATAATAAAATAGCATGACAGAGTTACGTCCCCCAAGCTCTGCTTGGAGTCTAGTTAATATTACGATTAATTAATCATTTTACGATGAAACCAATGAAATACACGCTGTTATCTAACAACTATATTCTTTTGTTTAGTGTTGTATTCAAATATTTTGTCTCATTTAAATGTTGTGAAACAGCATTAATAAGTAATTCAAGGAAATAAAATAACACACTCGTGAATCAACGCTGCTGTATTAGTCACCTTAAATAGCATATGAAAGGTAGAAAGCTGGGGCTTTCGAAGGCCAATGCGACCGATCAAAACTAACCAACGCCATTAACCCGGGCGTGTGGTTGTCTTTTGTTCACAATCATGCAACCGGGTGAATTTAATTGGGTTGCTTTTGATTGGTTGGTTGGCCGTAGAAAATCCGCCCCGTCGTTTCATGTTTGTGCTGTCTTGTGCCGTCCCAAATCATTACATCACAAATTCCATCATCGTTTCATTGAATATGGTTGTGAATGTCCTCCCAAGCATATCTTCTGGGAGGTCTAAGATGATGTTTGTCACCTTAGGCCTCCCCGCCGGAGATGTATGCTTTGGGGACATCGCAAATCCCATCCTTAATTAAGTATGTGTATGCCAAAAATCTGCCGCAACACTCGAGTGGAGATATACGGCATTGTAATGTCCATTAATTAAGTATATGTTATGCCTAAAATCTGCCGCAACACTCGAGTGGAGATATACGGCATTGTACTGTCCATTTATGTATGCCTAAAATCTGCCGCAACACTCGAGTGGAGATATACGGCATTGTACTGTCCATTTATGTATGCCTAAAATCTGCCGCAACACTCGAGTGGAGATATACGGCATTGTGCTGTCCTTCAAAAAACGGGTCAAAAATGACCCCAATTTTTTTTAATAATTAGAGATACAGTATACTATATTTATATAAAAATATAAATAATGGATATCAAATATGTAAATGCTATAATTGCCGAAATCTCAAATTTAAAAAATAACGGGATAATATTATCTGAAGGTCTCGACTGTGACAAGATTACCTCGGAATATGAAGACATAGAGTATCAGTCTAGTAAGGGTCGTTATGTTTTACCTAAGATGTACAGACTCGTGAAAGGAATTCAAAAGTCCATCTATGCTTGTTTGTACGGTAACGATATTGATGTATTTATAACGCTATTTAGCACCGTTGAAGCAATACGTCAAAAGCTCGGCCAAGAGTATCAAAAACGAACTGAAATTAGTTCTAACGTTCGTGATCTTAGAAAAATGTTAAACGAGGAAAAACCAGTATCTTAACCACGTGAGTGATAGACTTTCAGTAAATAATTTAAAAAAATAATTTTTTTTTTAGCGTTTTTTGTAACACTCACATGGGATTTTCTCCTGAAAGGATACTCAGCAGTTTGGGCCTGCTTATGCAGTTATGTGCGTACTGGATGATCTGGTAGTGGTAGCAAGTAATCACCGCGACGCCTCCATTTTCACGTAGTTGTTGTTGTTGCCGCGTCGTTAACAAAAATCGTTCATCGCCGTTCTCAGACATTACAATTTTGAAAACCTCAGCGATGTTATTTCTGAAACATTCGCGGATAGCGTCGTGCAGTTTAACCTTGTCGGAGATGGATACGTTAGCTTGATGGTACATTATTTAATAACTCATCTTTTAATTGTGATAGTTTCACATTTGAAAAATTAGTTCACAAACAATATATGGTAGGTGAATCGCTTACAACTAGATTAGCCCGAGAACGGCTAGCAGCAATTAAAAAATTTATACCGGTTCGAGACAGACTTCGTGAGAAACTTCAACAACGACAACAAGCGCAGACTGACTTTTCTGTGTCAAGTGAACAACTGTTCGCCCCGGTAACTAAGGCCACCAGCGATGTGAAAACAGCAACTGAACGAGCAATATTTGGGGATATTCCTGAGGAAGGCAAGCGACGAGAAGTGCCTGTTCTTGGTGTGCTTGAAAAGATAGCAGCGGAAACTGAAAAGACATCAGCGTTGTTACAAAAAACCCCACCTGGTCCGAAAAAGACCAATGATAAAATAGTAGATGAATTACGCGCGCGATTTAACGAGGAAGGGTTAGCAACAATTTATAAGACTGAAGCAGCAGAGTTTCCTGCACTTGTTGTTACGACGTATGAAAACAGAAACAAAATGTTAAAACCAGAACAGCACAAGTATGTAAGAGGTATACAACATTGGGCTGATATATTTTACAAAATTAAAACTGAAAAAAGTCAAATTAAGACAGATAGTGCATCATACATTGAATATATCAATGCGGTGGGTATAGTGTATAAACAATATGAAGAACAAAAATCACAAAGAAAACCACAAAGACTGCAGCGACGGCGACAACAAACTGCAAAAAAAATATCTTTTTCACCTGCTAAACAAGAAAAATCTCAACAACAACTACCACCCCAAGCTTCGCTTGGACCTTCGCTTGGACCATCTGATCGAGATGATGATGATCTTTTTAGTTATTTACAAAGTACGGATTCAGAAAAATCGGAGGAAGCACCTGATTATAGTAGTGGGAAGGGATTTTCTAAATCGCCAGTAATTTCAGGTAGTGGTCAAAACGTCTTGACGTTTCGTAGTTGTCCCGGTAACATTCTCAGTGATATATCACGACTGTAGGTTCTCATCGGGGGGAAGCGAGCCGGAAACAACTCACCGGAAATAATTAATGAGGCCGCTGATATCTGTAGACGATTATTTGCCGGCGGTATCATGGACATTAATGTATATCGAGAACTCATTGCTGAATTAGTTGAAAATCACAGAGACGCCCATGGTTATGATGAAAATCCTATGGACGCTAGCGATTGATCACTAATTGAAAAATTACTAGTTTTATAACAAGATGATTATACACTACAACCATGATAAACCCGTAAGCGTCTACGTGATGAACTCACGATTGCCTGTTTATAGAACATATTACGGAGACGGTTTCGGCAATACCATTGCGGGGTTATTTACAAGAATGGCTCCCAAGGTGGCGCCGTTAGCTAAACAATTATCAATGAAAGCCATTGATGTAATTCGTGATAAGGGTATTGGTGCTGTTGGAGATCTCGCCGGAAAAGCGTTTCCAGCTGCGAAGAATAAAATAACATCATTAGTGAGACGAAAAAAGAAACCGTTACCGTCTACAGCGGAAATGCCTGCAAGTGTTAGTAAAATTATAAATAACGCAGTAGATGAAAAATTAGCGTCGTTGGCTGCTTCGGTGACTCCGTCGCCACCGGTAACAGATAGCGCTATCATGAACGCGATAGCAGGAAGTGGTTTGAAACGAAAACGAAATTCGAAGAATTTTCAACGACGATGATTATAAAGAGTTAAAACGCTAGCGTTTCCAATTGAAAGCACTAAATAATAATAGCAATGTTTAAACGAACAGCTGATCCCGCTCTTGATATGGAAGCCCCAGTGCGCAAAAGACGATTCCGTCCGCGATTATCAATACTATTCCTATCATGCAATACAACCCGATCTACGATCGCGAATTGAAGTACAAGTTCAAGATACCAGTAAATACTTTTTGCCATGTGAAGCATTTATTGAAATCGAGGGAAAACTCGTAACAAATGTTGCAGCTGATACCCCATATGCAAATGATTCAAATATCCGAGTTGGTTTTGTTAATAATGGTATAATGGCGTTATTTGAAAGTGCAAGATATCTCATTGATGGAAAAGAAATTGAATCAATAGACCGTGAGGTTGATGTTGCAACAACAATAATCGGGTTAGCAAGATACTCCGATGATTATACAAGATCGGCTGGTCCGTCTATGATGTTTGCAAAAGATACTACTGATAACGCTGACCACCTTCAATACATTAAAGTGTTGACAGCAAGAGATAATGCAGAAGACGATCAACAAGAAGCAGCTAATCCAGAACGTCGAGCTAAACCCGGAGCTGCGTTTGATATTCTCATAGGCGTTAATGGTAATTTCAATTTGGGATTTGCAACACGAAAAGGAGCATTGCAAGGACAGCAGCGATATTTCTCATGTGCGATTCCACTCCATCACATATTTGGATTCTGCAGAAATGTCAGAAAAGTCATCTATGGAGCCAAGCACACAATCGCGTTAGTGCGAAAAGGCAATGACAATGATGCAATTTGGCGTACTGGTGCCACTGATGGTAAAGTTGTTTTGAGTAAAATAGTATTGTGGATGCCAGTAATGACCTCATCAATTACCACGGAAGATCGGCTACTTTCATTTATGGACACAGGTGGCAAATCATTGATAAGTTGGCTAACAACAACAACTGACGTCAAACTGGATGATGTTGCTGATACATTTACATGGCACTTGGCATCAAAACAAGGCGTTTCAGCTCCACGTCATATATTTATAGCGCTGCAGAATCAGAATCGATCAGGCTCCCAAGAACGCAGTCATATGATATTTGATCGGTTAAGAGTCAAGGAGGTTTCGCTGAGAATAAACGGACAACAAGAACCAAGCGAGGATATACAGCTTGATTACGACACTAACCACATAGCACGTGTGTATCATCGGATGCTGTCATATATGGGTCGTGATCAAAACGTTGATACTGGTTTGCAAATATCGCAACTCGATTTTAAGAACTTGTATCCGATTTATTACTTTTCGCTGGAACATCTTGATTTAACAAGGCAATCCGTTGTTGACATACATTTTAGGGCTCGTATATCCCCTGGTGGTGTTAATTATAGAGCGATTGCTGTCATTCTCAGTGATAAATCAATGTTGTTAGAAGGGGTTGGTGGACGAATGAGAGTAGTTGATGCACCAGTGGAAAATCTATGATTGAAAATCCTTCGGATTTTTCCAAAAATATGTAAATCAAACTTGAAGAGTTTCCAATTAGATCAATTGAAAGCATAAATGTGTTTTACAATAAAATGACATATAGTGTTGTTAGTGTCAATCTGACTGATGGTCAGGTCAAGAAATTGCGATCAAAATCCGCTAAAGAATGTGGAACAACAATAACGTTAAAACCAGCGCAGATGTCCGGCGGTACACATAAAATATCATTGACGGATCGTCAAATAAATCATTTCAATGATGCGCTAAAGAAACGGCGAGGGGTTCAAATTGTATTTTCAAAGGCTGCAGTCGCGAACATGATAAAATCAGGTGGTATATTTCCATTGTTAGTTGCAATACCAGCATTGATTGCAGCGGCTGCCCCAGCAGTGGCGAAAGCGGCAGCGTTGGGAGCCGTTGGGACCGCAGCAGGGGTGGCGTTGAAAAAGGCAACTGGGAAAGGATATAAAAAAAGGGAAAGGGTCTAAGACTACCAGGAACCCCGTATTCATGGTACAGCGGGAGATCCGTTCACGGATCAGGTCTAAGAATACCAGGAACGGTTTATTAGTTGAAAACCCAATTGTTCCCATGTCCAATTTTGATTTAATTGATGCTGCTAAAAAACTAGCGATAAAAAACTTAAGAGGGGTTTTTATGAGAGATCAATTACCAAGAAAACCTAAACGCGTCGAAACCGGTATCATCAATCTTGATAACAGCAGCGGATTGGGAACTCACTGGGTTGCATACGCGATTGATCCACGTGGGATTGTCTATTTTGATTCATATGGGTTAGCTCCACCAAGAGAGTTTATGCGGTATATAAATTCTTCGATGAAACTCAAAGAGTTTCCGATTTTTTATTCCACGCTGCCAACACAACAATTAAATGATCCACCGATATGCGGTCGTAAAGTATTAAATGTCCTCGCGGAGATTTCATCATCACAGAAACCACCTCATCTGGTTGTAAATAAATACACGAGTGGGAAATTACAAGGTAATTTTAGAGAATCAATAAATTGAAAATACTAGAGTCTTTACAATAATGATTAATATTTGGGGACAATCTCTGTCAATGTCGGAACCCACCGCGAAAACATCTGCGGGTTCTATCGAGGATGTAAAAAAAATAATTAAAAATGAAATCGCTGAGACGTTAAATTTAGTAAATGTTGACCCGAACGAAATAGTTGTATTTCAAGACAAACAGGGTAAATTGAAAAGCAGTGACGTGTCATTGGATGACATTTTGATACGGCAGCGCGATGCCGCTGTAAACTCTATTGCACTGTATTCCAACGGTGGACAACTTAAACCAGGCGCACTTGTGTCTACGATCACCGACGCGATTACCACCCACGACAACACGATTGCCACCCACGACAACAAGATTGACGCCCACGACAACACGATTGCCGCCCACGGCCGTGAGCTGGATGATCATCTACGAGGCTATAATAGTTTTCGCAAAAATGTCGTACATAAATTCTTCGGAACCCCGCTTGTGGTTGGCATGACTCTCGCTGAAATTAAAAACTATCTATTGCTATTCTTTTTTAACAAGGACGCGGGAAGGGTGATGAATGAAGATGAAATCAAGGCAAATTATCTCGATATTTACAATGATATTTCTAAAATAATAGAAAATCTTGAAAAGGTACAAAAACCCACCAACGACGTCATTGTTAAGTTTTTTGGATCCCCACCTGTGGCAGACTCGACTCTCGCTGAAATTAGCGAGTTTATTATCAGGCATACTCACAATGCCTACGTCGCTAATAATTTCTTTGGTGTCCCAGCTACATCTACGATGACTCTCAACGATATTATTAGGTTTATGGTGAGACAAGCAGCACTTAATACCATCGTGGATAAATTTTTAGGGAGAACACGCGAATCTGAAACAACATCGTTGACAGGCATGACTCTCGCGGAAATTAAAAGCGCTATTGACGAACAAAGACTCACCAACGAGTTTGTTAAAAATTTCTTTAAGGGTTCTGAAAGTCACAATAACACGACGACATATTCTCAACTCCACGGGTATTATCTAATCCAAAAAGGTATAGAATCTAACTTACTTTTGATTTCATTTTTTAAACGCCGCGATGGAAAGGTGATAAAAGCTTCCGAAATCAAAAAAACCTATCTCGACATTTACGACGATATTGCTAAACTACGAGAAGATTTTGAAAAGGTAAAAATTCCGCATCCAGACATAGGCGTTAAAAATATCGTGTATAAGGTCAATCATGGGACCTTTGATTGGGTAAAAAACTCTAATGCTAAATTTAAAGTCACTAACGTGAAGTGGCCCCATGGTATCTACAGGATAACGTTAATCTCTAACAAGCAATTTGATATCATCGTGAAAGGTAAAACCTACTTTGGTGGCATCGCGACAGTAATTATCGCGGGGGGAGAAGAAGAATTTGAGATTATCGCGGTTGATAACACCATTAGATCAACAATAACCTGGTGTTTAGAATTCGTAGGTAAAGTAGACATCCCCTGATCTACTACCCGGAAGATGGCTAATAATTGAAAACACTAGCGGGTTTAAAATAACAATGTCAACAACAATGTCAACAACAATGTCAATGAAATCAATTGAACCGATAATAGTCCCGTTGACGGAGTCAGCGGTATCACAATCGCAGATGACGCCGTCATCGCAATATCGATTCAACACCGTGAAAGAGTTTTCCGCGAACTTGAAATCACTTTCTGAGCGTTATCGTGAAAAAATGAAAAAATACCGACGCAGCGTAGCAATCATCGACATCACCGTGTACTCGTGTCCGGTGTGATGGCCAGCGCTGGGGTTATTATGTCGACGGTGACCATGATGGCTCCGATTGCAGTTCCAATTGCTATCTCCGCGGCAACAACAATTGCTGCAGTCGCCACCGCGATAACTAAAAAATTATCATCGTGTTCTCAGAAAAAACTCAGTGATTATACAGCTCGGTACAGGGTGGTATTTGACGCGTACTCGAAATTATCCGAGTTGATCTCGCTGTCGATAGATAATTCGTTCATATCCGATGTTGAATTTTCCACGATGACCCAGTTGTATAACTCCGCGATGTTGAAATTGGAAATTGAAGACAGCGTTAACAATAATGTCACTACAATTCAACGAACTGCAACTGCTTCAACGAATCGCGGAGAATACCACTCCGATACGAACAAGCATGATATCAATAACATCAACGAACCCTGAATTTAGTGTGAACTTTCCTTCTCCGATTCCAGTGCGTGAGATAAAGCTGGCAAAATTACGAGTGTATCATAGCTGGCCTAATATCAGATCTGTTGCATTTGGCGGTCAGCAACCCAATAACGCACTGGTGTTCTCGTATAAGAATAAACCCGATGGCACTCCAGCGTGGGAAACTGTTTCGTTACCAACTGGGTCGTACCAAATTGAGCAAATCAATGCTGAAATTCAGCGTAGAATAAAATCAATCACGGAAAAGAATCAAAAATAGCTATTAAACTTCATGAACCGATGCTCTCGTCGTCGATCGAAATAAGCACAGAGGGATACATTGTAGATATCTATAGCAGCTCGTTAAGAACAGTGTTAGGATGGCCCGAAAAACCACCGGAAAAATCCACCGCCGACTTAACCACGGACGTAAAATCATATCATGAAATCAATCCCAGTTATCGAGATAATTTATCTGATATAAGAAAAGGAAGAATCGGCGATAGATTTATATTTACCAACAAAGACACATTGCAATGGGATTTTATCCTTAAAAGAACAGCCGACTCATCTGTTACTATTTCATTTACGCTAACTGACGTCCGTGGTTATTTTAAAGAAATTAAACAATTATATGAAACACAACTAGAACAACTACGGAAAACAAAATCGCAAAAACACGTTGAAATAATAAATCAACTTATATCTGACATGGAATATATCTATGAACTAATTATTCAAACAATAATTAATGACAACAGCGACAATAAACAACGATTCCTAACCGATTACAATATCACAGAAGACAATCTGCATAATTTCAAGTTTCCCAAATACAACACTGATGAACTAGCAAGAATTGTTAAAACCGATATCAAGGCGCTACAAAAACCAGATTCAACTGACCTCCTCAGGTATAATAATGATCCAGATGGCGGCGGTAGGCATATTGCCCCGCATAATGTGAATATTTCAACGGTGATTGCGCTCAATTTAGTATGTGATGCAATTGAAGGAAGCTATCAAATTAATCTAGAGCAATCAAATCAAGCTCAGCAGGGATATATTCTTTATTCGTTTGCACCAATAGCTCCTCCAGGATTCCTAATTATTGAAAACCCAATTAATCCTGTCTACATGCGATGCCATAATAATTCGTTAACGAGAATTAATTTCCGACTCACCGACCAGTCAAATAATTTAATTGATCTACAAGAGGAGGTGTTAGCGATTAGTTTGTTTGTGAAATCATAAATGATTTTCGTCCTAAAGACTGGATCAAATATTTGGTTAAACTCGTAAAAGAATTATTAACCCATAGCAGCAGAGAGGGTGAATGACAACGACGCTGGCGTAGACGAGGAAGCGTTGGTTGTCGACGATTTTTTTACTATTTGGTAGAAGCCTCAGATTTCCGAATCGACGCCTCTATAAAGTTGTAGGGTTCACCCTCTCTGCTGCTCCTAACAACGCGATTTTAAAAAAAGTATATACCCATAAAACCACAAAATGATTTTCAAAACAACCAATACTCGGCAATGTCACTGTTAGATATTTATATGAACCAGAGGAGCTCGAAAGTGGCAAAAAAATCCTATTTGGAGTGTCACCTCACATAAAATATCTAGCATAACACGATCCACGGGTAGACCGCCAGTCTATAGATTGGATTCAACTGCTCCTCAGCTTGGATTTACTCGTGAACAATTATAAGTGATACCTGAAGATATTCAATTACCACCGCGTGGTCTTTACTAGCACCTATGCGTCTGTTGCACTCAAGACATGTCAACATCACATTATCTCTGTTTTGACCCACGCTGCTATTTTTTCTGTCTACGGTAAATTGGCGGGGTCTTTATCCGACCAACACCAAGTCATTATACAATTACAACTCACGCAGTGATTATTTTGTCGTTGTTTCAGTGTAATTATACACTCAGCATCAATGTCAAATTTATTTTCTGTTATTTTTTTTATCCTATTTTTTAATACCAGAGGTTTTTTTTCTGATTATGTCATGGTTGACAATATCACTGATTGTTGTGTCATTATAATATAAAACAACTCTTCAAAGTTGATTTATTCTTCGTACTCTGGACACTGTAAGATAAACTAAATTCGACCACTCGATGCGATTATCTATGATCCAAACAATTGTATCGGATATAGTCAACCCCTGCGAAGAATGTATCGTTGCTGCGTATCCTAGCTTCCATGGGGGTTTCTAAGCGTACAATGCATCTTCGACAACACCGATATCAACCAACACAATATCATTTTTCACGAGAACTTGTTTTACACTTTGTCCAGGAATATCAACTTCGATATTCAGTTTTCGTTTACTGGGTCTATAACACAGCAACTTAATCTGAAGTGTGTTTCTGACTATCTTTTTACTTGCCACTATCAAATCGTTTGGTCTCCACGCTTCCCAGAAATCATTTAATGGGGTTTCTAAAATCATTTCACGCGCTATTTCACACTGGATTCTATCCGGTTGTAATCTGATTAGTTTATTAAACTCACGAATTTCATTATCAAGTGAGTTATGATCAGTATTAATTTCTTCATAATAGTCTACAAAATTCTTCAGCCAATCATGTGGAGATTTCCCATTAATTGGTGGTGGTTGACCGTGATCACCACACATAATCAACCGAGAAATGTTTTTAATACATCTAACGACAATGTGCATATCTCATCCCAAATGATGATTTCAGGAATATATTTTTCGCCCATTCGATCAGGAGTCCACTCGTCATTTTTCCATCGAAAGAAGCTGTAATAAGTGCAAGCATTAACCCCCCCCCCCGTTGTGTCATCTCTCTTTCAAGTTTATTTGTTGGTGTTAGCACAATTATGTTTGATTTCCCTCGAAATAATTCAATCGCACGAGTCGTCTTTCCTGACCTACCACAGCCGTTTAGGTAACTGGTTTTATATCTACATATTGGATCGGATATCGACGGTGCATTAGATAGTTTTGATATCTGATTATTTTTCAAATAATTGTTTTCAATTGTAACATCTGCTGATTTTGAGTATTCATGCAGTATTTCCTTTCTAATTCTCCCTGATTCCCAACTCTCGTCGGAATTTGTAAATTCAGCCACTGCTTCTTTATGTTTTAAGTTTATACAAAATGAATCAGTGGCGACTCTAACCGCGGATTCAGGAAATCTATTTATCATCGAAAATAAATTAATAGAAACATAAGCCAGCATAGACGCCCTTAAGTAAGTATGTTAAGGATTTTCTCCATCTGTGTAAGTAACAATTGTATCGAATTTTGTTCTATCGGACAAGAAAGCGTCTTTACGATCGACATATATACCTCTAGATACTGCATCTGCGATTATAAAATCGTATTCAACATCATCTATAATTAATCGCGAAGAATATCGTTTGTGGTCGTATTTTCCACCCTGTGTGAATTTATCAATTATTCTTCTACCGAGATCTTTTGCGTGTTTATTTCTATCTTCAAAGATCTCTTTGGACCACCTAACGATATTCTTCGTCGAGATCAGGAAATTGTTTTTTGTTTTCGCTGATTATACTATCTAGACTATCGGGTTGTGGTAACCTGACTTCAGTTTGTTTTCGATATGATATGATTGCTTCACTAACAATCAGCGATATTAATATTTTAAAATCAATCATATACCGTAATAACACTATTGGCATCCAGTGTTTTTCAGAGATGTGTCAACCAAACCAAACATAACAGCATGGATGAAGTCCTTTAGCCAATTCAGATGATACCACACGAGCGAATCCGTTTAGATCGAAATCGGGCAGTGGTCCATTAATCGCAACACGGATCATTTCGTGTGTGGGATGTCCAAATTTTTTAAAATACTCAGAACACTCTCCGTACCCAAGAAAACTCCCCGGATAACACGCAATCATAACAACCGAAATGATGTTTTCAGGGTTATATTTGGTATTTCATAATCCGCCATGGCCATATACCACGCAGCTTGATTCGATATCTGAGATAAATTCGGCTCTTGTTGGTTTCCATAGATTTCTCTTTCTCGTGAAATGAGCTGCAACTGACGGAATTGTAAAACAGTTTGTTAGTAATTGTTTGTTGTGTTCCGTTGAAAAACCACTAGCTAGCTTTTTCATCTCGCTGTGAAGAGCTTCAGTACGATATAATTCGCCATTGGGTTTTACAAATTGATAGAATTTACCTTCTTCATTTTCAAAACTCTGAAATAACCACACTGACACAAGATCGTTTTTACTTGACTGAGAAATAAAATCAAATAAATTCCCGCCCGGGGAGAAATCCCCGGCCGAGAATTCCACGGGTAGATATTTTATGGTTCTATCTCACATAATTATTGTTACTGCGGATGTTCACGCGTGTACATTATGGTCAATAATTTTGATTGGAGATCCTCTCGATTTCTATTTTTATTCATATAATATTTCGCCTGTTACTGTCGTTACGGTTATTGGACATTTTACTATCCGTTCTAGTTCAGCTACATTTTAAATTGTTGCGCCTCTCTCCCTAACTGTTAGTCCCCATTCGTTTATTTTTTTACGTCTTAGATCCATTAATTTGTTTCCACGCAACGCATTTGTAAAATGCTCTATTATTCGTTCTGCTACACAATTCAGCGACGAATATTTCATGGGTTTTAATTTTTCAATACTCGGCTTATCATTTATCGGATAGATCCCATAAACAACCAAGGTTACAGGATAAGCTCTCTCATAATATGGTTTGTCAATCCCAGTCAGCTTTCCTGGTTTGGAATCCTGACTCACGGTGACAGTTTTATTGTTTTTATTTTTGTTTTTATTTTTCATAATGGGTTCAAATTTGTCTCGTATGATCCAATTTCCCGTTTCTGGATGGATAATGAATTTCACTCTAAAACAATATTTTCTATGGTCAAGATGTGAGATTATCACTGCCGCTCTTTAGTCGTTCATGGTAGCATCAACACTACCATCGATTCGAAATGTTGACCAACAGTGAGATGCTCCATCGCGCTTGAATTCATTAAATGCATCACGGATTTTACCTATCATGCTTCTATCACTTATTAGACCCTTTGATACATCAGTGGAAACTCTATCGAGATTGAATTTAGCATTTTTCCAAGGCTGAATTTTCGATAATCTCTCGAACTCCTCCATATTATAATTAAAACAAGTATTTAAATAAAGAATTTATTATATAATGAATCATTGCAAATGGCTTATGATAGGATCAGTAACCGCTTGTAATAAATCATGCAGAAATGAATTATGTGGATATCATTTACAAAGCGTACGTCGTGGGAGTTTTGGGCCGTTACCTTGCATACGATGTATGGTAGGTGTGCGAGGTAAGTCGCATTTATGTCTCAATTGCGGTGGTAAGCGATACAGAGAGCTTAAGCGCTATTATTATAAGAGAATCAAAGATTCATCAATGACTCTGACTCCGTCCCTGACAGCGTCAATGACAAAATCATAAGAACACCTCAAGACAACATTGAACGATTCTCAAGTAATAATTAAACCAAATAATTACTTAGACAAATAATATTATAGTATATAAATGAACCAAGAATTTCAACCACATTCCGTGAACATCGATTATGAAGCATCTCCTGATGGTATTGTCAGACACCGCAGACTGAAGAAACCAGTAGGGCGGGACAATAACATGGAGTATTTGGTGTTTAATGCTGGGGGAAAGTATCTTAATCACAGAGTTGCGTTCAAATCTTATCATGGATTGATAAAAATTGGGTTTGTAATCGACCATATTGATTCAAATACTAGGAACAATTCTTTGGTTAATATGCAGGCTATAACACAAAGTGAAAATTCCAAACGAGGGGGCGGGGAATGAAAAAAACTCGAAAAATGCAAGACCTATAAAATCGAAAAATATTCATACAGGCGAAGAAAGAGTATTTAAATCAATAACTGATGCCGGTAGATATTTCGATATTTGTAGACCCTCAGTACGATATGTTGCAGAACAAATATATCAATCAGCGATTTCCAAACAATTCAATTCATTTACATCAAAATTATTATAGGTAGCATTAAGGGAAATAATTCGTGTGGGCTTGTGCATACGGTTTATGAAACAGAGATAACAGAGTTACGGATAACTCGTGTGGGCTTGTATGTGTGGTTTTGAAACAACGATAACTGTCACCGGATCTCAATGGGATTTTTCGATGACTCATGGTCTGACTGAATGGATTTTTTGTGTTGATACACTTATATCATATTTAAAATTATAGACTTGTAGATTACGAACACTATTGTATTCCATATACGGTTGGGATCTCTTCCCGAGGTCCAGCGTTCGAATCTCGTGGCAAGCATTATTGTCGACGGTACCGATCGGAAGGTTTTTATAAATATAATTGGGGCTTTAAGGCATTCGAAATTCAAACCGTGAAACCACCATACGTCACACACGTCACAAGGTGTGAATGTGTTTTTACATTCAACCCGGGGTGATTTGTTGGGGGTATGGTGGTATCAGTTTGAATGTAGAACAGACCCTTGTGTAATGTGTTGTGCAGTTTCCCCTTATAATCCATTGTCTTGTGCTGTCCATATACAAAAAAAACCGTGATCAATTCTAATTTGTTATCGTATATATGTACCTTATAAACTCGCCATAACACTCAAATGGGAGTTGAAAGGTTGTATTAATGTCCTATATGTATCTATAAACCCGCCATAACACTCGAATGGGAGTTAATAAGGATGTATTAATGTCCATCATATATGTATCATCCCTCTATGTGCCTTATTAACTCGCCATAACACTCAAATTGGGGTTTGAAGGGTTGTATTGTCTATCATAAATCATATACGATAACGAGTTAGAATTGATCACAGTTTTTTTGTTTGATATATAAAATATATTAGATATATAATATATCATATAATGAATTTCGAAAATATGAATGACATTATTGGTGGCGCTCTACAGTTTCGTACTTTGCATAGGTTAGAATTTTAAAGAAAAATAGTTTTCTGGGATTTCTTCATTGGTTATACTGGCGATATAAAAAAGACTTTGTATATCTTAGATGTTGGGAGAAGAACTTGAAATTCCCTTTATTTTGATGTATGATTGATGGGTGTACTTTAGGTTCTAAAGTATACAGCTTGGGCTAACTTAAGATGTGCTCGAATAAAAAAGATTGCTTACTCTGCATGGTCATTTTCACTTCCTGGACTTCAGAGGTAAATTGTAGAAAAATGATCCGATAACCTTTTTTACTTTTCAAATGTTTTGTAATTTGTTCATTGCACTTTCAGAAGCTGCTATTGTCTACTTCAGGAAAATTTGTTTTTCCTAGTTTAATAACTGCTAAAGTTAGTGTACTTTTGATTAATTCTGGCTAATTTTTCAATCACATGGGAGCATCCATTTTGTTATACCATGTGCTTAGATCATGTACAATTTCCACAATTGCAGTATCCAAAGAAATATCAGGCACATTACATCAAAGTAGCATTGAGATATGCCAACATTATCTCCATTGTGCATGTTACAAATGCAAACAACTTCAACTCACATACGTCACTATCTGAAAAGTACATACTAACTGGTGAGCATTAACGAGATTTCAAATTTGAAAAATCAAAGAATACAAGTGTCAGATAAATTAGATTGTAATCAGATTCTCTCTGAATGTCATGATCTTGATGATAGCGCCCAGAATAATAGATATGTACTTGCCAAACAGTATGGGTTGATCAAACGAATTCAGCTTGAGGGTAAATGACTCACTCGCATTTGTAACGACCTCAACAAATTTATCCCGCTATTCACTGCGGTCGAAAAAGTCAGAAGTGAATAGGGCAAACAATATGAAATCAAACGCACAATAAACTCGAAAATCAAAACAATAAAAGAAATCATCAGACAGGGTGAAAATCACTTTTCTCCTTTGGTTACCTCAACACAGTAAGTGTACAATGCTCATGAGGTACAAAATATCTGTTTGCAGGTGAGTAATCCACATTCTATAGACAGGTACGCTTACTCAGATGGAACGAAAACTCTGTAATACCTTCCAAGTATTGAGGTTTTTTTTCCGACACGGAAGTAATGAAGCACTGTAGTGAAATTCAAAAGAATTTCGGGTAGATGGATTTTATTTGTCAACTGCTGAAATATTTTCAAGGATTTTTTTCCATTGGTTTTTGGTCATTTTGTGGTGTTTTTAGTCATTTTTGTGGTGTTTTTATGGAATCCGTCGACATAATTTCATGAAAAGTGAGGGTCAAAACCCCAGGAATTCATTTAGAGAAAGTCGATTTTGATGAAATTTATATCCTTGTGAGGCAAATGTTATGGTGTTTTTCATCGTGATCGTCGAATCTTTGATGCTTTTTTCATTTACTTTTTTTTTTACTGTTTTTGGCTAATCCGTCGATAAAATTTCATGAAAATCGACTTTCTCTAAATGAATTCCTGGGGTTTTCGCCCTCTATTTTATTGAATAAAGTGAAACACGTAACCATCCGTGGATTCGCGCTTACAATTTAGATCGTATGTGAATTTATAATGGTAGGTGATGCCTTAACAACTACATTAGCTCGCGAGAGATTGGTTGCAATTAAGAGATTTATTCCGGTTCGTGATTCCGTTCGAAACAAGTTAAAAGCAAGACAAGAATTCCAAACTCATTTCTCAACGGGTACTGAACAGTTATTCAAACCCGTCACTACAACTACTGAGAGAGTTATATTGGGATAGGCTGCAGACGAAGAGGATAGATAAGAGGGTATTCTCCCGTTGTTAAAACAGATAGCTGAAGATAAACAACAGGGTGATGTCAGTAAAACAAAGAGTGTTTCTTTAGTGGATAAATTTACTGAAGGAGCTAAAACAATAATAAAACAGTTTCAATTATTAAACCCAAAAGATTATCACGCTTTTGGTGATTTTGCTGCTAAAAGCTATCATTTAAAAAAAGGAGTTTTTAAAGGACAAGTATAAGGATAATATAACATCACGCAATAATTGGTATGATTGGTTATATAAAATAAACAAAGAGATTGATCGATTAAATAAAACGGAGTTGGGGTACAAAGAATTTAAAAAAGGAATTAATAATTATGATAAACAACAAATAGAAGAAGGACTGATAGAAATAAAAGAACGACAACAAGAAAGAAAACGCCCAACACCAACACGGAGACAAACACGAAGACAAAAAAAAAACAAGAGAGAGATATACCACTTGAAGATGATTTAGAGGGGGAACGTCAAACACCAACACGGAGACAAAAATAAAACCAAGAAGAACCTCAACGGGATATACCAATTGAGGAGGAGGATGAACTTTTTAGATACTTACAAGATCAGGAAAAGGGCACACAAAGTGCAACCGGGGAGGGATTTTCTCAGAGTGTAACCTCAATGGTGGGTTTCAGGTAGTGGTCTTGTTCATTGTCCTAATAATATTCTCGGGGACATATCGCGATTAGAAGTTCTCGTAGGAGGGAGACGAGCTGGGAATAACTCACCGGAAATAATTAATGAGGCAGCTGATATCTGCAGACGACTATTTGAGGGTGATATCATGGATATTAGTGTATATCGAGAGTTTATTGATGAGCTAGCGGACGGTTATCACAGTGACTAATCACTGAAATTGCTAGCAATGAAAATCCGTAGGATTTTTGCAATTAGATATATGTCATTTAAATAAGATGATCATACACTACGACCACAATAAACCAACCATGACTTAAGTAGTAAACTCACGATTGCCTGTTTATAGAGCGTACTATGGAGATGGTCTCGGCAATACCATTCCAGGGTTATTTGCAAGAATGGCTCCAAAAATAGCACCAATCGCAAACAGTTATCGATGAAAGATATTGATGTTATTCATGATAAGGGTATTAGCGCTGTTGGTGATGTTGACAGGAAAAGCAATTTCCGCGGCTAAAGAAAAACTACTATCGTTAGTTCGGCGACGAAAGAAACCAGCAATGACGAAGTCATCAGTGATACAATCAATGGGACCACTACCATCGACGGAAATTATGCCCGCAAGTATTAGTCAAATAATAAATAACGCAGTGAATCAAAAAAATAGCATCACTGAACAATGATGGATATGACACTCAGGGAAATATTACTGCAAATATGATAGCAGGAAGTGGTTTGGAATCGCAAGCGAGATCGCGATTTAGATCAAGAAATATAAAATAAAATGTTTAAATCGGTTCCTGATCCAGCGTTTGATTTAGATGCCCCATTACCCAAGAATGATTCTGTACGCGATTATCAATTATATTCCTAGTATGCAGTACAACCGGATCTTCGATCAAGAATCGAACTTCAAGTCCATGATACCAGCAAATACTTTCTACCCGCTAAAGCATTTATTGAAGTAGAAGGAGAACTCGTAACAAATGATGCTGCTCATAATGATCCAACATATGTAGATCACCCAAATATCCGAGTTGGATTTGTCAATAATGGTATCATGGCGCTATTCGAGAGTGCTAGATATATGATTGATGGAAGAGAAATTGAATCTATACAGCGAGAGGTTGATGTTGCCACAACAATAGTGGGGTTAGCAAGATATTCTGAATATACAAGATCGGCAGGTCCGTCTATGATGTTCGCAAAAGATCTCACTGATCACGCTGATCACGTTCAGTATACTAAATTGCTGACACCACAAGATACCGCAGTTAATCCACAAACAGGTGGTTCTCTTGTACACGAAGCAAGACCACCTGCTGCCTTTGATATTATAAAAGGCATTAATCCTAATCACAACTTGGGGTTTGCAACACTCGTAGCAATGTTGCAGGGACAGTGTCGACAATTTTCATGCGCGATTCCACTGCATCATATTTTCGGATTTTGCAGAAATGTTAGAAAATTTGTGTATGGAGCGAAGCATACAGTAGTACTCGTGCGAAAGGGTAGTGATAGTGATACAATCTGGCATAGTGTTGGTGTTCCTAATGGTAAAGTCATTATATCAAAATTATCATTGTGGATGCCAGTATTGACCCCATCAATCATCATGGAAGAAAAATTACTATCACTTATGGACCATGGAGGAAAATCACTGCTAAGTTGGCTAACAACAACAACGGATACCATGGATTCTAATATTGATGGTACACTTACATGGCACCTGGCATCAAAACAAGGTGTTTCAGCTCCGCGTCATATATTTATTGCGTTACAGAATAGTGCGCGATTAAATAATCAAACATTCAGCCATATGGTATTTGATCAAATAGGTGTCAATGAAGTATCATTGAGAATAAACGGCCAACAGGAACCATCTGAGGATATACTACTTGATTACGGAACCAACCAAATTGCACGCGCGTATCATCGGTTGCTAACATTTATGGGACGCGATAATAACGTAGATACTGGTCTGCAAATATCACAGTTGGATTATAAAAATCGATATCCTATTTACTACTTTTCGCTGGAACATCTTGATTTAACCAGACAATCCGTAGTTGACATACACTTCAGAGCTCGTGTAGCTCGTCCCGGTGGTATTGTTAATTACAGAGCAGTTGCTGTCATTCTCAGTGACAAATCAGTGTTACTCGAAGGTGTTGGTGGACGAATGAGAATAGTTGATGCACCAGTGGAAAATATGTAATGTAACAATCAGATCAATCTGTTATTAAATAAAATGTCATATAGTCATGTTAGTGTTACGTTAACTCCTGGTCCAATTAAAAAATTGCAATCGGAATCAGCTAAAATTTATGTGGAACCACGATATCGCTGAAACACAATCAGATGTCTGGCGGTCAGAATACTCTATCATTGACAACTCGTCAGATAAAACACTTCAATGATGCTATCAAGGATAAAAAAGTGTTCAGGTCACTCTCTCTGCAGCCGCGATCAAAAACATGATAAAATCAAGTGGTTTATTCCCACTTCTCGCTGCGATTCCAGCATTAATTTCAGCTGGTAAAGCTGCCGCGTTAGAAGCTTCTGGAGCTTTTGGTGCCAAAGCAGTACATAGTATTGCTCAATCATATGAACCAAAAAAAAAGGGCGAGGATACAAAACAAAAAGGGAAAGGGTCTAAGACTACCAGGAACTCCGTATTCATGGTACACTGAGACTAGGAACAGTTTACTAACAATATCACGAGAACCTATGGTTCCAATGTCAGATTTTGATTTAATCGATGCTGCTAAAAATCTAGCGATAAAAAACTTTAGATGTGTTTTTATGAGAGATCAATTACCACAACAACCAAACAACACTGAAACCGGTATCATTAATCTCGATAACAGCATTGGACCTGGAACTCACTGGGTTGCATACGTGATTGATCCGCGTGCAATTGTTTATTTCGATTAATATGGGTTAGCACCGCCTAAAGAATTTATGCGTTATATCAACCACTTAAAAATTCCTATCTGGTATTCAACGCTACCAACACAGGAAATGAATGACCCACCAAAATGCGGCATAGAAGTATTAAATGTCCTCGACGCTATTTCATCATCGGGAAAACCACCCCATAAAACCGTACATGAATACACAAGTAATCGCTTTTTAGGGAGAAATTATATAAAATAACATGATTGATATTTGGGGAAGATCCCTCTCAAGCCTGACAAAAACCAACACGGAAATATCTGCAACCGGTAAAAAAAATAATCGAAGATGAAATATCCGAGATGTTAAACCTCGCAAATGTTGATCCAAATGCACCGGTTACCACACCACAACTCACGGAAATAAAAGCAGCCATAGATAATTTGATAAAATAGCGATCAGATTATGATACTCATGTATCTCAATTTACTATGTTACGTAAAAACTGTAACAGGACCGATGACGCTATTGATAAATTTTTTGGTAAAACAAATTTGAAACCCGATGATGTTAAAATATATCTCGCTGATATTATCACAAAACTCGATGAAATAACAGCGATTAATCAGCGATTAGGAGTTATTCGCGAAGATAGATCATTTTCAGATGCAATCGCGGAAATAAGAAAGTCGATCGAAGATATTAAAACAGTCAACGATGCCATCAAGGATGATCTACCGAGAATGATAGAAAAAAATTGAAAAAGTAGAAATTCCTCATGAGAAAACCAACAACGTAGTATACACGATTCAACACGGATCATTTACGTGGACACCACAAAATAACATATTAAATATCACCGCGACCGTCAAAGGTATTTATCGATTAACACTAGTGTCGCCGACTCAATTTATTATTTGATCAACGAGTTTATCTGGGGTCAACAATATATCAACGATCATCGACAAGGAAACAATTGAACAATTCACAATGATATCCACTGATATAAAGGATTTAGCACCGGAGCCACAAAAATCTGATTATATTTCCACGAGGGAAGATTATCATAGTTATTAAATTTCTGACCCCCGCTCGTTTCCAAAAACCCCTCGCGGTTGTATTTTAATATATTGGTTACCACCAGAAAGTTTTTTTGGTGACCGATATTATGTAATAGATGAAAAAGCTGTTACCAAACAGTTCGCAGCGATGAATGATGATTTTGAAAGAATTAAAAATTATCTGATAACAGAAATTAGTACAATTCCTTCCAACCGAAAGGAAGTCATCAAGTACATAGAGGTATGTAACAAAATTATCGCCGACATGGATGAATTTAATGTACGACTTGTTCAATATATCTTAGCTGATGATCTCCCCCAAAAGAGAAAAGAATTTGCAAGGAAATATACGCGTAGAGGATATTCCCACGTTAAAGTTTCCAGGATATAATGTACCCGAACTAAAGAAAAACTCAATGATGCCATAGATGATGGTTTCAAAAAGATTCACGACGCATGGAAAAAAAAAAATACCACAACCACAAACAACTATCCTCAAACATAATAACGACCCAGACGGCGGTGGTAGGCATATTGCTCCTCAAAACGTCAATTTATCCTCGGTGATTGCAATAAATCTAGCATGTGATGCTATTGAAGGAAGTTACCAAATAAATCTCGAAATATTAAATCAAGCCCAACAGGGGTATATTTTATATTCATTTGCACCAACAGCTCCTCCAGGGTTTCTAATTATTGAGGATCCAACTAATCCAGTCTATATGCGATGTCATAATGATTCATTAACGAGAATTAATTTTAAACTCACTGACCAATCCAATAATCTAATTGATTTACGAGGCGAGGTTTTCCAAATTAGTCTGTTTGTGAAATCCTAAAAGGATTTTCAATTTGTCTCCACAACGCCATCAGTGCCGGGTCTGTCTGGAGACATAGTCTCAATAGCGTGACAAACCGAAACCATTTCTCTTTTTTTTTGTCTGCCTGATTTGGTTTTGGTTTGAAATCCTTTAGGATTTTGTTTGAAATAGTTGCTTGAAATAGTTTCGGTCTGTTCACTCTCTCTGCTGCTACCATTGACGTCACGCAAACCAGAAAAGGTCAGTACACCAGCCAAATCGATAAAGGACGCAAGCATGATGTGCGATGAATCGCGCATAAATAATCATTCAATATTACATGATAAAGAAAATGTTGTCAATGTTTCTCCCACCACGGCCAGTAGCAACATCGGTGATTTAAGTGATGATACTTACGCTGATTGTGACGACACATCATCTTCTAGAGACAAACATATCGCAGGAACATATTCGTTACCAGCCGGTCGACCGCTGAGTTCAGAGCAAATAATGGACATTATTGTAAGTGAAATTCCGGCCATGAACAAAATTCCTTTAGGTGTCAAAGACAATGTGTATATCGTGCTTGACAATTCCGAAAATACAGAAAGGAATTCTGCAAAACAGCCAACTCACTATTGGAACGATAGAGGTGCACGGGAGTATAGAAAAGGCCGTTGTGTAAAAACAATATTTATGATGAAAGGCGACGGACTGAAAAAAAAACTCGTGCATATTATAGTTAAGGACAATGTAGTATACAATGAGACTTACGAAAAGGGTTTAAAGGCTTTGAAACAGGTCGTGTCACAACCAGAAAAGACTGATATAGTCATGTTTACCAGGTACTACAGAGCATTAAAACGCCAACCATCTTATATAAAACAGGTTACACACGTTGACGGTTCATTCAACAGAGATGTTGCCATTGCCGAGTATACTGGACAGTATGCTACATCGGAAGTGCCACAAAGAAATGCAAAATTATGCACAGAAACATACTAACGAACCAATCCACAAACTCTTCAAATGATTTGGAAAGAGGTTCAGCATTAAATAAAACCAGTGAAGTATATGGAAAACTGACGGACCCCGCAAAGAATAAATAATTAAATTATCCACGCGATATCCGACAGTGTTAGAATGCTAAGGATAGCGCGAAGGCTCGACAAAAAAGAGGTGGCGTAGGTTCGAAGAACGTTGCTGACGAACTTTTGAATGTTAAACGTATGTTAAGCGGTAAGCATCCGTATATAGCTGAAATAATTCATTCTAGAGATAATCCCTTACCCTCAGTAATATGTTACACTAATGAACAAATACTGGACTTGAAGTGAATTTTATCATCGAAAGAAGGAGTTGTGGGCATCGATAGAACATTTTCACTGGGAAAGTGTTTTGTCACAACCACGGTATACAAATCGAACATGGTACTGCGCAAGGGAACTGGAGATGCACTAATACTTCCGGGGCCACTCATGCCTCACTGGGATGGCCGCCAACATAATTACTTCAGATGTTTTTCGCATTTGAGAGGGGTGCTTGCCATGGAAATTAAAAACATTGAAATGATCCTGGGAACTGACGACGAACGGGCAATGATCAATGCCATAGACATGGCATTTCCGGGATGCTCAAGAAAACTGTTCAAAACACGTAAAAGAGAATATACTTCGACAAATAACTGACAAGATCCAGAAGAGTACTATTGATCAAATGGAAATCGTTAACATGATTTTCGGAGCAAACGGCGTTGCAACGGCAAACGACTCTGCGACCTTTAAGGAGCGAAACATCAAACTTAAAGGGGACAAAAATCCAGACCTGCATAATTTTATTGTAAATAGAAGGATATTTAGTAGTTTGTGTATTTAATCTATCCCAGCTATTTGTTTATTTGCATCTTATGTATTTGCACTTCAATTTTATAAAAGAATACTGTCCTGTTTTGCGAGATCACACGGAAAGACACTGCCGCGAATTTGTTAGCTCTCTTCCAAATACACAGGATGTGACGTCATTTGAGACAATTACCGTATACAAGTCATATTCAGTTTGTGCAGCGAAGTGTCAAGTAGAAACAAGATGGTTCAATACGCAGCTCTAAACTGTGTAAATAAAATATACAAGGTAAGTGTCTCTAAATATGCCTTGCAAATTAATCTTTTAGGACGAAAAACAAAAATTAGGAACATATGGAATACTTTATTCTTCATCTATACCACGGCTGGGCAGCTCCCGAATTGCACAGAGAACCCATATGTTTGTTTGTTTGATTAGGATTTTTAACGTAGCTTTAACAATTTTTCAGTCTTATCGCTACGATGTCTGCAGTGAGGCAGTTTATAGTGATGTCTAGCACTGAGACATCATGCCGCAGACATGTAGCATGATGTCTCACCCAGTCACATTATCCTGACACCAGGCCGACCAGTCCTAACACTAACCTCTTAATGCTGAGCGTCAAGCGAGGCAGCTGTTAGTACCATTTTTGTAAGTCTTTGGTATGACTCGGCCGGGGATCGAACCGACGACCTCCCGCTTCCGGGGCGGACGCTCTAACCACTAGGGCACCGGAGCGGTAGAACCCATATGAAAGGGTACCTTAAAGAATTTAGGAAAATCTTTAAAAGGACTAATAAATTAAAAAAGACTAGAGTATGGAGAAGTACAATTTCAATTTTAAAAAATGTATGGATCCCCACTTGAGCACGGTCGAACTCATTATGAAATAAATAGACAATACGATGAACGACACGGAAAAAATACAAGACGTAAAAACAAAAGTTTCTTTTTTTCCCTAAACAAAGATAGTACATCGTACTTCTTTCAAAATCAAAAATCAAATAAATGAATATAAAAAAATTGTGAAAAAATCTTATATATCACATACATATAGCACCGACATTAATATCATACATGGGGTACAGGTGGCCTCTAGCCAAGGTCGACAAAATGAACTAGGGAAAGAATTTTGAGATTAGATGAATAAAACCTACTTGAATGATCAACCCTATAGAAACACTAATGATACAATACACCATCACAGTTTAACTACATAAACAGAAATTTTAGAAAGGTTAGAAAAAATATATTAAAAATCACGAAACTACATATCGGGAGTAATATACCAACGCATGAAAATTTTGTTCCTTTGTTTTCAAAAATGGGAGCGGGGATCTGTCTGGTGCCCGCCACCCCACCCCCCCCCCCCCAAAAAGATGTGTAAATAACATAAGTTCCAGACAGAAGATTATGTTTTTTACCCTCACATTTCTAAAGGAATCTAAAAGGCGAGCTGTATGAGCAATCAAATTAAAGAGAGCTGGCTTTATGCTAACTCAACGTACGACTTTGTGCCAGAGACATTTCGAGCTTGAATGTTTCTCTAAAGACCCAAGAGCAGCGCCATTGTCTGAATTTGACGAGTCCTGTTTATCTTTATCCCACGAATTTATCCTGTAAGGTTAGATGTTAATATAATATTCTACTTCGGGAATGTTGTTGTTGTTGTGGTTGTTGTTGTTGTAGGGTTAAACGCTATTTTCAGCACACGATAAGCCACCGACCCACGAGAAGCTACTGGCAATTGATTTTACATCCTGTATTATGTAGAAAGATATGACACGATTACACATGACCGATTAGTCAGTGAATAATGACTTTGTTTACCAGTTCAAATTTCAACCTCAAGTGAATTATCATTTCGTACATCCGTTTGTGCTGTTGGAGATATGTATATAAGTGGATGCGTCACTCAAATGTATAAATCCAGCTGTCCAAATGAAGACATAGAGAAGTGTTCTCTAAAGCATAGAGAAGTGTTCTGATTTTAAGTCATGGATGCGGTGTAGTAACCTACAAATGAATGATGATAAGCTGAATCCATTAGCCCAAAATTAACAGAATCAATAAATATCAGCGACTTTTCCATTACATTTAAACAAACACTTGGAAATATACGTTATTTTTAATCTCTCTCTCTCTCTCTCTCTCTCTCTCTCTCTCTCTCTCTCTCTCTCTCTCTCTCTCTCTCTCTCTCTCTCTCTCTGTGCCTAACGAATTAATCTTTTAGGAAGAAAAGAAAAACTTGGGACATACCGAATACTTTCTTCTTCTTCTATTGCACCGCTGGGCAGCTCCCGCACTGCACAAAAAACCCATATGAAAGGGTACCTAAACAATTTCGGAAAATCTTTAAAAGTACTGATAAATAAATAAATAAATAAATAAACAAATAAATAAATAAATAAATAAATAAATAAATAAGAGTCTGGAGAAGTACAATATTTTTTTTAAAAAAATGTATGGACCTCCACTCGAGCACAGTCAAATTCAATATGAAATAAATAGACAATGCGAAGAACGACACGGAAAAAATACAAGTTAAGAAACAATCAGTTTCTTTCCCTCCCTTCCCCCCCCCCACCCTAAACAAAGATAGTACACCGTATTTCGTTCAAAACTAAATATAAAAAAATGTATATAATTTTTTTTTATTTTAAAAAAAAATATATATATCAAATGCCTATAGCACCAACATAAATAGCGTACAGGTTATCTCTTGCCAAGGTCGACAAAATGAACTGGGGAATGAATTTTGAGATTATATGAATAAAACCTACTCGGATGATCAACCCAGGAAACACTAAAGATACAATACCCCTCAAAGTTTAACTACATAAACGTAAATTTTAGAAAGAGGAGAAAAAATATATATTTAAAAAACCACCAAACTACATATCGGGAGGAACACACCAACGCATGAAAACTTTGTTCCTTTGTTTAAGAAAATAGGGGCTGGGATCTGTATGATGCCTGCCACCACCACCCCCAAAACAGGTTTGTGAATAATATAAGTTCCAGACAGAAGATTAATTTTTTTCACATTCCCAAAGGACCCTAAAAGGAGAGCTGTATGGGCGATCAAATTAAAGAGAGAAGGCTTTATGGTAACTCAACACACCAGGTTGTGCCAGAGACATTTCGAGTTTGAATGTTTCTCTAAAGACTCAAGAGCAGCGCCATTTTTGTCAAAATCTGACGAGTCCTGTTCATCTTTGTCCCACGAATCATATAAGGTTGGATGTTAATGGTATATTCTACTTCGGTAATGTTGTTGTTGTTGTAGGGTTTAACGTCATTTTTTCCAGCACACGATAGGCTATAAATGGCGGCTAGTATTATTGATGGAGGAAGAACCCCAAAAATACCCCGGAAAACACACCGACCCACGAGAAGCTACTGGCACGCTTTCTTACATACCCCATAGGCCGAATCTGAGACTCGAACCCGCGTAGACAGAGGTGAGATGCCAGTGATCCATAACGGAGAGCGCTTTAGACCACTCGGTCACTTGGGCTATCTGGCTGATTCTCTAAACTTCTGATTCGGACCATGTGAAATATTATTCAGTTTTGTACAGGATTTAAACGTGAAATTTAAAATTGTTGTTAAAGATGATTTTATCATTATGTCCGAACCCAAGTACGTCGAGCAGTTCAAATATGTATTTAAGGTAACAAAATCCCGTTAGTTTGCATCGGCAATTTAGTAGTGAAATATTTTTTAAACTTGTCGTTCAACTTTAAATAGTTTGCTTTATTAAGAACTAATAAAATTGCGAAAACAATAACAAATAAGAAGAAATAGACTAAACGATGTTGAACTCAGTAGCGACAGTATTTCCCGAGTATGAGTCAATGCTGGTTTTTTTTATCGAGTTCAAGTATTATTCATTATTAGGTTGGAGCTCTTTCGTATATAAAATTTCACATCATGTTCTTTTTTTCCCCCAATTATAATATATGAAATAAATTTGAAGAGCAGAGCAAAAGGGACAGATGTCTCTTCTGTTTTGTTAAGTACAGAAGCTGAGTTGATCAAATGGAAAACTTGAAAAGTTACACATTTTTTAATTTTAATAAGTTATTAAGTTAAAGAAAGGCAACAATAAATAAAGCCTTAACAACCATGTGGCGACGTCTCACAATTATTATATAGGATCCTTCTACCTGTTTTCTATGGGACGAGTTCTCCATAATTCATTATCAACAATGCCGGTGTGTATAGTGTCTCAAATGACGTCACTTCCGCTATTTGTGAGGGGGAGAGAAGCGTGTTGTTTTATTCAAGACGTATCGGGGTATATGATCGGTTTTTCATAAATTTATTCGTAACGAGTAAGAACGAAAGGTTCAAATTTTCAGAAAGTGACCACTATACATATAGCAAATAACATAACAAATTTGAGCGAATTTCATTTTTGTATGTTTGTCCCCTTTAAAAACAATCTTGAGAAACAAAGTCATATTGACTTTCTGCAGTATTAAGTTCGGCATGCTGAGAACAATTTGGCGAACTACATTATTTCCAGTGACGAAGACCAACTTTGGACAAACAACAACACCGAAAGCATGAGCCACAGATTAAAAGTGAAACTTAACTGGGAGTCCAGAAAAACCGACGATCTGGTTGAAAAGATATTCGAACAAGTTTAATTGGAAATGGTGGATCTAAGATGGGCATTATACGGGACAGATAACTTTTATCTGAACACACGATTTTCGAAATAAATTTAAGATGACCAAACTTTCATGGACATCGAAGACAGAAGAAGAGAAACAACAACTCTTCGGCAAATTCCTAAGTGCAAGCACTACAAGTGTTTCAAGACTGACATCTTCGGATGGGAAATATACTGTCCATAAGGACCCAAAGGTAGCCAAGAAGCCAAATCAAAGAACATGATGCAGGTCTACAAAGACACGAAGCAAGTAAACAGTGATATAATGTGAGGTGTGGTAATCGTAAATTTCGAAAACCGCGTGTTCAGACAATCGTTACATCACGAATATATGATTATGAATGCTAATAAAATATTTCGTTGTCAAATAATATAAGATATGAGATTGTCGACACCGGTATATAGTTAAAGGTTGATTAAATGATTAATGTTTGAACAATACTGCATGAACATATTTGTGTAACTAACTGCTCGAGACAATTAATGCAAAATAGCCACTAAACAGGTGCGGAATATCACTAATTACCATCGTTTGATTGTGCCTGCAGCGGCAGAGTAATTTGTTACTGCTTGTAGCATAATCGATTCTTGATAAAAGTATTACTACATCTTACTTTGTCACAATGAATCTGTGTTTGTCATTCAATATCTCAAGTTTATGCCATTAAGTTGGCATACTATATTCGATTAAATACTTATGTTAAACTTATGTATTTTATATTACTTTCATAATATTATTACGTGTCTCTCAGTAAGATAATTATTATATAAAATTAATAACTCTGTCACATTGAGATTTATGTCATATGCTATCAGTGTCATATGACTGTGTCATACTCTATACAACTAAGGGTGCGTATGTACCATTTTAATATCAAAACAAATTTAATATAGTATAATGTATACGAATACGTACAAATAAAACAAATATAAACAGACTTTGCCTGCCTTTGTCTGCCTTTGTCTGCCTTTGAAGTTTGCGGTGATGGTGTTTAGTAGGACCGCTTGTTTCAAAGGTTACATCCAGTATATCAAGCCTGTTTTGTCGTCTGTTTCTATACAATAGTACTGTTTTCTTGTGGTTTGAGTATGCTTTGTTTAATTTACACCTGGTTTTTTGTGTGGATTTGGGCAGGTTTGGGGTTAGACCAACAAATTGTTCTCCGCCTTTTTGTGTGACTTTGCCGCAAAACAAAAAAGGAAAAAAGGGGGCGGAGAACAGTTTGTTGGTCTAGTTTTGACTGGATTTTGTTGTTGTTGGCTGATTCATGCCGCCGTTTCAATTGTAAGCAACGATACGTGCCCATGTGTGTTACGGCTAGTCGGTGCACATAGCCTGAATTTTTTCTTCTTCTTCTCAAAGCATTCATATTTGCTGGGTATGTCTTAGTCCTACATGTAAGACCTGACGCTGATATTTATGTTTTTGGCGTCAGGTCTTACATGTAGGACTAAGACATACCCTAAACAAAATCAACATGTGCTATGTCTTACATGTAGGACTAAGACATACCCTAAACAAAATCAACATGTGTCTTACATGTAGGACTAAGACATACCCTAAACAAAATCAACATGTGTCTTACATGTAGGACTAGGTATGTCTAAAAGAATTGGATGTTTTATCAATAAAGTACGATGAAATCTCTGACAACATGAAATTACCATATTTGTACTATAAATGAACACAAAGAGTGCAGAACTTGGGGGAAAAACAATTTTTTTTACGTAACATTTAGATACATAATTTACCATCACATCAACCCATGAAATTAATTTGATTATTTCTAGCCAGTGGTCAGAGGGATAAGCAGACTGACAGATTGAAATGGGTTTGTTGAATCCCTTGAGAATGAAGCAGTTTTAGAAAAAAAAATTAAGTTATATACGTATATTTACCGTTCATGTCTATCTTTATATACAAATATCCATGTTTGGTGAAGTACACTGGGTCATGCAGCTTTCAAAGGCTGGACAGAAACCATCCTTCCTTTATTTCATCATTCATCTGTATGGGTTCGAGTCTTAGATTCGGTCAATGTGGGTATGTGAGAAAGCTTGCCAGTAGCTTCTTGTTGGTTGTTGGTTCTTTCTGTGAGTTTTCCCAGGTTCTTCCTCCACCATCAATACTGGCCGCCATATATAGCCTATCGTGTGCTGAAAAATGGCATTAAACCCTAACAACAACAACAACAACAATCATTTATCATATAATTCCCCATCCACAAATGTACTGTTCGGTTTTCTTCCATATAAAAGGAAAATAAACTCTAATTTATATTTGTGCCTAGAATGATAATTACATTCATTCTGAGTGAATGAAAATATACATTGCAAATTTTATTCAAATCTACTCAGGTTGGTTTTAAATTCATAGCTGATTGATATGACAAATGAAAGTGAGCATTCTAAGATGCATTGATGTGGCGGCTGCAATGAAAGCCACCTTGAAAATTAATGTTTTTGCTATTCTTTCTAAGTAGAAGATAATATTGTTTTTCACTTCTTACAATGTTAAGATGGTCCTAAATGAAATTGGCGCAGAAATTTTTATCTTATTTGGCCCATATGGCAGCCATCTTCAGAATCGTCTTAGCTATCTCTCCTGAATGATTAGTCATATCGACATGAGGTTTATTCATTCTTCTGCTGTCTGGTTAAATGAAATTAAATCTAATGTGGCCATCATAATGACCAGCTTTAAAATGTTTTTGTTAAAGAATATCTGATATGGTTTCGAAAGAAAAAAGAACAAACAACAATCTTATCATGGATTCCAGAAAATTATTTTCAGTCAGTATAGCAGTTGACGTTTACAGGAATAATTTGCATTTAGATTCCATTTCTTTTTAAATGACATGAATATATGACTTTATTTTTTTTTGGCAGTGATGGAAATGATGTGGGATTACAAATACATGTATTTTCTTCCCCTGGCAACTTTGTTGACAGTTTTGATAGTATATTGCTGCATTATGATGGTACGTTACTGGTGGAGAAAAGCTGCATTAAAGAAAAAAATTAAAGCAAAAAAGGATGAGTGCAGAGAATCTTTGGAAAACTTAGCTTCAGGTCTCCGAGTAAGTTCTGTTATTTAAAAAAAAAGAGATATATAGGGAGGTAGAGAGAGAGAGAGAGAGAGAGAGAGAGAGAGAGAGAGAGAGAGAGAGAGAGAGAGAGACAGGGGGATCACTTTATGTTTGTTGATGTTATAAATGTAATATTTATCTACTTGGGACTAAAATATTATTTGCTCTAAAAGAATGACAGACTGATTCTGTAACCGCTCCAGTGGCCTAGTGGTTAGAGCATCTGCCGCGAAAGCGTGAGGTTGTTGGTTTGATCCCTGGCCGAGTTGTACCAAAGACTTACAAAAATGGTACTAACAGCTGCCTCGCTTGGCGCTCAGCATTAAGAGGTTAGTGTTAGGACTTGTCTGCCTGGTGTCAGGATAATGTGACTGGGCGAGACATCATGCTACATGTCTGCGGCATGATGCCCCAGTGCAAGACATCACTAAAAACTGCCTCACTGCAGACATCGTAGCAGTATGACTGAACAAAAACTTAAAAGCTACATTAAAAATTCTAATCAAACAAAATCTGATTCTGTAATATGAAATTGTCAGAATGAATGAGAATGATACATTAGACTAATATATATATATATATATATATATATATATATATATATATATATATATATATATATATATATATATATATATATATATATATATATATATACATGGTGTCTTCAGACAATTTTTTATATGAACTTAAGTGTCTTAGAAACCTATTTCATCAGCAGAATGGAAAATTTAGATCTTTGTATTGTCTGTTTATGATAATGAAAACTGTATTGTCTGTGTATGATAATGAAAACTGTATTGTCTGTGTATCATAATGAAAACTGAAATGAAAGTATTGCATAGAACATGTTTCTTTACAGGTGACTGATGGGCAATCACAAAAAAGTAAGATTTTTGACCTGCCCATGGAAAAGCTACTGGCAAAATTAATTTCCTGTGAATATGATGCCGTGGATGTTCTTAGAGAATATCAGCAGAAGGTGCAGTACAGCCTTAATTAAAAGTAGAAAAATCCATTGCTAATGGCAACTAAAATGAAATGCTGGACAGACATTTTTCCTATTGTGAAGCTTAATTTGGGCAACTGCTAAGTTGTATTATGAAAATTATAATGTTGATTTTATATGTTTTCCAGCAACGATCATTTGAATAAGGTATTTAATTAATCCCTGGGATAATTACAGCAGGGTGCCCAAAGGATCTCCATGTAATCCATACTTGTGTTGCCATACTAATCAACACTTATCAAGTTCTCATTACCTGATTATGTAATCACAGTCACTACCAATAACTTCTATGGATGAATCCTTAAAGCATAACAACTTGCAAATATTATTCTTTTGTCAACCACACCACATAGTAGCAGTGTCTTTTATCATTCGTTTCACACATTAAATGCTTATGATCAATTAGTATTTCATTTTGGTCTCTTGAGGAAATCTGCTGTAGGGCATGCAACACTTGTTTTATTCATCGTACATCATCTGATGGAATATATAAGGTTTACAAAATTGAACCAATCATAAGTGTTGGTACAAATTATGTTGGTTTGTGGGGTAACAGCTACTGTGTAAAATTAACTCACATGGGAAGTTGACAGCTACAGTTCAGACACTAGATTATTTGCATTGGATTAATGTTAATATGAACTGTAATTGTGTAAATGTAGATAAACATAAAATAAAGATTGTTTCTGGTCAGGGGTTTACTGCAGGAAAGTTAATTGGTGATGAGATACCATAAATACAAATCTGGAAGCTGTTAGTGACAAAACTTATGATAGTGTCAACTGCTTTAAGAATTCATTAAAGATCAGTTCTTGAGATGGAATATGGTTTAAAGGGCAAAGGTAGATATATTTTTTATATGTTCTGATATGAATTTTACGAGCTCACAGAAGATTAGTCAACCACACTCAAGCACAGACACATACAAACAAATTAATTGAAATGCATGGACAGAAAAAAATTGATTGTTCCATTGCAAGAAAAAAGTAAACAACCAGAACATGCATCTTTCTTAAAATTTTCTTCTTAATACATTAACCCCTGAAGGTTTCTGCTGTTTTCACATGAAATGTGAGTAGGAAACACATTTTGGGGACTATTTCTGAATACATCCTAATGCATCAACTTCCAAGCAAAATTCCATTAGACCAATGTCTAGTTCTGCTAAAAGAAATGTTTTTCATTGGTTAGTTTGCTGGCGCATGAGCAGAAGGTGAAAAGTTGGAGTTCTTTATTTTTGGTTGTTTTTTTTTTTAAAAAAAATTTGCCTAATGGACCGATAATTTTCTTATGGAAAAGACTCTTTATTCAAAATGTCCACCTTATCCTGCTTTTTGTACATGTTCACCTGTCTGTGTGCGCTTTAGATCGGTCTGCCGTGTAGATCTGAGGCCATAAAGTCATAAATCTGGACACAAATTCGGATTCTAACCATGGGCAAATTTTGGGTTGCAAAACAACGGGTCCAAAAACTTTTTTTCCTCTGTTATTTGTAGTGCAACTAAAATCTCGGGATTATTTGGTATCATTGTAGAGCTACATCTGTCGACCTTTCCATAATACCACCCACTTTAATGTATCATGCATGACCTTGACGCTACAGACCTTGGAAGTAGGCTACTACCTCATGCCCCGTAAAGTCGTCGCTAGGTGTTAATGTGCTAAAAGTATTAAAAATATCATGTCAAAATATTTTAATCATTTTGGGGAAGAGATTCAGAGAGTCTCACCTGAATTTATAAATTAAACAATTTAAGTACATTGCTAATCATCAAAGTCAATTGCAGAGCTAAACCTTGTTCAAATTATAGGACAATGATTTATAAAACATCTAAAAATGAGAGTTGCAAATCGTGCATGTGCCTTGGCTGTGTTGTTAGATGCAGTCAGTAGACCAGTGAATAATGTTGCCCATTCAATCAAATAATGACCCCATTGTTGATTGACAATTATTCTTGCTCTAATTGTTCATTTGAATGGATGTAAGAGAGTTATTTAGTGGAGATTTACGATGGATAAAGGTACATGGAATGATAAAGATTAGCAGTAGGAAATTTATACATACACTATCTGATGACCTTGGGAAGTACTGAACCATAAATGTGCTTCATCTTTCATTTCATAATTTTGCTACTTTTTTCATTGAATATGAATAATGATCTGTGACAAAACTAATGAATATTTTAAATATGTGTACATATTTGTTATTGAATTACATGTATTGTTCATTTACTACAAATGATGAGATCGACTAATGAGTATGTATACTCCTTGCAAGCTATACATTAGACATGTATATAAACAGTATACATGCATATGTACCAATGTGTTGTTCTTTGAATAGTAACAAATTATACAATCTTTTTCACAACATGTGTATTTCTCTTTATGCAATGATTTAATATGCAGCTGATCCAATGAAGCACATATTTTATATTTTTGCACATGCTTTTAATAAACTGTCCCCAGCTCCAAATTTATTTGGGTAGATGCATTTATTTTTTCAGCTAGCTGGTTTGCTTGATTATGCCAGAGATTGGTGCATATCGCAGCTGGTTTGCTTGATTATGCCAGAGATTGGTGCATATCGCAGTTAGGTCCTATTTATCCAGAACACCATGTTTTAGTGGGCTGACACTGCATGCATATGTATATATATATATATATATATATATATATATATATATATATATATATATATATATATATATATGCATCATTCCAAGCACTCTACAAACTATAATATTAGTTGCCTTAGACATTAGTTTGAACTATATTAATTTCTGAAACTTAATCAAACGTAATTATACTTACAGGATTTCAAGGGTTTAAAGAAAGTGTTGTCTCCCAAACAATGAATAAAGAATGTTACAGCACAAATCAGGATGTTAGCACAATTGATTAGAAAGAAAAGGTGTGAAGAAGAATTACATATTTAAGTATATGCAGATTAGCTTTGATGATAGTAGCTTTTACCAGAAATTCTCCCAAAACATAGATGTTGCAAAAGAATAAAATTGTTAGGGACTACTTAAATCTCATCATTCTCTTGTTATGTGATTAGGCTCTAATAAACAATAACATAGAAAAAGTGAAAACATTAAGCTTACAAAAATATAATTTTTTTCTTTCCTAGGAAAAGATTGTAAAAATGAAGAAAAAAGACCTTCAGTTTTAAGAATTAAATCCAAAAATAATCCAAGAATAATCCACGAATTGCAAAAGTTCTAGTAATGAAGTGTTTTAATAAATTCATATGTTTAATTCCTGATGGAAAATTCAAGACGGAAGATGATGATGTATGATGTAGTCTATTGTGTTTATCTATAGTTTCTTGATGATTTATTTGCTACTAAGAGAAACCTCAGTATAATAAATAGAACCAATTAATGCATGACATCCAAGAAAACCAAACAACTTTCTTACTTCCTACAGAAGAACATCTCAATACCTGCCGGTGTTTATTGCTTGAAAAACATGCCCCAGCCACCAAGTACAGATTATCAATTAAAAAGTGTTCTCCGTGGTATAGCCGTGTTAGTGACAAGCTTCGAACTGCTAAAATACACTGATATAAAGCAGAGAAGCTTTGGCTTTCCACCAGACAAATATATGAAGCCGTTAAGAAGAACGTCACAAACAGTCCATTTAGCCAAATTATTCCACTACAGTACTAAGATCATGGAGAGTTCCAGCTGCAAAGAGCTCTTCAAGATAACTAACAAACTAATATCAAGGAACAAATGTACACCACTTCCAACTACCTTTCTCTAGTAGACCTTCCGGACCTATTTGCAAATTTCTTCCGTGACAAAGTACAAACCATCAGAGATAACTTGACAACACAATCACCAAGCAGGTATGATACAGAATTTCAGCGACAACTACTAGGAGCATTTGAAGCTGTCTCTATGGATTTAGTATGGAAAATAATGATGAGTGCTCCAAAGTCATGCGAACTTGATCCAATTCTAACATCACTGCTGCTTGAGTGCTTAGACCCAATATTGCCTTTACTAACTGTTGTTATTAATATCTCTATCTCATCCACGGAATTCCCTCATTTTTCAAAACTGCCATCATAAAACCTCTGCTGAAGAAACTAACACTTGACCATAATGATTTAAATAAAACTACCACCTAGTTTCTAATCTCCCATTCATATAAAAAAATCTTACAAACAGTTGTTCTAACCCAACTTGTATCTCATTTGAATTCAGACAGTCTTTTTAACAATGTGCAGTCTGCATATCGCCCTTGCCACAGTACTGAAAATACTCTTTTGAAAGTATTTAATGACATTATCTCTGCTTTGGATAATGGAAAGATTACAGTCCTCACCATCCTTTTTTGAGTTTCTGGAGTAAATATTGTGACGAACCAGACATAACTGAGTTACAATAGTCCAGTCTTGAAAGTACTAATGAACACACAAGTGTTTTAGTGGCATCAACTGAAAGATATTTACGAATGGAACTGACGTGTCTCAATTCAAGATATGCAGCCTTACATATATTCATGACATGATGGTGCAATGTGAGAGTACTGTCTAGAGTAACGCCTAGGTTCCATACTGACTGTGAGAATTTAATGTTTGTGTTGCTAATATTTATTGTCTGAGGTAAAGGATGTGAATGAGAAAGTCTTTGTGTTGTGATCAGAAAAGCCTCAGTTTTATCATCATTCATCTGCAGCTTGTTACATGTCATCCATGATTTCACATCAGAAATGCACTTCTCTACTCCATGGATGGTAGCATCAACTTCAGTTGGGTGGCTAAACTTGTATATTTAGGTGTCATCAGCATACAATTGGTGATACACTGGGTGATAATCTATGACACTTGAGAGCAGCTGAGTATACAGAATGAAGAGAACAGGTCCAAGAACAGATCCCTGTGGAACATCACAGCATATATACGTCAACTGGGCTGGAGTGTATTCCATTTGCAGATATAATGTGTGTCCTGTTCACTAAGAAGGACTTGAACCACTGTAAGGCTATATTCTGAATGCGAAATACATGCTGGAGACAGTGAAGTAATATATCATGGTCTATTGTGTCAAATGCTGCAGATAAATCCAGGATCCAAAGCAGAGAGAATGTTACTAAATACTTTCAGAAGAGTAGTTTCCGTACTGTGGCATGGGCGATATGCAGAATGTACATTGCTAAAAAGACTGTTTGAATTCAAATGAGATACAAGTTGAGTTAGAACAACCTTTTCTAATATTTTTTATATGAATGGGAGATTAGAAACTTGGAGGTAGTTCTTTAAATTGCTATGGTCCAGTGTTGGTTTCTTCAGCAGTGGCTTTATGATGGCAGTTTTGAAAAATGATGGGAATTCCCCTGATGAGAGAGAGATATTGATAACATCAGTTAGTGAAGGCAATATTGGTTCTAAGCACTCAAGCAGCATTGATGTCGGAATTGGATGAAGTTCACAAGACTTTGGTGCACTTTTCATCACGATTGTCCGTACTAAATCAATAGAAATGCTCCTAACGGTTGTTGCTGAAATTCTGCATCATAAATGTAAGGTGACGAATCAGTTGAAATTGTGTTGTCAAGTGAATCTCTAATGGTTTGTACTTTGTCATTGAAGAAATTTGCAAATTGGTCTGGTAGGTCTAGTGGAGAGAAGGTTGTTGGAAGTGGTGTACATTTGTTTATGAATAGTGAGTCTGGTGGAAAGCCAAAGCCTCTCTTTTAGCTGTGCAAAGCTGGTCCCTAACACTGCTATACCATGGAGAACACTTTTTTATTGATACTCTGCATTTGGTGGCTGGGGCATGTTTTTCAAGCAATGAATGCAGGCAGTTATCAAGTTGTTCCACTGTTGGAAGTAAGAACGTTGTTAGGTTTTCTTGGATGTCATGCATGAATTTGGTTCTATTTATGATACGAAGGTTTCTCTTAGTAGCAAATAGAGGTGGAGGGTTAGGGACTGATACGTCAAGATGAAGTTTGTGGGATGCAAGGGTGGATTGCAGAATATTATCATCAGGTCTATAAAGAAACCAGTCTAAAATGTGACCAAGTTTATGGGTAGGTTGGTTAACTGACTGGTTAATTAACTAACCTCTTAATGCTGAGTACCAAGCGAGGCAGCTGTTAGTACCCTTTTTGTAAGTCTTTGGTATGACTTGGCCGGGGATCAAACCCATGACTTCCTGCTTCCATGATGGATGCTCAAACCACTTGACCATCAGAGCGGTCTGCAGAGAAATGAATTATTCTTTTAAAATCCAAGACTTTGGCCCATATATTTTAAGGCATTCACTCTGTAAAGTGAAGACAAATTAACATGAACTCAATAACTGGCTACATAATAAATGACTTGACCTCAGGTGTAAAAGCCCAAAATTCTTAGCATAACATCTTTATTAAACTACTGCATAAAACAGATGTCCTTCTGAAGGTCACGAGACCTTGTTTACATCACATGTTCCTAACATGACCCTGAAAAAAACCAATTATTTCAAGTATTAAAAAAAAGTTATTTACTTCGAAAATACCATCCACAAGTTTAAGGTCATGTATTAATACAGCCTTGATTTCACTCTATACAAAGCCCATATTGATAGAGAATTGAAAAAAGTTGTTTACATCTTAAATCACATAGTCCTAACATGACCTTGACAATAACCAATCATTTTCTTTAGGAATAAAATAAAAAATAGAACTTGTTTACATGGCTGCTACTAATTTTAGATCTAGATCATCCTTAGGTATATGCATCAAAACTATCAGGTCAAACAAATTTCTGAAAATTGTCAGATCCTTAGTAAACAAAAAATTACATTATTTTGTCATATAATGAAATTAAAAATAAAATGATTTAAAACTTACAAACAAATAAATAAAATAAATATATATTATAAAAGATACATGTAACACTCAAAACTCAGAAATTTTCTGGCACCACATGTGGAAAAAGATTTTTACTGAGTCATCACTGAACCGATTATGAATTAAATATGTTGAGTTCTGACCAGAATTTTTTGAAGTTGCAGTATGGATCATTTGGGTGCTAGCTGTAAACATATTTGCACAGTCAATCCATGCATTCATTTTGTTAGTTTCGCTTAGTAGACTGGTTATTCCACATACAGCTCCATAACGGCATCACACATAGAAGGCATAAATACCTTTTTCCAGTCATAACAAACAATCATGTATGTGACAGTGAGATGCTAAAGATAGTAAATGCAGCTTGTCATCAGTTTTTATTTTGATATATAAATTTTTTAAAAATGTAATTAGATAAAGATTACTATTTGATTAAAGTGAACACAATGTTTAATATCATTAATAAAAGCTTGGCAACAACTTTATTTCTGGTGATTTTTACTACCAAAGATTTGTAGAAATCTACCAGCTTATTGGTGTACCAAAATTAATATCTGATAACCTTATTTTTGTGGACCAATGAGAGTGCATTATTCCATTCAGTGATTTTCACTTATATGTTACATTAGCAAGACCATGGCCAAGACTGGCAATAATGGTGCAAAATGGGATATTGAATCTTATAGATAAAGTGGTAAGGTAAATTTAATGTAGGTCTAAAACATCAAATCTCTGAGCTTAGCATTGATACTGAATTAGTATGCTGTGTGATACATATTTTTTTAATTTGAATTAATTGTGTCTATTCTTAAATAGGTCACATGAGATATTAAATCCTAGTTGAAATTTAAGTCTTTTCAGGTGATGTATTTTCATCATTGGAGTTGAGTTTGTTTGAAAAATGTTGTTTGTTTTGTTTATTATACAGTCCACATCATAGTTATGTATTTGATTTAACTGTATAGATCATCACTGGTCCTTTTCTACAGGTAACATTGTCTTACAATGGATATTATGGTGTCCACTTTGTAAGTATCTAATTTAATGATGCTTTCATGTCTATTATATGTGCTGGTATACTAAAGAAAACTTAGTTACTGTATGCTTCCACTATGGTTGGATACCTACAATTAAGTTTTCTATACATTTTTCACTCATAGCATCCACTTTATAATTACTGTAAGTGACAATTCAATTATTTACTCTGTAAATATTAATAGTGATGCTCTAATTCTGAAGCTGTACAAGTAATGTGTGCTCTTTAATGGGTATTTCTCATTGCATGTTGCTTTTCACTGACACTTCTGAGTTTATATAGCATGATACATGCAGTACTACATCTGTATGACGTGTACTGTTTGCTTTAATTTTGTTGTACTGATTTAAAACATGGGCAAGTACAGACTGACAACCACTCTACAAGTACAGACTGACAACCACTCTACAAGTACAGACTGACAACCACTCTACAAGTACAGACTGACATCCACTCTACAAGTACAGACTGACAACCACTCTACAAGTACAGACTGACAACCACTCTACATGTGGAACTTACTCTGGTTATCATTCTTTGAATAACTCTGGTTATCATTTGAATACATGTCAGGCTCAGATATTATGAGCAGAGATCAATGGGCAGTGATTCTGTGGGTACTAATGTGGAAGATACAGAAGAATATCTTGAGGGACGAAGACATTATCATTAGCTTGCATGCAAGGGTTTGAAAATATATCATTTACTGGGGATTTAATAGAGGGCAACAACAGCCTCATTTCCCATCTTGTAGATCAGAATCATGGACTGGCTGTACGAATCATATCCTGTACTGTGTCCCAGCTTCAAGAACTGGACAACATGGAGCTAACCAAGATGGTCTTGTTCCTTCATGACCAGACTCAGACATATCTCAACAAAGTTTATTTTTCTGGTGGCTGAATAAATGTTTCCCATTTCAAGCTAATAATGACAAACATCTCCAGGAGTTAATAAGAGTTAAATTCAAATTTTGAATGCAAAGGTCTGTGTGGCTTATACATCTGACTTGATTTGATCATAAAATTTATTATATTTGCTCTTTATTGTTTTGATATAATCTGTTTATTTCTTTTCAGGCTCTTGAAGTGAATGCAGAATTTAATTGTGTTGTGGAACCCATTAAGGAGGCAGAGGTTAGAATTATTGTGCACTGTAAATTCTTTAATGAGGGACTAAAATGCAACAAAAGATTTGCTGTGTGATGGATGCAATCCTTCCATTGTGTCCTGGGTGCATTGTGCAATCCATCCATTGTGTGTTTGTACAAATCATTCATTGTGTGTTGGATGCAGTCCATCCATTGTGTGTTTGTACAAATCATCCATTGTGTGTTAGATGCAGTCCATCCATTGTGTTTGTACAAATCATTCATTGTGTGTTGGATGCAGTCCATTCAATGTGCGTTTGTACAAATCATCCATTTTGTGTTGGATGCAGTCCATCCATTGTGTGTTTGTACAAATCATTAATTGTGTGTTGGATGCAATCCACCCATTGTGTGTTTGTACAAATCATCCATTGTGTGTTGGATGCTTTCCATCCATTGTGTGTTTGTACAAATCATTCATTGTGTGTTAGATGCAGTCCATCCATTGTGTGTTTGTACAAATCATTCATTGTGTGTTGGATGCAGTCCATCCATTGTGTTTGTACAAATCATTCATTGTGTGTTGGATGCAGTCCATCCATTGTGTCTTTGTACAAATCATTAATTGCATGTTGGATGCAGTCCATCTATTATTTGTTTGTTCAAAACAGCTATTGTGTGATGGATGCAATCCTTCCTTTTCATATTTGTGCAAATCATTCATGGTGTGCTGGTATGAACCATCCATTGTGTTGGTGTAAATCATCCTTTGAGGGTTGGTACACCCATCATTTATTGGTACATACCATCCATTGTGTCCTACTTCAAGCTATCCATTATGTGTTGGCACAAACTATCTGTTGACTATTTGGTGCAATCCATCCATTTAATTGTATTATAGAATCCATCCATTGTGTGTAACAATGGTACAAATCATTGATTGTGTCTTTTTACAAACCATCCATTCTTTGTTTGTTGAAACCATTTGGTGTATGTTGCAACAAACCATCTATTGTGTTGGTACAAACTATCAATTTGTTTTTGTACAAACCATCCATCGTGTGTTGTTACAAATTATTGATTGTGTGTTGGTACAAACCATCCATTGTGTGATGGTACAAATGATCAATTGTGTTTTTGTACAAACCATCCATTGTGTGTTGTTACAAATTATTGATTGTGTGCTGTTACAAATCATTGATTGTGTGTTGATACAAACATCCATTGTGTGATGGTACAAACCATCGATTTCATGTTTGTACATACCATCAATTGTGAATTAGTAGAAACCATCGATTGTATGACTGTACAAACCATCCATTGTGTGATGGTATGAACCATCAATCACATGTTTGTACAGACCATCTGTTGTGAATTAGTACAAACTATTTATTGTATTTTGGAACAAACCATCCACTGTGTGTTGGTATAATCCAACTGTTGTGTGATTGTGTGTGAGTACAAACCATGAGTTATGTATTATACAATCCATCCACTGTATATGGGTATTCCATTACTTGTGTGTTGGTACACACGATCATTCTGTTGATTGTATTTTTGTACAATCCATTAATTTTGTGGTGGTACAAACCATTGATTGTGTGTTTATATAATCCATCCATTGCGTGTTAGTACAAACCATTCATGTTATAATGATACAAGCAATTCTTTTTTTCTTGTACAATCAGTTCATTGCGTGCTAGCAAAAAACAACCATTGTATCTTGGTACAATCCTTCTATTGTTTTTTGGTACAAACCATCCATTGTGTGTTAGGACAAACCATCCATTATGTGTTATGTGTTAGGACAAACCATCCATTGTGTGTTAGGACAAACCATCCATTATGTGTTAGGACAAACCATCCATTATGTGTTATGTGTTAGAACAAACCATCCATTATGTGTTATGTGTTAGAACAAACCATCCATTATGTGTTATGTGTTAGAACAAACCATCCATTATGTGTTAGGACAAATCATCCATTACATGTTAGGACAAACCATCCATTGTGTGTTAGGACAAACCATCCATTGTGTGTTATGTGTTAGGACAAACCATCCATTACGTGTTAGGACAAACCATCCATTGTGTGTTAGGACAAACCGTTCATTGTGTATTAGGACAAACCATCCATTGTGTGTTAGGACAAACCATCCATTGTGTGTTAGGACAAACCATCCATTATGTGTTATGTGTTAGGACAAACCATCCATTGTGTGTTAGGACAAACCATCCATTGTGTGTTAGGACAAACCATCCATTATGTGTTATGTGTTAGGACAAACCATCCATTGTGTGTTAGGACAAACCATCCATTATGTGTTAGGACAAACCATCCATCCTGTGTTAGGACAAACCATCCATTATGTGTTAGGACAAACCATCCATTGTGTGTTAGGACAAACCATCCATTGTGTGTTGGTACTGTTATGTGCTTAGGCTCGAATAAACAGTAACATAGAAAGAGTGAAAATAACAAGCTTGTAAAAAAAATCTTAATAAACAATTTATGGAGCACTAATATTTTCCAGAAAAGAAAAATAAACTTACAGTTTTAAGAATCAATTCCAAAATTAATCCAAAAATAATTCAAAATATTATCCACTAGAGAAATTGCAAAAGTCCTGGTGATAAAATGTCCAAATAATTCCAAGTTTGAATCCCAGCGAAGTATCCAAGATGGAAAACAATTTCACTTGATGAAGTCAGTTCTTGGTAAAAGTTCTATGAGCATAATTCTTTTCCAGATAAATAACAAAATAATTTCTCTTGATCCAAACAAATTGACACAATTTCCAGTACAAGGTAATTTAAAATAACTCAAAACGACACACAACTTAGTATTCTAAAAGCCCAACTTCTACTGAATAGCTCACTCCAAAACATAGTTTATATTCCTGTTTTTACGTAAACAAGAAAGGGGTCACGTGATCTTCTGGAACAATTTTACGTTCAAAAACTCACCGTATGACCCAACTAAAAATAGAAAGATGTTTATATAAAGCTCCATAATGTCCTTGGAACCAACCAATCATTTTAAAAGCTTGTTTACAACTCTGAAGCCAGGTCAGCAATGAGGTCAACACCTGGTGTTTATTCTGTAAAGTACAGGTCCCCCCCCCCCCAGAATGAACGAATCTTAAACTTAAAATGCCAAATTTGAATCTAACAAACAAACAATAAAAATAAATATAAATGACTTATATCAAATATACATAACAGTACAAACCATTCATTGTGTGTTGGTACAAACCATTCATTGTGTGTTAGGACAAACCATCCATTGTGTGTTGGTACAAACCATTCATTGTGTGTTAGGACAAACCATCCATTGTGTGTTAGGACAAACCATTCATTGTGTGTTAGGACAAACTATCTGGAATGATAACATTTTTTTTGTGAAAAGTTTTCATGAATTTCCCTATTGACTATAAATATCACAGATTAACCTATTATTATAAGTCATTGTGTTAGAAAGCTGATATGGTTTATTGCATCAAAGATAAACAGCAGTACCTAATTGAAATTGTGGATGTAGTGGCAGATAGCCATTGAATTTAACAAGACTTGTAGCATAATGATGAAGTTAATAACAAAAAGTCCATTTATTAAAACATTTGTCTGGAAAATTTTGTTGTAACAATTAATCAATTACAGCAAATTTTAAATGAGAAAACTTTGAGTACAAAAAATAACATACCCTGTGCTTTAAGGTTGTTTGTTTTACATGTTTAAGAATTTGTGTTTAATGTTTTAAATTTGACTGATAAACAATAAATGGAAGGACCTTTCTTGAATACATTTTGTTTAATAAAATGGGCTTGTCTTACTACTTTTTTTTAACTTTATTGTGATAATCATGTCTTTGAAGTACTTTGTAATGTTTTGAATAATTATTTATATGATGGAAAACTTCAAATTATGTTTTCAGAAAATTTTTGTTTGTAAAGAAAGTTAAAACTTTTTCTTCATTATTATGTGATCTGCTTCAATGGTAATATTCTTGTTTGGTATTCCTGTCATTCTGATGAGTAACAATTTCCTTTAATATAAGCAGAGCGCTTGCTATGCTGACTGGTTCTCTGCCCATGTCCTTCACGCATGTGTTCTGCTCAATGAAAGAATTGCAGAAAGGTACTTTTTGATCAAGTATCAAACCTTTTTTAATCTCTTAATTTTCAAAGGTAATATCTTACCATATTTTATTGATATCTTACCATATTTATATTAGCCATCAGTTCATTAAGTGAGTTACTAATAGGGTCATTTTTGGTTGTAAGCAGGAAACAATTTCCCCAACATTTTACAATCTGGTGCAGTTTGCCATTAGATCGAACTTGTACATGAGCATATACAGTGGTTGTGTCTTTCATGTCTTATAAATCTGATTGGACATATTCAAAATGGATACCTACCTATGATCAATAAATGTATCAGTATTTAAATGACCCATGTGAGATTTTTACCTGTATTGCATTTAATAAGTGGACAATAAACAGAAGTCAGAAGAAAGAGACAGTGTAACAATGACCTAGGAAATCAACTGCTTTTGTAAAGGCAAATTATCAGTACATAAACCTTTTACTCAGTAGATCTATAGAGGCATCATAAGCCTGGGGAGGGGAGAGAGGGCCTTGTTAGTTTGATGAAAAGTTGTGGGTGGGTTCAGCTACAAAAGAACAGAATATTTATTTACACCTGTTTGGACAATTTCATAAAATAAAGTAACAAAATACAGATGAAATACAAAAGGATTTATACAGGTCACAAAATAAGGTTGAGAGATTCACTGATAGATATTTGCCAAACATTTGTTACAAAGTTGGGATGGGCTTGCCATCAGAAAAATGCATTATTTCCTACCAAGTTTAATCTAAATATATTAATAAAGTTAAATTGTTTCCCCATTTAGGATCTTGCTATAGAGTGTGACAACATGAGGAACAGTAAAGTACAGCATCAAAGGCCACTTCATGGGATTCCTGTCAGCTTGAAAGAATGTTATTTCCTCAAGGTAACATCAAAATTATGGCCAAATCATGCATCCATTAATACTTGCTGCCTTGTATAGCCTATTGTGTACTGAAAAATGGCATTAAACCTTACATCAAAATTACAGCCAAATCATGCATCCAACAGTCAGTACTTTATTGAGTGATGATATTACACAAGATGCAGTGAGTCTGCAAATATTTATAAGGGACACAAACATTATTGTCTAATATCAAACTGGAGTGCATTTCTTGTGAGCTTTGACAATATCTGTAAACAATGGTTTGAAAGACAGATCTGTAAATTATCGTATTCTTCACCTTGGCTGTACCAGCAGTGTTAACTATTGTTAGTATGCTTGCAGAGTCAAGTAATGACCAAAGTCAATGCATAGTGATTTTTTATTGGATCAAACTTTTAATATATAGTGATTATACATATATCATCAAGATCTTGGACGATTGCAATAATGAACAAGATTCACACATATTAATCAGGTGGTCTTGCATCTGATTGGTTGAGCTTATTTCAATTCTCTGGAGGTAATTTTTCCATCTGTGATTTTTTAAATTCAGCTTCAGATGCATGATGTCGCATGGCTTCACTCTTGGAAAACTTATTTGATAAAGTATAAATACGATACCTATCACTATCAAAAGTTAAATAGTTAAGTTTATATACCAGATAGCTACAAATGTAACATTGTTAGTACTGATAATAATTTTGATAGATCTTCTTTGATTGTTTCTGAGAATGAATGTTTTAAAAAGAAATTATTGTCGTGCAACATCTAAAAGTTACAAGTCATTTAAATATTATCTTTCCTCCAAAATTTTGGTGTCTGAAAACAGTGTCCAAAAACATATAGTAATTATGATATCTGTCTTTGAGTATATTGTCAAAGTATGTTTTGATTGGCATTAAGACAAGAAAAATGTAAATTTGATATTTAAGAACATTTCAAATGGTTGTTACTCTATAACAGGTAGTTACGAGTATCTGATGATGAAACTCTGCCAAGATCTTGTGTTTTGCAAAATGTCTGTTGGGATTTTTCAAGGCAGATTTTGATTTAAAATACAAGTTGCTGTATCAAACACAATATTTATATAGAGTCACTTTAGTACTGCACATATTAATAAAAGGAATGCCTGCAGTGAGATGTACTTCATTAGATATAATTGTCACAATCAATCTTAATCTCATAAAATTTGATTTAAAAGTCTGGTGGAGGAGAGTGTTCCCAGAATTGTAATTATTGTAATGCTGCCTGTGAAAGAAATAAAATACCCAAGAAATGGATTGAGTATTCCTACACTCCCTGTGATATTTCGGGGAATAGTCCTAATATAGGAAATGACCATTTTCGTCCATAATGCTTTGCCAGGTAGATTGATGTTAATGGAAATACTTATTACCTACTTTTATGCTCTAGTGCAATGGCATACTAAGGGTAAATGACATTGGGGCAATGATGATAGCTCCATTAATTTATTTATGGCTTAAATAATAGGCTGATATCACATATTCAGTTGCCCAGTGAAAACTGAAATTGTTCATAAGGCCTTGCCAGTTAGATTGAAATAATTATTACCTACCTCTAGTGTTTAAACTTGGATTCATCATAGAAGTGTTGCAAATGCTTGGTTAATATTCACACTACCTAGCAAACTCAGAATGAGCAACTCCCAACATGATTCTTATTAGGTGACGATTTCATTGGGCAAAGATTGGCCAATGATTGTAATGATTACAATGATTGCAACAATTTGTTAAGTATATGAGGATATTGGAACTGAGAAGTGTTAATGGAAATACCAATGAATAATTTTGAACTCAAATGTGTGATGAATACAAATTTGATGTTCATACTGGCTGACAAAAACAGATGGCATGCTGGTCAATTGTGTTTTGAAATTAAATCTGCCAGTCAGCATTATTTTAAATTAAATGTAGAAATGGAGAATACGCAGCCCATATACCATTTGCAGCTATTTTTGTTAATGGATTTTTTGCATTTGATTATTGACCAGCCAAACTCTTTATATAGATCAGGGAGTAAATGGGGTGTTACTTGATTGACAACAACCAATTAAGTTAAAGGGAAGCCTGTCACACCTGAACAGTTTTAAACTCATTTTTCTATTGGTTAGGACCATGGATTTAGAGTAATTTCAGTTTTTAGTTGGCAGCTGAATATGTAATACCAACTCCATACTTAAGCCAAACAAAAGGAATGGGGAATCCATATATTTTTCAATATTTTCAGAAAGTAACACCTGAGAAAGTAATAATAATAATAATAATAATAATAATAATAATAATAATAATAATATTAATGACTTTATTTAAAGAGGATAACACAATTAGCTAAGAACTAATCTACCTTGAGGCCCTCATACAAGGAATTTAATTAATTCAACAGCATCTCTGAAGCCACTGGATATATTGGGTTTGGAAGATGGAAATAGAGTGGGCATTTCTAATCTCAACTGGAATACTATTCCAGAGCAAAGTTCCAGAGTATTGGAAACTTTTCTTGAATAATTCCTTATTTGGTTTGGGAATTTTATACTGTTTTGTAGATATTGATCGCAGGTTGGGTGTATTACCAGGTAGCCTATACTGGAATAGGGATTGTAAATATTCAGGAGCACTATTATTGGATATCCAGTACATTAATTTGGCTTTTCTTAAACATATTCGGTCTTTAATAGGTAATATTTTTAACTTACCAGCTAAATTTTCCTTGCTTTCTTTCTGGTTTGATATTAGCCTTAATGCTCTTTTCTGAATTTTTTCCAACTTTGATATGTTTTTATCATTTGAATTACCCCATACTGTATTACAGTAGTCAAAATACGGTTGTATGTAACTGTTATAAAATAATTTTCTGTGCCTTTCAGGGAGAAAATGTCTTATCCTACTGAGAAGCCATAAACTTGAATTGACCTTTTTACTGATATGTTTGATATGATCAGTCCATGATAGATTATTATCTACCAAAACACCAAGTAGTCTGTCGTGACAGACCATTTGCAAATTTTTATCCTTCCATGTTAGACATAGTTCATTGCTATCAAGATTTTTCCTTTTTTTCCTTGTTGATATAAGTAATATTTTAGTTTTACCAGTATTTACTACCATGCCATTGCATGTGCACCAGTTTTCCAGCTTGTTTAATGCATTCTGTAAAGAAATTTCAAGTTCATGCTTTGTGTTTTGGATGTCTGATAATGTTGTGTCATCTGCATAGAGATCTGTAGATGATATCGAGTCTCTTAGTAAAAGTGGTAGGTCGTTAATAAATAAAATAAATAGTAATGGACCTAGAATTGAGCCTTGTGGCACTCCATATCTAACTGTTTCAGGTTCGGACAGAACGTTATTTATATAAACATGTTGTGTTCTCTCACTTAAGTATGAAGTAAACCATCTAACTGTTTTTTCATCGCATTGGTAGATTTTTAGTTTCTTCAAAAGGATTTCATGATCCACCATGTCAAACGCTTTCCTGAATTCTACAAATACAGATCCTATTATTTTACCTTGGTCAAGTGCTTGAAGCCATTTATCAGTTAGGGATATCAAGGCAGTATGAACTAAACTAACTGAACTTAGACACAAAGACACGGTGATCCCATTCAAGAGTGCTCTTAATACTCACCTATTTTGGAGGCAAGAACAAACTTAAAGCCCTAATAATGTTTCATACCTTAAATATTTTTAGCACATTTTATGTTTCCTAATTTCATGGTGTTTGTTTTTTGTTGTTGTAATCATATCATTATATATATGTTTGTTTTAATTGTATAGGTGTTTTCTAATGATGTAAATTAGCACTTAGGGCTTCCAGAGATTAGGCACTATACAATTTAGTCCAGGGCTTCTAGAGATTAGGCGCTATACAATGTCCTCATTATTAATATTATTATTAATTGATGACTTTGTAAGTACATTAGTGCAAAACTCTGTTAAAAGCATCTGCCTTGGATGTGGTGGTTGCATGTTTGAACCCCGACTGAGTCATTTCAAAGACTTATAAAAATGGTGCTAACAGCTGCTTCCCTTGGCTAAATGTTCAGACTAATCGACCAGGTGTTGGGATAGTGCACCTGGGTGAGACATGATGCTACATGTCTAAAGCATGATATACTAGTGCTAGACATCACTATAAACTGCCACACTGCAGACATTGTAGTGATATGACTACCATAAAAATCCAAATACACACACATACACACACAGAGTTCAATAGTGGACATTAGATACGGACACATTCTAGAATAAATAACAAGACTTTAGGTGTGCTTGTGGGCTTGTGGTGTCCCTGGACTGGATTGTTTAATAACTGTTACCTATTTTATATTTATATTTTATACTGGAGATTATAAAGTTGTAACAGATACATGTATATGGTTCAGCAACAAAAGAACAGAGTATATATTTGCACCTGTTTGGACTTTTTCATCAAAAGAGTAACAAAATACAAATGAAATGCAATGGCATTTATACAAGTCACATTATTAAAGTTCAGCCTTCAGCAATTGTTATTCCTATTGGATTTATGTATCTATTATATATAGTAATTAAAATACAGCCAGCTTAAAATCAGATTGCAATTTTAATTATTTAATTTCTTTTCACCAGAACAAACAATCTATCTATCTATCTATCTATCTATCTATCTATCTATCTATCTATCTATCTGTCTGTCTGTCCACCCATCCATCCATCCATCCATCCATCCATCCATCCATCCATCTATCTATCTATCTATCTATCTATCTATCTATCTATCTATCTATCTATCTATCTATCTTTTAGCAATGTGCAGCATTTATATAATCAGTGGTATAGTTTTTACTTGTGTAAATTCTTATCTTTATTTAGGGCTATGACTGTACAGCTGGAATGAGTGATTACATAGGAAAACCCTGTAAAGAAGATGCTGTCATTGTGCAGGTAGATCACTACAAAAGTTTAGCTCTTCTGTGTGAAGTTAAAATCAGGTGGATAATAATCTTTATATGGACAACTGGTCAGACACAGTAATCATTGCTCTGATTAGATACATTCAAAACTACTATCATTTGTGCTGTCCTGTTTTCCCTCATGTATTACACTGAGGTTGAAATAGATAGGGAAAATCCTAGCAACAGATACAAATTAGCCGAAGTGGTCTGTTTTAAATTAGTTTTATTGGAAATAATTTAAATCAAAGTATTTGGAGTTAAGTATAGTGAGAAAAATAACCTTTCACAGCAGTATAACAAACTGTTTTTAAATGAGAAAGTTTGTCCTGTTTTATAAGAAGAGTACCTAGGGAGTAATCTTGTTATAAATTTAGGATTTCATGAAGATCCATAACAATCATGCTTCATATCTGACAGCGAGATACATGTATTTTGGGTGGAGATATTAATAGTAACTTCATACATAGAAGATCTACATAAAAAATCATATTTAACACGTACTTGAAGCAGATGAACCAATTTTTACAAAACAAAACTTTCTTAAAATTTTCAGGTGCTGAAAAAACAAGGTGCTGTTCCATTTGTTAGGACCAATATACCCCAAACCATGATGACGTAAGAAGCATCTCTCTAACATTATAATGCATAGTGAACCTTGTCACCTACAGTTTTATGTTTTACTATCAGACCTTGTTAAATGCATTGAAATGAACTAGATATTGAAACAATGTTAAGTGCAGACTCCCATGATTTGGGTATCCTAGGCAGCGATTGCATTTTCATACTTTCCATAGTTAGATTACATTGACAGTACATGTATATGCTTAGGTACCAGTCAGATATAAGAATGGTTTAGGACACTACTAGTCCTCTTGTTCTCACCACATACATATTGTTTTGTACTGAGGAAAACCTTAGTATCTATGCACTTGATAAAGCTCTAAAGATCAGCACTGCTTAACATCTAGATTTGCCAATTTTTTTCTACTGTGTGCATTTCACAAAGAAAGCTTATTTTGCTTTCTACAGTGGCACCCAATGCAAACTTTTTACTAAAATGGGTTCAGAGCATGAAAAAACATGTTTTAAGTGAAGATAACAAGTTTAATATGATTCAAATGTCCAAGTTTAGTGGACACATATACTATATTGAATAAATGATCACAAAGTAAAGAATAGGTAGCATCTCGCCTGTACATAGAATAAGTGAAAAATGCATTTAAAGTGGGTTTCTTAAAAAAATTAAATCATTCTTTTGATGCAGAGGTATATAATTTCTAAGGGCATTTTGTCCAAATTTGAAACAAATCAGTTCTAAAATCCTTTCTCTAGACCAACATATACCAGCTAGACTAAATTTAACATTTTTATTATGTTAGTTAAAATGGGTTACTTGCAAATTTATATGAATTTTAATAATTACATCATTACATGTATCTTGTTTCCTGTGATGTATTCCATTGTTTAGTTCACACTTAGGTTAAAGGACCTAATAGAATGATCTTTTGATATTAAAACTGACTTTTAAGTCTAAATGTTTTTGTTACTGTTTAAGATGTGTCATAGGTGGACCTTGATAAAATAAATTACATCCAGCAGAAAACCTGGAAAATACATGCCTGGATATTTTATGCCTTAAAGCGTGTGATTCCTATGGAATACATAATTCTGATCCAGTTTGAATCAAACATGAAGATTATGGGTTCAAACCCCAGCCAAATCATACCAAAGACTTATAAAAAAAATGGTACTAGCAGCTGCCTTGCTTGGCGCTCAGCATTAAGAGCTTAGTGTTAGGACTGGTCAGCCTTGTGTCAGGATAATGAGACTGGGTGGGACATCATGCTACATGTCTGTGGCATGATGTCCTAGTGCTAGACATCACTCTAAACTGACTCACTGCAGACATCATAGCGATATGACTGAAAAATTGCTAAATCTACATTAAAAATCCTAATCACACACGCACACATTGCTCACTTTTCATCTGTTCTTACCTTCATTTTTATTTGGCAATGAAAATAGATCTTTGTAAAAGAAAAGAAATCTGAAAAATTAATTTAAAATCATTTTTATTTCTTTGATTCTGAGGTACATGAGTGGCCAAGTGGTCTACAGCACTCTCTGTTATGGATCACTGCCATCTCACCTCTGTCTGTGTGGGTTCAAGTCTCAGATTTGGCCAATATGGGTATGTGAGAAAGTTTGCCAGTAGCTTCTCCTGGGTTGGTGGTTCTTTCTAGTTTTTATCCTCTACCATTAATACTGGCCTATAGCCTATTGTGTGCTGAAAAATGGCCTTAAACCCTATTACAACAACAACAACAACAACAGTTCTTTGAATCCAAGCATTCAACATGTTATACAATACACTAATCACTAACTTTAAACTTTTGCCCTGCAGCTTTATTGTAACAATTTATTGTTTGCAATCAAATTTTCTAATATTAATACTGTTAAAGGGGAATTTATTGTTTAGCATTTAAAAGTCTTAACAATGCATTTCTGTAATTTTGATTTTGGTTTATGGAGAGATTTAAAAAATAAAATGTTTTTTTTAAAAAATTTTTTAGTTATGAGTGTTCAAACCCAATTTATGGCCAGACTTTGAACCCACATGATCAAACCAGGGGTCCTGGAGGGTCATCAGGTGGAGAGGGATGTATTATAGGGGCCAAAGGATCCCTGTTAGGGTTTGGCTCTGACATAGGAGGCAGCATTCGCATACCATGCCACATGTGTGGAGTGTGTGGACTGAAACCCACATACAGAAGGCTTAGGTAAGCTGTATAGAATTTGAAATGTCATGGTCACTGCTATATTTAATGAGTTTTATTATGTGCCACACATATTAATAATGTGGCATTGCATCTGATTGGTTGATCTTGTGAACACTCCAGAAAGGTCATGTTTGTGAACATAAAGCTTGTAATATGAAGAAATCAGATGAGTTGGATTGTGAACAGTATTCATGTATATTAATGAGGTGATATTGCATCTGATTGGCTGAGTTTGTTACCACCCTATAGGTCTTATTTCTGTTAAGATTTTTTTTAAAAATCACATGAAGTATTTTATTATTTACAGTTCATGTGGATGTCAGGAGATTTAATACTAGTAATTTTATGTTGAAATCACCTATATATATATATATATATATATATATATATATATATATATATATATATATATATATATATATATATATATATATATATATATATATATATATACTGCAGAGCATGGGAATTAATATATCATTAGGACAGTTTTAATCATGGGTTTGAAGCAGTGCAGTTATTTCCCTTACAAAAAAAAGAACAAAATATAAAAATAAGAAAAAATACATGTTAGGGATTATATGAATGACTTGTATAGTAAACTGAAGAAAAGTTTAAAACAAAAATAGTACAAGTAGCATTTTAAGTTGCTTACATATTTATAAAAGCTTTATTTATAAAAATAGTTTGTTAAATATGAATGAATTATTGTAAATTCTTGTAGATGAAAAGTATTTTGCTAAATAAAAAAGATGTAGTAATTGTATGAAAATTCAGTGTAGCAGTGCTGTGTGGCTTCTATAACTAAAATCTACAACTCAGCTGATCAATTTACATTTATCAGATGCAATTTTGCATTATTGCCAACCTTTATGGTGTTTGCATATGACTTTTGGAAATTACCCTTAAAATATGGACTTACCGAATAAAACACAAATTTCGGAAATACAATTGTTTATGGTAAAATATGGATACTGGCTTATCTGTGTTTGATTCTGATCAAGGTTTCATACCAGATTAAATGGAATTGGTCAGGGAACCAAAACTAACTTTACTGGAATACCTCAGGCACTTTAAACTTCACATATTTTGTGATGTGAAATTTCTCCTTTAAATACATTCCCCAATCACATTAACGTTAGGGATATAAGCCTGCTACCTCGCGAATCCAGCCCTACAAAAAGACGAAAAATCGTCTTTTCTATTTCCTATAGACAAAGGGCAATATATTGCCCCTTACCTCCCCTTGCCACCGCCATGTGTCGCTAGTTTTTAAGCTTCACTTGTACGGATAACACGTACATTATAACCTCCGAACAATCCAAGCCATCTGTTTATTAAATTGGACCATCCGAAGTTTCATTTGGATTTATTGTGTTGGACAATTATTCTTCTACAGGTTGTATAAATTATTTTTTACAATTTGTTCAAAATTTGAGTGACTTTGGGAAGTGACGACCCAAATTGCTGGAAGTTATTAACAGGGCAGCTCACCATTCCATGGCCAATGCGTTGACTGCTTCTGCCAACTCAGACCTGATACGACATGACGCATGTCTGCAGTCCACGTCTCTCAAGCCCCATCCTACTCTGGCTTTACGGATGTCTCCATTTGGGTCACCTTTACTCTTTGGGGGAAAAATTGAAGAAGTTCAGAGGCAGGCAACTCAGGAACTGCCCCTCCAACTTGCCGCCCAATCTTCGCAGGCGTTTCGAAACAATCAGCCCCTGCCACAGCGGAGGGATGATAGGTGGACCAGGGATCCTTACAATCAAATGTGCAGTATAGATCCCAAACCAATGCCGGGAGACGACAGTCTAATCCAGCTAGGAGGCAACCATGCAGAGATGGCAAGAACCCAAGTTTATCCGCCTTCAAGCCTCCTAACTCTAGACTTTGACATACCCTCCCCACCGCCCACGGACAGCCTACCTGTGGGCGGCCGCCTCCTGCAATTTCAGGACCACTGGACCACTTTATTTCCTCAGAACAATTGGGTGAAGCAGGTCATTTCAGAGGGGTTTCAGATTTCATTTATCCATCCCCCTCCCCTGTCCTCCTCTCCCATCTTCACGGATGTACTGTCAGATCGGGAGGATACCTTTCTACAAAAAAACAAACAAAAAAAAAACAAACCCCACAATCGCCGGGGTTTTATTCCAGGCTGTTTCTTATCTAGAGGCTGTTCATCAACCCGAGTCGCTTCAACCAATACATTTTACCACCGAAATTCAATATGGCAACGGCGAGATCAATCCGACGGGACAGGTATGCCGTCAGTCTAGATATGACCGATGCATATTTTCACGTCGATATCCACCCCACGTCACAGAAATTCTCCGTTTTACTTATCGTGACTCGGTTTATCAGTTCCAGGTCCTACCTTTTGGCCTCAACATCAGGCCTTGGGCATTTACCAAGGTCATGGATTGTGTCGTCACCCTGTTCTGCTCGACTTCATCTATAGTGATGGCAGTGTACTTGGACGACATCCTCCAGAAACATATGGTAAGTTCTACTCTGCTCAAATGCAGAAATGATCATCTATCACATTTAGATCATCTAGGCTTTCTCGTGAACTGGGAAAAGTCCCATCTCTGTCCATCCCAGCGTTTTGGTCCATCTGGGTATGGAGTTTCTCACCGATCTGAATCTGGTAAGGCTTCCTCGCATTCAAGATCGTCCGGATCGTCGAACGTGTCGAGTCCGTTTCCAACAGGCTGTGCATTTCAGCGAGAGAGTTCTTGCAACTCCTCAGATTATTCAATGCAGCGGCGGACTTGATCCTGCTTGGTCGTCTTTTTATGCGCCCCATACAAATGATGTTACTAGCACAATGGCGCCCTTTTTTCAAGTCCCCTCAATCACACAATAATGATCACGCCCGAGATAAGATCATTCTTGCGTCAGTGGCACAACCCCGGTTGACTGTCCACAAGGATTCCTATGGAGATATCCAAAACGGAGATAACGGTATGTACCACCGCCAGTACCAATGGTTGGTGTGCCCACCTGTTGCTGGATTTCGATACCGTCAGCGGGATGTGGGGGCCAGGGGAGAGCCCTCTCCACATCAACATTTCAGAAATGAAGGCTTTCTTCAATGCCTTTCATTTCTTTAAGGATCAACTCTAAGGCAAAACTGTCCTCATTATGTCAGACAACTCTGTGGTGGTGACTTGCCTCCTCAAACAAGGGGGCACCAAATCACTAGACCTGTGCAATCTAATCTGGCAGTTTCTACGTTGGTGCAACAATCTCCACATCCATGTACAAATCAGATACATTCAGAGCAGACTCAATGTCTTGGCTGACAATTTATCCATGAAAAGTCAAGTCATTCACATGGAATGGTCACTCCATCCATCGGTCTTTCTTCGGATCTACACACTTTGGGGGCGTCTGATGATCGATCTTTTTGTGACAAGGTGGAATCGCAAGTTGCCCACCGTCGTCTCTCCGGTTCCAGACCCAGAAGCTTGGGCCAGGAAAATTACAGTCAGCCCAAATCTTCTCAAGTAACTGCGGTCACGGCTGTTCCACCCCTGTCCGGGCCATCTCTTTCTTTAATTTACACCTTCGATTGTGGAGAGAATCTCGAGAGCAAGAAGGCCCTCCACTCTGAAGGCTTATGAAGAAAAGTGGCATGTTTTCAGGGACTGGTACCATATCAATAACATTGTCCCTTTGAGTGTCTCAACACCTCAACTGGCTGACTTTCTTCTCTGGCTTTTCGAGGAGAAACAGTTGGCCCCAATTACTATCAAAGGCTCCCACTCCATTATATCAGACACATTCTGCCATCATGGTAGATGTGATATCAGGCATGACAAAGATCTGTCAGATCTTTTAGCCAATATTGAGTTCAATCTATCAAAATCCCTCACCCTGTTTCCGAAATGGAATCTGTCCTGGGTTTTAACATGGCTCAATTCAGATAAATTTGAGTCTTTAGCCCACACTTCGTTAAAGCTACTATCATACAAAACATGTTTCTTGATAGCCTTAGCTTCAGCATGCAGGGTGAGTGAGTTACATGCCCTTTCCAGTGACCCAAACTATCTTCAGTCCAGATCAGATGGTTCAGTGGTCCTCTTGACGCAGCCAGGCTTCGTAGCCAAAAATAGGTTACCATCCATTGGCAATCAAAGAGTCATCATTTGCAGCAGCCATGCAAGATCCTGTTCGTGCACTCAAGCGAGTCGGGTCACATGCCAGCACCTCTTTCTTCTGGTGACAGCTGGGAAACAGGCTATCACTCCTCAAGCCCATGCTTCATGGCTGAAGTGGGTTATACGCTCAGCGTACTCTGAGGTGTCACATGATCAGAGTCATCTCATGAAGATTACCACAATGTTTTGGTCTGAGAGATATAATAGAGGCTTTTGGCTGGCATGCAGAGTCAACCTTCTCCAGTTTTATCTCAGAGATTTGACCTCGCAGAGGCAAACCTTGAATCTGGTATGTCTGGTGTTGGCAGCCCAGATGACCACCAGACCTATTTAAAACAATCAGCACAGCCTATCAGCTTCGCTGGATTTGCCAGAAAAATGTTTGTAGGTAAGAAGATTTCAATAACTATCTTCTTAACCGTATAAAGGGGTCACATATCACGTGACCCTGGGCTGTGTTGCTGATGAAATTAGGGTTATCATTCACATAGGGAATCCAGCCATCATTCCCTAGAGGATACCTGGGGTGGAGGTAGGATGCTCAGTATTCCCTCCACATATTATCTATTCTCCTAACGTTAATGTGATCGGGGAAAGTATTTGAAGGAGAAAGCAAATTTTTAAATAAATTATGTTTCTCCGAGAATACTTACCCGATCACATTACTTAAAGACCCTCCCAACCACCCCACCATGCGAGCATCCTCATATAGTATAAATATCGCTCAGCTTAAAAACTAGTGACAAGTGGCAGTGGCAAGGGGAGGTAAGGGGCAAGAGTTTTGCCCTTTGTCTAAAGGAAATAGACAGAAAAGATGATTTTTCATCTTTTAGTATTGCTGGATTCGCAAGGTAGCAGGCTTATATCCCTAACGTTAATGTGATTGGGTAAGTATTCTCAAAGAAACATAATTTTCTTAAAAATTTGCTCTCTGTGTGATCAGGCTTTTTTTAAATTTTAAAATTGCATCCAACAAGTGAGAGATTAGAATAAAAGAGACAATAAACCTCTTAAAACATTTTAATAGTACAGAAGAATAAAATGGAATATTCAGATTCTTGTGAATAAAAAGCAGAAAGTGCAAAAATTACATCTAATGGACAGCATATGCCAATTTGAGTATGTCACATAGTGAGAAAGATGATTGCAATCACTTAGAGTTTTTTTCTTTCTTTAAGGATTACATCAGGTAGAGAGACATCAAGAAACTATTCATCTTTGTAGTGGAGATAGTTCAGGTTAAAGTTTACAAACATTTGAGTTGAACACAATGTTTATCGTTAGTACTTCAACCTTGAATCACAGTTCTGGATTTTTAAATGCACATCTTTCAGCTTGACAATAGATGTACATGATATTAGTTATACCTTACTTCTTTTTTTATAGCTTTTCATAAATAAAATAAAAAGAAAAAACACTTCCTAATTGAATCACTGAGAGCATTGCCATTGACAAAATTCTGAGAAAGTCAATAGTTGAGCCACGTTTATCAGGTAGAGGGACTTTAACCTGAGTTTAATGCCTTAACTATAGTGCCACTACAACTACCTGGCATAGTGATCACAATGGTTTCCAGGTTATGACTCCGGGACTGCAGTCGTTGTAAAGACTTACCCTGGAATCCTTGCTGACTGCTCAAATTAACACCCTTGTAATGGCAGGTAAATTTATATACTTTAAGGTTGGGGGCATTGAAAATTTTAATAGTTTTTAAATGGGTATTTCTCTTCAAGGGCCTAGCAGAATAAAATGTTTGCTGCATTGTCCTTTGTATGTAAAGAAAATGATCCGATATGTAGACAAGGTAAGATCTTTCCCCACTACAGTAACTCAATACATGTATCAATTAATTTTCATTCATAAACTGACATATGCCAATACTCAGGTGAATGATATTGGCCCACTTGCTATGTACCTCATGTTATGTTAGGGATAACTGCTTTTTTTTATAACTGATCACTAATAACAGGGTAACTTGACATTGCTTCAATATTTTTTTTTCATGTTATCATGAAAGTGATGAAATCTCTTTGAGCTTGATTAATGTTTATACAATTTCAGTGTTAAAGGAACCCATGAGCTTGGGCAAGGACAGACCCTCAGTGAGTATATAGTTCAGATTTGCTATTGTTGTGTCATGAAATTGCTGAGGTACTTTTGTATATTATTAAAGATAATAAAATTCCCAAACCTATCATGGCCAAATACATGATACTTTTCTTGGAATCCTTTCAGTTTTAGATGTCATGAAACAAACAATCTTAAGTTGATATTTTGGTACTCAAAAACAGGGTATCTTTTTTAGCAGATGTTTTATTGTTTTTTTTCTTCAGATTCATTATTGGATCATAATGTTTGGATTACATTCACTACCTTGCAAATCCCAACCTCTCAAGCTAAAAAAAAAAGAAAAAAAAAAGACATTCGCTATGTCTTTTGGCTAAACTTGCTTTATATAAAAAGGTCACTGGTTTGTCCTAGTGGAGATTTAACTAAAGTGGTCTCCCTTTTGATCTATTTCAGGCTGGTTTTCAGCTCACATAGTGGTCCTACAGGGCATGTATGTATTCTCAAGAAGAATCAACAACCCAGAAGTGCGGGCTGATTTTCTAGCTCAGCAATTGTTAGTCAAACACATAAGTCATCATTGCATCATGGATTTTATGGACAACATGTCCAAGTGTATCTTAGATGTCAAGGGGGTACTATGGTCATTCTCTCTTCTTGCAAGTCTGGAACCTCCTTCACTGGTCATCAGAGATCACTCTTGTAGTCCACCACATTCAAGTCAAAATAAATATAACTATCCCAACTGGGACAAGCATTACTCACTCATTACTCCAGTTAGGAGCCAAGACACTTCATCTGTGGGAAAAGCTAGTGGTTGATTTGTTTGCAACAAAGTTGAATAACCTCCCACATTATATCTCTTTTGTTCTGTACAAAACTGCATGGGCAGTGGACACCTTCTGTCTCAGAACTGACTGTGTGCCTGCACCTTCTCATCTTTCAGAAAAATACTCAATTTCTTCATATAGTAAGGAGTCAATGACCTCTATGTCATGGCTCATCTTTGGAACTTCCCAGTGGTCTTAACTGTAATTGTTCACCAATCTTTTCAATCCCTTTCTCTTATGAATAGTTTCTGTTTTCAGCACAAAGCATCCTGATGAAATGTTGCCAGGATTAATTTTTAAGCTAGTTTGTCAAATGATAAGATGGAATGAAGTAATAATAGCAGGTAAGTATTAAATAATTAAAGTTATTGAACCCCCTCCCACTTTCTACATTTGACCCTGTTTCTTCCCAGCAACAGTGCCATGCCTACACTGACTTTACTCCAGTGTGGTAGGGTGGGGGTGAGTAAGTCTTAAAAACTTTGCCATGAAATCAGAGAGACCTTGACCAAAAGACCTATTGCTCTTGCTTGAATGAAACACTTTTCTTTCAAAAAGTCATGTCAAGTTCATTCCCAATACAATCTTGCTGGAATCTTACTACAGATATATTTCATTTAAAGTTACCTTATCGTACATCTTTTGATCAATGTGTTTAGTACAGGTACCCTTTTATTGGTACCCAATTGTATTCAGAAGAAAGTTTATGGGTTTACAGTACAGGGTGAGTATCTCAGTATAGTAAAAAAACAATACAATTCCATCTTTTGCTCTGGCTTCATCTCAAATACTTTGTAAACAAGGGCAGTGCTTCTCATTCTGTTACCGTTGGTTTGAACATTGCTTGCTTTAAGCTATTATTCCCCTAGAATGTTCCATGAGGTTCATCTCAGTGGTATCTCTTTGGCCTTTTGAAAGACATGTCGTATCTTAACCTGGGAAAATCTTTACTTCAATGCTGCCATAAACTCTCATAGATGCCAATATCTCTGGCTATGACAGTATCCTCCTGTCTTTATTTTAGGTAAGTTGGGTTGGGCTTCTTAAGATAGTCTCTAAGCATATCAACCCCCTGCAGATGAATGCTACAGTGACTGCATTTTGATCATTGCAGATATTACATGGAAAAGGTGCTCTCATTTTTTTTATGTCACTTCAGATGTCAATTACATTTGTAGTCATGGAAGAAACAAGTCTCCAGACCTCTTCCTTCACACATTCAAGTTCGCTTTTTACCAGGAAGGCTCAAGTTCATTGCGGACTCAGCATGCTGACATTATCAGCAGACCCAATCTGTATGAACTTTTTCCACTCCTTGGTCTTCATTTGAATCTATTCACTTGGGTCAACCTGTTTTGGACTTCTTGTGATAAGGCAGTAAATCATGCTCTTGAACCTCATCATGCCTACCACCGATGCCAAAGACTTGACAGCCAAAACACTTTCCCCAAATGGAAATTTTCTTAACATACATGCATTTCCCTGACCCCTCAGATTCCCAGTATCTTTCAAGGTAATGGAGTCCAAGCAGATTACTAATTCTGATTAATTTCCTCAAGTGGTAACAATCATTGATCACTATCTCCTTAACCTAATGGTGGAAGTTCCGAAGACAGTCCTGCATTCTCCTTGTATGCTGATACAGCTGTGCATGCATGTTCTGCCAAAGCCAGAGTTGCAGCAGCACATGTTTATTGGAAGATCATATCTTTTCCATCCAATTCAAAATGTGTTGAACATGCATGCTGACTCATACCAACAACCCATAAAAACAGTTCTCCAGACAAATGGTGGACAGAATCATTTGATCAAGAAGGCCCACAACTCAGAAAGCCTATTAGAGGAAATTAAAAATGTTTTCTCCCTGTGATGCAAGCAGGATATCTCTGAACCTAACTTCCTCCTGTGGCTCATCAAGGACAAGTTAGTCTCCTTTTCTCTGTCTCTAATACATCATCCAGGCCATGGGATGAAGGCTTGAGATGATGTTCATAAGCTTTCACCTTGGAGATCTGTCATCTCAGTGAGCTCATTCTGACCTGGTAGGACCCATATCAGCAGCTCAATAAATTAACCAACCAATCAGGTTGCTCATCATTTGAAAAATGATTGGGGTTACTGTTTCTGCTGGATTTGCAAGAGTGAAAAGAGTTTCTTATAATTCCTTGCATGCACTCAACCATGTGCTGATGCTTACTAATATTTCAGACAAGACTAAGCTGCTTTGCATATATTAGGAAACTGGAGACATGGAAAACTTTGGGGTAAGGGAATATAATGTCATTTACTAACCCATTTTCCAAACTTATTATGATCAAGTACCGTATTTTAAGATGAAACCAATTATTTGAGTAAAAAATACAAATCAGCATTTTCTCATCATAATATATGCACACCGACCTAAACCTTTGGTATATTTACATTCCTAGAAGCTTCAGAATATAGAAATTGATGACTGATTGGACTTTGGGTCATTCTCTCTATCAGGCAAGTCCACATTAATTTGACTTCCACTAATTTCAATAAAGGCAAAAATGTACAGCTTGGGTGGGCTGGATTTCTTTGGTAGGGTATGTTAGTTTTTATACTGTTTGGGATCTATCTGTCTTATGTGAATATATAATAAATTATACAATAAGCTGATTCTTAATACCAATGCCTAACAGTGACCAGTGTGCAATTGGGACATTGAAGCAAGAAAGAAAAATATTGGGAAGTAAAACTTTTGATTCTTAGAAAATAGATTGATGTATCAAGAAAGTAAGCTCAATATAAATCTGAATAGCTTTGTAAATTTAATATCAATGGTCACCATAAATATAAAAAAAATGAGATAAAACATATTGACAAATAAAAAGGTTTCATTGGAATGACTCTAAATTCCCAATCATATTGTATTAGGATGTACTATAATGTAATATGAATGATGATATTTTGTTTTATTTCTATAAATGTTTGTTATTAGTAGCAGACACACACACACACACACACACACACACACACACACACACCATATTTGTATTTGCATGGAGTAATTTGCAAAGGGAGTAATCTCTCAAGACTAATTTTAGTTCATTCATAAGCAGATAACTATCCAGTCTACTATATTTTCAAGTGGCACTATACATTTTCCTGTCATGTTAAATAGAAACAAATGCCATGTTTGACTCAAATCAGTATTTTTATGTATTGTTTTCCATCATGTTTACAACTTTGTAGATTTCAAATGATAGTTGGTGATCTTAGATGTATATATTCTTAACAGTTAATGCTGCGGTTGGTCCCATGGCCCGAGATGTGACAAGCCTTGTAATTGCCATGAAAGCTCTCCTGTGTGACGATATGTTTGACCTGGACCCTACAGTGCCACCCATCCCTTTTAGAACAGAGGTCAATTGCTATTCTTTGTTAATTACAACATTTGAATGAACTTACAGTTTGGGGCAAATTATGCAAGAGAACAAACTTGTGCTTAAATTTATTTATGGCAAACATGTGATGAAAATATTATATACTAGAACATACATGCATTCTATGTAATCTGCTTTACTGGTAATTGTGGAAAAAACATACTAAATTTCAAAAATATCAGTTGGCATGTTCCTTGATTTAATTAATTAACATGTTATATTTTTTGTGCAAGCTGCAGACTGTGACAGGTAATATTAGACTTCTTTCACCTTCATTTGGTAATTAAGTTTGCTAGGTAATTTTTTTAATTGATGAATCAATTAACATGTTATATTTTGTATGCAGGCCCTTGGAATGTAAAAGTTTTTATTTGACCACTCTAACCTTCATTTGCCCTCTCCTCTTTGGTTGCATGATTTGGTTATCTTTCTTTTATATTATTGGTAATGAATGAAGCTATGCTAATAATCATCTTTCTTCTTCAAATACATTCATTCTCCAGTATCATTAATATTAGGGATATCCACCTTCTGTCTTGCAAATCAAATCTTACTAAAAGACCAAAATCATATTATTCTAGACTATTTCTTATAGACAAAGAGCAATAACTCATGCCCATTACTGCACCCTTGCCACAACCAAGTGTTGTCAGTTTTATAGCAACACTACTGGACTGTACACGTCACCGCAGATAATCCAAGCCATGTTAGTGTCAAAATTGGAACATCCAACTGTAAATCTGGATTTAATGTATTGGACAATCATTCTTCTACAGGCTGTATTTTTTAATTTTTTACATTTCTTACAAATTGAGTGGCTTTGTCACCTTTATGGACTTAGTCTATATAAGACCATATGTCAACATGTTATCATTGAACTCATGTTGTTATTAACTTGACACTGATTATTTTTGCTTGCTTTGTTGGTAACAGAGGTGATATTAGCATTTTAAAAAATGCTGATTACTAATTTATGCTTTGTTTATCTCTTCTTGTGTTGTTTTCAGCTGAAACATCAAGTAAATGCATGAAATGCAAGAAGTTCAAAGCAAAGAAAGACAACCCATGTTCTTGTATGTACCAAGTGTTCATCTTCATAACCAATCAGCATAATACGTGAACACATGAAGTCTGGGCTACATTAGTCCAGAAGGCAGCAAAAGGGATGGAAAGACAGAATCTGTAAACAGTGTAAAGGGAAGATAACATTGATTCCCGCAGTATACATCCAAAGTCAATCTCATTGTGAGTGTCAAGTTCATCACTTGCAACTGTCAGCCACAGAAACATCAATGGCAGGGTAGGAGTATAATTGATAAATTAAACAAGACTTACCAAGTCAAAGTTTGATTGTAATTTCATGAACCCAATAAGTGCCTTAGTGATCACATGAGATGAGATGACACTGGTCACGTGGTCAGTCTTGAGAGCAAAGAAATGGAAGCCTCAATGTGTTATTGGGTGGGAAGTATTAAGGGTGGGCATGTGATCACTAAGGCACTCATGGGGTTCATGAAATTACAATCAAACTTAGACTTAGTAAGTCTTGTTTAATTTATCAATTTCATTTCCCCCATAAGTGCCTCGCGATCCCATGAGATTTCACAGCGAAGCTTCCATTGATGGAATTGAGTAACAACAATTTAATATCTTGTTATTAAACCAGACAACCCTAATTTGAGATGAACATTACATTACCATTATATAATTCTGGATGCAGACAAAACCTTTGTACTGAATTCAGTCTGGTCTGTAACAGGCTTTTTATAGAATTTCCTGAAAATGTAGGCATTAGCCCAGCCAGCTGCCTTCAAAATTGTACCCAATTGTACCCCTTTTGCACAAGCTGCAGAAACAGATGCAGCCCTTGTGCTATGAGCCTGGAAAACTGAGGTATCAATACCTGACTTTCTTATAACAGTCTTTATCCAGTTTGATATTGTGCTTTTGGCAACCTTTTTATATGGAGATTGCATACCGATAAATAACTGTGTCTCAGAATTTCTCAAAAGCTTGTTCCATTGCAAATAACACTGTAAACAAGAAACAACACACAATTTTTTGTCAAAAGGATAAGATTCAAATACAAAAGGCTCCAGATGTTTACCTGGTTTAGATTGTTTCAGCAAGGAAGGAATGTGTATTTGTACACTGTTTACACAAAATTTAATGCCATCTGTCTGCATAAGGTGAAGCGTCTGACACCTCTGTCCTGTCAACAAAGCAAGCAGCATGACTAACTTCATAGTAAGTTCATGTAATGATAATTGATCATTACCTTGTAAAGAAAGAAAATAGTTAAACACAAGCCGCACATCCCACACAAATGTGTATTTTGGCAATGAAGGCTTTGCAATGAACACTCCTCTCATAAACCTCTTAAGTAAAATATTCTTGCTTAGTCTGGATTTAGAAGTAAGACTAATTATGAAATTGCAGATTTAGCTGTATTTACAGAACTATAACCTAAACCTCTATCTACTAATTCTGTTAAAAACTCTATAACAATAGTCACAGGTGGGTCAAATGGATTAATCTGTTTCTGATTTGAAAATAGCATCCACTTTTGGAGATGACCCCAATACTATTTTTTAGTTGATGTTCTCCATGAATTGATGATGAGGCAGGCAGCCCTTTCTGACAATCCTTGAGTTTTGATTGCTGTCCTGATAAGTGAAAAACACCCATCTTCAATTTTTGGAGGGGGTGTTTTCGTTGTGGATTGTGTGCCAGGTATAGGATGTCTTGTGGACGTGGCAGTAGAAAACAAGGGCCGAACACAGCATGCTGGAGATTCAGAAACCAGGGTTGCGTTGTCCATAGTGGTGCCACCAAAATAAAATCTGCTTCGTCTTGGGCCATTTTTTTGCAGCACTGCTCCCAACATACTGAAAGGTGGAAAACAATAATGACGATTGTAATTCCATTGTAAAGAAAAAGCATCAACTGCTATAGCTGTTGGGTCAGGTCTATATGAAACATAACTCGGAAGTTGGTGATTTAGTCTGGAAGCAAATAAATCCACATCTATATGCCCATACACTTTAATGATCACATTGAAGACTGGAGCACTTAACTTCCATTCAGAATCGTCATTAATATTTCTAGACAATCTATCTGCATAACAATTTTGTGTTCCCAGCAAATGAGAAACACTTAACCATATACCTAACTGTACATCACAGCCAGATATCGCGCGATAATTTATGCAGTTTAGAAATGTGCCCCCCCCCCCCGCATTTTTTTCACATATGAAACTGCTACAGAGTTATCCATGTAGATGCGCACATGTGTGTTCATCACTTTGGAACAGAAAGATTGTAATGTCAGAAACCATTTTTGCAGTTCCAAAACGTTAATATGATACAGTTGTTCCTTACGATGCCAATGACCACCTGTTTCAGCTTTGGTTGTATGATTTACTCCCCCCCCCCCCCCCAACCAACAAGGGAGCTGTCACTGGTCAAGACAACTTGTGGTTCACCATGCGAAACTACTTTATAACTGGAGTGCACATTATATATCCACCAAGATATACACTGTCGGCTCTCAGCCGAAAGAGACAAATAAGCATCAAAATTACCTCTATGTATCTTTAAGTATTTATCTTTTTCATGTTCTAGATCTTTATAATATAAAGGTGCATACTCTACTCCAGGGTCACAAGCAACAAGCTTTCCCATAAGTTGAGCCAATTAACGAATAGTGATGTTCCATTTCTGCAGTATTTCAGAACAATGAGCAACGATACTGTCTGCTTTATCTTGAGTTAGTCTGACAGTGATTGTGACAGAGTCTAGCAAAAATCCAACAAATATTACTTTTTGGGTGGGTTCAAGCACAGATTTTCTAGGGTGAACGGTTAAGCCCAATCCATCTAATGTACGAACTGTTTCAGCAGCAGAGGGGGCGAACAGACCAACTTTTTATAAGCGTCTGTTTGGTAAACTAAGGCTTCCTCCAAAATCCATTATAGAGGCGTCCATTTGGCAAACCAGAATCAAAAACGAAAAGGACGCCAAGGTCGTTGTCGCACCCCCTTTGCTGCTATGGATTTAACAATCCTTGTTGAAATCATAAACGATTTCCATTGCTAGCAATTTATGATGATAAATTAGCGATATAATTTTTATATAAATGGCAAACGTCGAAGAAGCAAAAATAACTAGATTAACTAGAGAACGGTTGGCTGCGATCAAGAAATTTCTCCCGGTGAGAGATTCTTTCAGAGATAATTTGCAAGCTCGACAACAACAAAAGTTAGATTTTATTGCAGACACTGAACAATTATTGAAGCCGATAACTACAGCAACTGAAAAGGTTGTTGCCGAGATTGAAGAAACTAAACCGGAGGAAAAAACTCAAAAAAAAAAATTGATGATAGAGTTCAAGAACTACGAAATAGATTTACCGATGAAATCTCTAGTGAGTATCGATAAAAGTGGTCCAAACGAGTTGGTAAATTTTACAACTATAAATGTTTCTAATAGAAATATTTAAAACCAGAACAAAAAGGATATATCAAAAGCATTGATCAATGGATCGATGTAATTCATAAAATTAAAAACAAAATACCCCAAGTTAAAAAAGGATATTTACTTTTGGAAGCTTTTGATATTGCAGTTAAAAGTAAATATGCTGAAATTAAAGAAAAATTAAGAGAACAAGAGAAGAAGAACAACGAAAACGTGTACCATCACGAGGACAAGGACGAGGAGGACGAAAACAAAAAGATCCTCCTGTGGAAGATCCTCAACCCGAAGAAGAATCTGAAGAAGAAAAATTTGCTGGTGGATATCACGGTGGTAATATACCATGTTCACGAAGTATCCTTGATGATATATCACGGTTAGAAGTCCTCATTGGAGGAAAACGAGCTGGAAATAATTTTCCGGAGATAATTAACGAAGCGGCTGAAATCTGTCAACGGTTATTTCAAGGTCGTGTAATGGATATTGGACTATATCTTGATGAACTCACTGATGATTATTACAGCGATTGATCATCGATTAGATAAATAGTATTTAAATAAAATGATAGTACATCGTAGTATGAACAGAGCAAGACCTGTTTACGGCGCAAATTCATGATTGCCAGTGTACAAGGTGACATACGGAGATGGATTAGGCGATGTTGTCACTGGGTTATTTACTAGAGTCGCTCCAAAGATTTTACCGATCGGTAAAGAAATAGCGTCAAAAGCTATTGGGGTTCTTGGTGATAAGATTCGTACAGTAGTTGGTAGCAGGGCTAGTAATCTTGCTATTGGCGCTTTTGATTCCGCAAAAGAAAAACTTATGTCGTTGGCGAGGGGAAAAAAAACCAGTAAGCTACAATCTACTAATCAAATGCCACCTAAGGTAGGTAGGGCAATCAACGAAATTGTAAAAGAAAGATTGAGATTAATTGCTGGTTCCGGCCTAAAACGATTATGATTTAGATCAACGACTATTTAATAAAATGTTTAAACATGAGATAGATGACGCTTTTGAGGTAGATGCTCCTGTACGAAACAATTATTCTGTACACGATTATCAATATTTTTCGTTTAAAGCTCAACATCCAAATACAAGGTCACGAAATGAACTTAGATTTGATGATACATCTAAATACTTCTTGCCATGTGAAGCATTCATCGAGGTAGAGGGGCGACTAGTAAAAAATGATCATACTCCATTTGTTGCTGCTGATCACCTCGAAAATATTCCGATTGGGTTTGTCAACAATGGCATAATGGCGTTATTTAGTAATGCGCAGTACATGATCAATTCTACTAGAATCGAATCCATCGATAACGATGTTGATGTTGCAACCACAATAATGGGTTTGCTAGATACTCTGACGATTTTATTAAGTCTGCGGGGTATTCAATGATGTTCGCAAAGGATACTACCAATAGCGCTGATGATAATCCATTTGTTGTAAGACGACCAAAAAAGGTTTCAGAAGATGCTGATGTTGAAGCTATTGTTATGGGTAATAATCCTAATTACAACGCAGGATTTGCAGCGCGAAAAAAGATGATAGACGACCTTGGTAGATTTTCATGTGCGATTCCATTGTCGCAAATATTTGGATTTTGTAGAGATATCAGAAAAGTTATCTTTGGTGCTAGTCATAATGTAGTGCTCATGCGAAGAACAATTGATGATTATGCTCTTGGGCGTGGTGCTGCCCCTGTTACTGATGGTGAAGTGGAATTGACAAAATTAGCTCCGTGGATGCAAATTATGTCTCCATCGTTAAATGTTGAGACGCGGTTGCTATCTTTTATGGATCATGGAGGAAAATCATTATTGTCATGGTCTAATATTACAACAGCTACCACAACTAGTAATGTTGTTGGTGTTTTTACTTGGCAGCTTGTGCTAACGAAAAATGTTTCCGCGCCAAGACATATCTTTGTTGCGCTACAAAATATAAATCGAACGCAAAAAATAGCGGGGGCTGCAAATGATAGTTTACAATTGCGTAGTTATATGATATTGAGAAATGTAATGTCAGTGAGGTATCATTGCGAATAAGTAATCAGCAAGAACCAGCAGAACAACTTATTCTCGATTACGGTAGCAATCAAATAGGTAGAGTGTATCATCGGTTGTGGTCCTATATGGGTCGTGATCAAAACATTGATACTGGACTACAACTATCACAATGGGATTTTAAAGAATTATATCCGATTTATTACTTTTCACTGCAACATCTTGATCTATCTAAACATTCAACTATTGATGTAAAATTTCAGGCTCTTATAGGCGATGCTCTTGGAGGATTTAGAGCAATTGCTGTTATTCTCAGTGATAAATCTATGACGCTTGAAAGTGGTGGTGGAAAAATGAGAGTAATTGATGCACCCATTGAAAACATGTAATGGGACAATTAGATAATCACTATCTAAATAAAATGTCTTACAATCATGTTAATGTCACCCTGACACCTGGTCAGGTAAAGAAACTACAATCGAAAAATTATGTTACGTGTGGCACAAAGATAAACCTGAAACATGAACAGATGACTGGTGGACCGAATAAATTGTCGCTGACGAAAACTCAACTTACCCGTTTCAATAAAGCTAAAACTGTGGGTACATGTGTTCAGTTGACTTTTTCACAAGCCGCGGTCAAGGATACGATTAAATCTGGTGGAATATATCCTCTTGTTGCACTGGCTCCACTAGCTATCCCTGCTCTTAAAGCACTTGGACTAGGTGCTGCTGGGGCTGTTGGTAGCAATCTTATACCGTAGGTAAAATTTTTGGAAAAGGGTATTAAAAAAGGGAAAGAGATTCAGACTGCCGGGAAGCCGGTACACAAAACACTATAGGTTCCAATGTCTAATTTTGACCTCGCCGACGCAGTAAAGAAACTCCCAATAAAACATTTCAGAGGTGTATTCATGAAAGATCAATTACCAACACGACCAAAAATCCCAGAAACTGGTATAATTAATCTTGATGATAACACTGGACCTGGAACCCATTGGGTGGGTTACGCGATACATCCCAAATCAATTATTTACTTTGACTCGTAAGGATTGCCTCCGCCAAAGGAATTTGTCAAATATGTGTCCAAAATTAATACACCAACATGGTATTCAACGTTGCCCACGCAGAGATTAATCGATCCTCTGATATGTGGACGAGAGGTCCTTAACGCGTTGACAGCTATCTCAACATCATCTAAATTACCGCATAAAGTCGTCCACGAATACACGATGATGAATCACTTAAAGAGAAATATGTAATATTTCATGGCAGGCATTTGGGGAAGATCAGTATCACGTCCATCCGAAGAAGGAGTTACCATCGGGCAAGTAAAAAGACTTATCAATAGAGTTATCTCATCGATAGCAGACATAGATGAATTAAACAAATTACGCGATGAGATAAAAACAACCATGGATAAATTAACTGCACTCAGCGATAATTATATATCATCTGCGGAATCATTAAAAACCATCAATGATAGATTTAACGCTCAAGTAAATCAGTTTATGGGGATACAAAAATCTGTTACAGATGTTCAACTCACAGCAACCATTTTCTTTGGATTGCCACCGGTGACCACACCGAAGCTCACAGAGATAAAAACTTCTATGTTGGAACTAGCAGCACTTCAAGGCAAATATGCAGATCACGTTGAAAAGTTTACAACTTTTCGTAAAAATCTAATTGAGAAATTCTTTATTATCACGATAGATAAAATTGACATAAAACTCCCTGATATTAAAAAAATCTCTCGATGATCAAATAACAGTCATCGATGCCATCAAGGATGATCTACCGAGGATGATAGCAATCATTGAAAAAAACAAAATTTTCTCATGCGAAAACCAACAACGTAGTATACACGATTCAACAAGGATCATTTACGTGGACACCACTAAATAATTTTTTAAATATCACTGCAACCGTCAAGGGTATTTTTCGATTAACACTAGTATCACCAACTCAATTTAATATTTCATCAGCGAGTTCATCTGGGGTCAACAATACAATATCAATAATCATCGACAAGGATACAACTGAACAGTTCACGATAATAGCAATCGATGGTAATCTAGCTAGGGCATCAATAACATGGTATGTGGAATTCGTAGCGGATTTAAGTAAACAACTTAATTGAAATTGCTCTCTGTTGTAATAAATAAAATGACGTAGACAATGATTTCATCATCAATAATACCATCGGTATCACAGTATCGCTATGATACGGTCAGAGAGTTTGAAACTAGCCTAGGAATACTCGCTGAAGAATACCGAGTAAAAATTAAAAAAAATACCGGCGAAGAATCAACGTCATTGACGTAACCGTGTACTCGGTATCTGGTGTTATCACTGGTGCTGGTATTATACTATCTTCGGTTACAATGGTTGTCCTGATCGTTGTTCCAATTTGTATATCTGCGGCGACAACCATCGCAGGGGTAATCTCGATAATAACAAAAAAATATCGTGTTCCCAGCATAAACTCCAAGACTACACGGTTAAACTCCATATAGTATCCAATGCATACTCGCAATTATCCTCGATGATTTCCTCGTCGCTCGACGACACATTTATATCCGATGATGAATTCTCGCAGATGGTTCGGCTGTATGATTCAACGATGTCAAAATTAGAGCGAGATAATAATAATAATAACAATGTCTCAAGAACTACTTCAACGAATAGCGGAAAATACTACTCCGGGGAAAACAAAATTGATATCGCTGATAACGAATACGCCAGAGTTCAGCATTGAATTTACACTTCCATTACCAGCTAACGAAAAAGCATTAACGCAATTAAGATGTTACTAAAGCTGGCCTAATGTCAGATCGGAACCGTTTAATGGTAAACCACCCAATAATAGTTTTACTTTCTCGTATAAAAATAAGGTCAATCCAGATGGCACTGCAGGTGAACCGGAATGGCACACATTACATTTACATACTGGCGCATATGACATCGAAGATATCAACACGGAGATCATAAATAGCACTGAAGCAATCACAGGAAAAAATATAATAGTCGTCGACGACGAACGGGATAAATCTCCCATCGAAATAATAGGACATGAACCACTATTGTCGACGACCATTGAGATAAATTCACCTGACTACGCCGTAGATATAAATAATAGTTCAATTAGAACTCTGTTAGGTTGGCCGGAGTATATACCAGGAACCGTTGATATGAAGATCTACCACGTGAGCCACAAAAATCTGATTATATTTCCACGAAGGAAGATTATCACGGTTATGATAAGGATTATCTTAGCTTAGGTGGTATTCTTGGTGGCGGTATTTTTAAATTAACATATGAGTTACCATTAGATGCTATTTTTAATCGTTTAAGAGCAGAAACAGAAGCCGATCATATTAATCATTTTACATTAGATGAACCAGCTAGTACTAAACAGTTCACAGACATGAATAACGATTTTGAAAGATTGAGAGGTTATATCGTAACAGAAATCAGTACAATCCCACCGAACCGAGATAAAGTCATCAAATACATGGAAGTATGTAACAAAATTATCGCCGACATGGATGAATTTAATTTGCGAATGATTCAACTTATATTTGGTGATAATCATCCTGCAACGAGAATAGAATTTGCAAAAAAACATAATATCCGCGTTGAAGATATTCCCAATTTTAAGTTTCCAGGATATAACGTATCATGGTTACGAGAGAAACTCACTGATACCATCGACGAATTCTTCCCGCGGAACCACGAAGGGTGGTTGAAAAGTCTCCCTGCCGTTCATTTCCAGTTTCCCGAACCAAAAGAATCTGATTTCTTCACCGATGATAAACCTGTCCCGGAGATCAAGTTCAATTACGGATTCGATTTTGATTTTCTACATGCCAGTAATACCAATCAAATGTTTTTTTTATAGTGTTTATGATGGACAGGAAACTGATACAGTTGGAAAGTATGAGTATAATGAGTACGGCAATATAATATGTTGATTTGCTCTAGGTCCTCAAGGTACTTTTATTATTACATCAAAAAGTTTACTTGTGATCTTCAACAATATGAAACAATTATTTCAAACTAAATTAAATCAACTAAGAGATTATCTGCAACGATCTCTGTTAATCGATTTAACAACTCCGCGTGATAAAATCAAGCAACAACAACTAAACCAAATTATCTCCGACATGAACTATCTCAACGATAGATTACTCTCGTTGATCCACGAAGATAGATCTCCCACCAAAGAAAAGTTCAAAAAAGTATTTTCGCGCACTGATATAGATTTAGTCTACGTTAAATTTCCAGGATGGTGTGTGCCCGAGTTAAAGAAATCACTAAAAGATCTCATCGATGTATTTCTTCCACAGATTCACGCGTTATGGCTTAAAATAAATCCACATGTGGAGATTTTACGGTCGAATAATTCAGTGTATAAAAAACAACAGACACAGATCACCCGGCAACGTTGACATATCGTCCACGATTGCCATACATGTTATTTGTGATGCAGTGTTAGGTAGTTATTCCATTGACACAGCAACGTCAACAAGGGCTGCTCAAGGTTATATCTTATATACGTTTTCCCCATATGTTTCCCCGGGAAATTTAATCGTGATGAATCCATCTCATTTATCATACTTGGAAACCATCAACAATCTTATATCAAAAATGAAGTCTAGAATGGTCGACCAGAATTTTAGTTTGATTGATCTCCGAGGGGAACAATTACAAATGACCCTAGATGTGAAATCCTAAAAGGATTTTCATCATAGACTTTCAAAGTCGTAAATTGCTTGCAATTTCAAGGATTTAGAAAATTGTAGATTTTTAAAATAATATGTATCATCATACGCGAAGTTATTTACGAGAAACATAGACTTGAAAACGCAATCAGGGAAATTTTTAATGGAATCAATCAAGATAATTTCCACGTTGAACTAATTATTGATAACCTTGGCGATGATGATAAATTTTTATTGACGGAATCGCAGATGCAACAACTGCAACAGGATACTATAACGACGATTAGTTGTAACAGCGACCAAATAATGCAATATGTCCATTCTTGCCTGCGTGTTGAAGAGTTAATGAGAATACTGAACGGGACATTTTTTTTTGATTTTGTCTAAGTGATTCATTTAGAAACCGTCTAAGTGATTCAATTAGAAACCGTTGACTATTTGACCTGAAAATCACAAAATGATTTTTAATGAGAAAAACAGGAATTTTTGTCAATTTTTGATGATTTTTGTCAATTTTTGACGATTTTTTCCGTTTTTTTTGACCTGAAAATCATAAAATGATTTTAATGAGAAAAAATATCTAAATGAATCAATTAGAGAACGTCGACTAGTTTACCCTATTTTTCTGATCAAAAATGCAACAAAAACAGTGAAAAATGCAACAAAAACAGTGAAAATTGCAACAAAAACTGTGAAAAAATCATTTAGAAAGTGTAGCGCTATTACAATTATGAGCTGTAACAATTATAATGTATTTATACATAACAAATTTGATTTGCATAAAGCTATCTATGAAGTTTTTAAAAATTTTGCATCCAAGAGTGATTATAATATTGATATCACCATAGATAGTCTCGGCGACGACATGTTTCCACTTACCAATGATCAATATAGAGAATTATCCAGAGAAATTGTAACAACAATTACATTAAACCGGGGTCAAATAATATATTACGCTCATTGGGTTCTTTCCCGCGAAGCACTCCTATCTATCATCAGTGGATTCAATCTTTGCCCATTCAAAATCGATGATTTTGCTTGAAATCATGATTTTCATTGATAACCACCTAACCCGACAATTACTTCCGTGTAGTGGATTCACATGCAAAACAAAAATACAATACCTTACCTGGTCTTTACAAATTTTGTTTTAGGTGAGTAAACATACCTGTCTGTCATTGATACATTTACTCCGTTGAGGTTACCAAGGCAGAATGTTCGATTTGTCGGATAATCATTTTTATATTCTTAAATTTTTTAATTAACTGTGCATTTGATTTCATATTCATTTCTTAATTCTTTCCTGTTTTTTTCCACAACAGTAAATAACGGGACAAACTTGTTTACGTCATTTTCATAAATGAACGAATCATAAATCGCATGTTGGACCCGTTTAATGAAAGCATATGACTTTGGCAATGTATATCTATTTCTTCGAATATTATCTTCAATATCTTGAAAATCGGAAAGGATCCTATCACAATTTAACTTATCTGACAATTGAATTCCTTGATTTTTCAAATTTGAAATCTCAGTTATGATCTCATTGATATTTTCAGAATTCATATATATATATATATATATATATATATATATATATATATATATATATATATATATATATATATATATATATATATATATATAATATTTCCAATATGTGATATAGTTTCAAAAACCAAAAATTGGGGGTCAATTTTGACCCGTTTTTTTTGTATGAACTCTGTTCGTGTTAAGGTGTATTCCCATCTTACCACGCCTAGAGATATATATGAAGGTTATACATGATAATGAACTCTGTTCGTATTAAGGTGTCTATTCATCTTAACGCGCCTAGAGATATATATGAAAACCCCATTTGGAACCCCTCAGGTATTATTCACATGGAGCCCAGAGGTTACATATATAAGACAACACATCCCCGTAGGAACCCCTCAGGTGTTATTCACATCTGACCGGGCCTAGAGGTACCACGAAACATAGTCTCCGAGAGGTGATCTAACTCGTCAAATAACGGGTTAGAACTCCAAGAAGGTATGTTTAGTGTATGGACGTCACATGATATATACAATTATTTGCATTATATACGCTATATACAATTATTTACTTATGACAATACAGCCTTTTTCAGCTCCCAATTTGAGTGTTATCGCGAGTTTGTAAGGTACATGTATTATATATAATTATATACAATTATTTACAATGAACGACGTTAATGGCATGGTATTTACAATGAATGATAGGATGACAATGATATAATGGTATAACAGGCATAATTCTACATTCAAACTGAAACCACCATACCCTAACAAAATCACTCCGGGTTGAATGAAAAACACATTCACACCGTGTGACTGTGTGTGGTATGGTGGTTTCACGATTTAAATGTCGAAGGGCTTACCTCCCCCCAGAATTATATAGAAAAAACCTCCAAATTGGTATCGTCGACAATAATGCCTGTCACGAGAATCGAACCATGGGCTCCAGGACGACATCCCAACGCGTTATGGAATACGCTAGATTAGATATCTACATGTATGTGCTTTTGAATACGATATATGTGTATCAATCACAACCATGGCATATTTCCAATTTTGGATCCCCTTTGTTATTTTCGACAAATCAGTTGTGATTTTTCTTTCAAACCAACACAGTAATCGGAAAAACCCATTGAGATCTATAACTCTTTCATAAGCCGACATATGCCCACACGAGTTATTCCCCTTGGTGTTATATACATATAGTACAACATAGAATTCAGATGTATGTGAATTGAATTCTTTGTCCAGTTGTCTTGGAGACAGCCGACTTGGTTATATTCTCTGCAACAAATCGTACTGAGGTACTACAATATCAAAATATGTACCAGCTTCATTAATTGATTGAAATATTATTTGCTCGTTATTTTCTGTATCAAATGATTTTATAGGCCTCGCATTTTTTGAGTGTTTTCCACTCCCCCCAACCCATTTGGTATTCTCACTTTGTGTAACAGCTCGTAAATTATTCAAAGAATTATCAGTCTTAATACCATTTATGTTATCAACAAAACCATCTTTGATCAATCCATTGTGACATTTGAATGCAAATCAATGATTAAGATATTTCTTCTTTCCAACAGTAAACATCAAATACCCTCGATTATTCACAACACCGACTGGTTTCTTCAGTCTACGATTTCTGATAATACCGTCACGAGACGCTTCATAATTGCTGATCACAGGATGCGGTTGAAATTTTTCATTTATATACTATAATACTATCTGTCTAATTTATTATTTGGTTTAATTATTACTTGGGAATCTATCAATGTAGTCTTGAGGTATTCTTATGATTTTGTCAAGGATGCTGACACATTCAGGGTCAGAGTCATTGATGGAGTCCTTGATGGAATCTTTGATTCTCTTATCATAATAGCGTTTCAACTTTCTGTATCGTTTACCACCACAATTGAAACACAACTGCGATTTTCCTCTAACGCCTACACCACATCGGATTCAAGGGAGCGGCCCAAAACTAACACGACGAATGCTTTGCAGATGATATCCGCAGAAATCACTTTTGCATGATTTGTTACATGCGGTTACTAATCCAATCATCAACCATTTGCAATGATTCATTATATAATAATTTTCTTATTTAAATACTTGTTTTAATTATAATATGGAGGAGTTCGAGAGATTATCGAAAATTACGCCATGGAAAAATGTTAAATTCATTCTCGATAGAGTCTCCACTGATATGTTGGGTAAAATCCGTGATAGAAGCATGATAGGTAAAATCCGTGATTGTTTTAATGAATTCAAGCGCGATAGAGCATCTCACTGTTAGCCGACATTTCGAATTGATGGTAGTGTTGATGCTACCATGAACGACGAAAGAACAGCAGTGATAATCTCACATCTTGACCAGAAAAAGTATTTTTTTAGAGTGAAATTCAGTATTCGTTCAGAAACGGGAGATTATACGCGACAAATTTGAACCAATCTTGAAAGATAAAAGAACTGTCACTGTGAGTCATGATTCCAAACCAGGAATTCTGACTGGAATTGACAGACTATATTACGAGAGATCTTATCCTGTAACCGCAGCTGTTTATGGATATATCCGTTAAATGATAAACCGAGTATTGAAAAATTAAAACCAATGAAACTATCATCGTTGAATTGTGTAACAGAACGAATAATAGAACACTTCACAAATGCGTTGCGTGGAAACAAACTGACAAATATAAGACGTAAAAAAATTAATGAATGGGAACTAACAGTAAAGGAAAATGGAGTAACGATTCAAACTGTGGCAGAACTAGAACGACTACTAAAATTTCCAATATCAGTAACGATGATAACAGGAGAGGTATTATATGAACCGAAATATAAATCGAGAGGATCTCCAATCAAAATTATTGATCATAACGAACATGCATGGACACCTGCAGTAACAATATTTTCGCGAGATAGAACAATAAAATATCTACCCACGGAGTTCTCCCCAGAATTCTCTGAAAAGAAATTATTTGATTTTATTTACGAGTTAAGTAAAAACGATCCTGTGTCAGTGTGGTTACTTCAAAGCTTTGAAAACGAACAGGGTAAATTCAATCAATTTGTAAGACCCAACGGCGAATTATGCCTCACTGAAGCCCTCCACAACGAGATGAAAAAACTAGTGGTTTTCAACAGAACATGACGAATAATTATTAACAAATTGTTTTACAATTCCGTCGGTTGTAGCTCATTTTGCGAGAAAGGAAAACGTGGAAACCAACAAGAGCTGAATTTCTGTCAGATATCAAATCAACTTGCATCGAATACAACCATGCCGGATCATGGAATACAAAATACGACCCTAAAAGTATTATTTCGGTTGATATGGTTGCGTGTTATCCCGGGAGTTTTCTCGGGTACGGAGAATGCGCTAAGTACTTCAAAAGATTTGGACATCCCACACATGAAATGACCCGTGTTGCGATTAATGGACCACTGCCTAATTTTGATTTAACTGGATTCGCTCGTGTGGTATCATTTGAAAACGCTGAAGGACTTCATCCGTGTTGTTATGTTTGGATTGGTAGACACATCTCTGAAAAAACACTGGATGCCAATAATGTTATTACGATATATTATTGATTCTAAAATCTGATATCGCTGATTTTCACTGAAGCAATTATATCATATCGAGCACAAACTGAGGTCTGATTACCACAACCCGATAGTCTAGATAGTATAATCAGCCAAAATAGAAAACAATTCCCCGATCTCGACGAAGAATATATCGTGAAATGGTCCAAACAGATATTTGAAGTTAGAAATAAACAAGCAAAAGATCTCGGTAGAAGAATAATTGGTAAATTCAATCAGGGTGGAAAAAATACGACAATAAACGATATTCTTCACGGTTGATTATAGGGCGTCTATGCTGTCTTATGATTCTATTAATTTATTTTCAATGATAAATAGATTTCCTGACACCGCAGTTAGAGTCGCCACTGATTCATTTTATATAAACATAAAACATAAAGAAGCAGTGGCTAAATTCACAAATTCTGACGAGAGTTGGGGATCATGGAGAATTGCAAAGGAAATAGTGCGTGATTATTCCAAATCAGCAGATGTTACGATTAAAAACAATTACTTGAAAAAATAATCAAATATCAGAACTATCTAATGCACCGTCGATATCTGATCCAATATGCAGATATAAAACCATTTACTTAAACGGCTGTGGTGGGTCAGGGAAGACTCGTGCAATTGAATTATTTCGAGGGAAATCAAACATGATTGTGCTAACACCGACACACAGACTTGCAAGAGAGATGAAACAACGAGGAATTAATGTTTGCACTTATCACAGTTTCTTTCGATGGAAAGGTGACGAATGGACTCCTGATCGAATGGGTGAAAAATGTATACCTGAAGTCATGATTTGGGATGAGATATGCACGGTGTCGTTAGATGTATTACAAAGATTTCTTGATTGGCTATTGCTGGCGAATACAAAAGTGATAATGTGTGGCGATCATGGTCAACCACCACAATTTGTCAGTATACCCCGCAGAATTGGCTAAAGAATTTTGTAGACTATTATGAAGAAATTAATACTGATCATAGAGCACTTGATGAACAATTACGCGAGTTCAAGAAACTAATCAGATTACAACCGGATAAAATCCAATCTGAAATGACCCTTAAAATAATTTCGGAAACCACATTAAATGATTTTTGGGAAGCGTGGAGACCAAACGATTTGATAGTGGCAAGTAGAAAGATAGTCAGAGACACACTTAAGATGAAGTTGTTTAGCATGCGTAAAGAAAAATTTGCAACACTTCCAGTACCGTTGTGTTATAGACCCAAGGATACACGAAAACAAAATATCGAAGTTGATATTCCTGGCTTGACCGAAAAGCAAATTCTTGTGTTAAATGATATTGTGCTCGTTGATATCAACGTCGTCGAAGATGCATTGCGCGCTTAAATCCCCATGGACGCTAGGTTACGCAGCGATGATACATTCTTCGCAGGGATTAACTATATCCGATACAATTGTTTGGATCATAGATAATCACATCGAGTGGTCAAACTTAGTTTATCTTGCGGTGTCCAGAGTACAAAAACTAAATCAACTTCGAAGAGTTGTTCTAGACGCTAATGACACAACAATCAATGAAATTGTCAGTGATGATATAATCAGAAAAAAAAACTCTGGTTATAAACAGCAGGATAAAAAAAAAATAGAGAATTTGTCATTGATGCTAAATTAATAATCACATTGAAACAACAACAGAATAATCACTGCGCGAGTTGCAATTGTATAATGAGTTGGTGTTGGTCGGATAAGGGCTCTCGACAATTTACCGTAGACAGAAAAATATCAGTATTGGTCATACCAGAGATAATGTGATGCTGATTTGTCTTGAGTGCAACAGACGAAGAGATGCTAGTTAAGACCACACGGCGGTAATTGAGTATCCTCGGGTATCACTTGTAGTTGTTCACGAGTAAACCCTCGCTGAGGAGCAGTTGAATCCAATCTATAGACTGGCGATCTATGATCGTGTTATACTAGATATTTTATGCGTGGTGACACTCCAAATAGGATCAATAGATTTTTTTTTGCCACCTTCGAGCTCTAATGGTTCATATAAATACCTAACAGTGACATTGCCGAGTATTGGTTGTTTTGAAAAATCATTTTGTGGTTTAATGGGTATATACTTCTTCTTAATCGAGTTGTTAGGTTTCATGTTGATTGTTCGAGTAATCTCATTATTCACCGCAGTAATCACGCCTGGTAATCTCTTGACCCATTCACAGGATCGTTTATCCTGAATAAACTCCTTCGCGTATTGATATCCAAATAACTGCTCAGAAAGTGTCCGATTAAATCGTTCAACAATTGCCTGATCGCGATGTAATGCAGTATGTCCTCGTCTGATGGTGACATTATGATGCTTCATTGTTGATAACACTGCACCCTGAAATTCCTTGCCAGGATCAACTTGTAACAGATTTGGCCAGTGCAGAGGACCTCGTCGATAAATCCTTTGAAACGCAGAAGCAACTTCAGTTGATGATTTTGATTTTAGCGGCTCTGCTTGTTTGTATCAACTCGTAACATCAACTACAGTTAGCGCGTATTTGTAAACACCATCATGGGGCAGAAATAATATATCGGCCTGATGAACCTCATTAGGAGCGCTGACATCAAAATGCGAGAAATTAATTTGTTTAGGCGGTGGTAGATAATTTGCCATATCGCCTGTTTGGATAACCAATCCGCTGCAGTTGTATTTTTCACCTTTGCGGCGCTAGCGAGTTTACCGATTGCTGCTTTACCCCTCCAGTATCCTCTTGGAGAATAATAAATAGATTCCATGTTGCTATTAATTACCAGCACCCATCATTAATTTACCTTTCATCGCCGACTTTATCAACCATGAAGCCAATTTTTCCTTGAAGGATTTATCAGTGATAGAATTCAACGCATGAATTAATTTCACATCTGTGAGATGACGTTGCTGTAGATCACCGCTCCGGTAAGCTATATCGTGTCTCCGACACGCTTCGTCAATTGCATTTATCGGATTTTCTCCCAGGTTAGGATTATCTTGACTATCAAGTCTGATATCTAATCGTGTTCCCTGTTCCCAGTCCACAATAACTATATCCTGGAAGGCGTTTTTCACGTGGCTACTTTGCCCATGGTGTTCCTGTGAGTTTAGCTAGCTTGTTGGGTCAATAGTTGGTGTACACTTCTTAAATTTCACACAATATAGATCCATAATATTATTATATTATATCTAATGGAAGTAATTGATTTCTCAGCGCTAAAGAAAAAACAACCAGTAAAACATCACGCTATGCTACCCAATTCAATAAGAATGCTCCTCATAGGACCTTCAGGAAGCGGTAAAACTCAATTGTTGTTGACGTTAATAATACAACATTTAAAATGGGACAAATTATATTTAGTTGCCCCGAGCGTAGACGATCAATATTGTTATCAAGTATTAAAAGATTACAACGAAAATGATTGAAAAATTGCCGGCGAGGATGTTATTGAGTTTATTACAGAGAGTGACGAAGCACCGTCCGTGGTAGACCTGTATGGAAGCGTTAACAATGTTGTTGTATACGATGATGTAATATTGGAACGACAAAAAAAATCCTGCCAAAATATTTTCCCGAAGACGGCATAAAAACACAGACGTGATATATGTCACTCAAAAATATGCGCAGATTCCAAGTGTAATCAGAGAAAATTGCAATTTAGTATGTGTATTCAACGGAACTGGAAAATACACATTACAAAATATTTATCAATATTGGTGTGATGGTGACATGGACTTTAATCAATTTCGAAATTTCTTTAGTGGTGCTCAATCCAAGCCACATGGATTTGTAACGATAAATATACTCGATCCTCAGACACGATATCGTATTGGATTATATACAACTTATTCGGTTAATTAATTCGGTTAACCACATAGCAGAAAAGAGGGTGCAACAACGACTTTGGCGGGTTTTTTTTATTCTGGATTGCCAAATGGACGCTTCTATAAAGAATTTTGGAGGAAGCCTTAGTTTACCAAACAGACGCTTATAAAAAGCTGGTCTGTTCGCCCCTTCTGCTGCTGTTTCTATAACATTTTTCTGACACTGATCATAAGATTCCCCTAACAAACAACAATCGTCAATATATGCCACATTTGTGAACCCTTTTTGTCTCAATGATGGAAAAACTGGCTTCAGTAGCTTGGTAAAAACGCGTGGTGCAGATGCCAAACCATTTGGCAAACAGGTAAATTCATATATATTCCCAAACCACTGAAAACGCAAATATTTCCTATGTATCTGAGCCACAGGAACAGAATAGTAAGCATCCTTCAAATCAACTGATGCAAAGAAGCGATTTTTCTCATGGCATTAACAGCCGCTTTCAAAGTTTCCATTTTAAAATGTATCTTCTCAACATTTATATTAAATTGTTTTAAATTCAAAATAAGTCTCACAGACCCATCTTTTTTTTAGGTCTACTGAAAATGTTTGAAAAATATTGTCTATGTTTCGAAGTAACCTTACGAATAATACCTTTTGCAAGAAAAGTTTTAATTGTAGCATTAATATGATTCTCTTCAGTTATTGAGACTGTAAGTTGGTTTGGTATACATGTTTGCACAGGCTGCTATTCAAACTCTATTTCATAGCCTTTCACAGTAATCAGAATCCAAGGATCAGAAGTAATATTCTTCCATGTGTCAGACAAGGCTGAAATTTTCCCAGCAACAATATTGTCAGGTGTATTGATCATGCAAGAAACATATGTACTTACATGAGGCAGCATACAAATAGCCTGGGAAGATCCTACCGATCCTTCCAATATTTGAAAAACCGAGTTCCTTGTTTCTGGACTTTTTTGAAACCCTGCCTCCAGCGATAATTTTGCTGCCCCTGATAATTTCGGCTCCGTTGGTGTCCGGTCCGTGAATAAGAACGTCCTAAAAAAAGGCACATTGCTTTTAAAATTTGATGCCACTTGATGTTTTGTTGCTTCCTGTTGCTTTTTTCCCAGCAGCTGAGTTCCAGCCTTTTGGGATTCATTTAGGGTTAGTTACCTGCCCATTCAGGTTATCTCCAAAAAGCCAGTCTGTGATGGGATTCGATGCAGCACAGATGGGCTGATACATGTCTGTTAGCTCAGATTTTATTAAGTCACGACGCTTAAAACTGAAGTCGTTTTACAAAAACGATGACATTTTAAAATTGTCCATAACAAGATCCCTAACTGAATCTAACGGCAATTCTCGAAGATTGTTTTGATGCTTTTTAAACAATTCCAAGACCCCTAGGGTAGGAACCAAAATTTGCCCTAACTGAATTTGCAACTTTTGCAGGAGTATATCAACACTCATGGCCTGTTTTGATATTGCATTCCAGACCTCAATATTTACTCTCGGCACTTTTCAATTATCACAATTTCCTGGTCTGATATATTTTTCCTGCACGGACTTGTGCTTGTCGGATGTTAGCACTGAACGTTGTCCTTTATTGAGAACTTCCGCTAATTTGTCCTCCACATTTGGGCCAGTTTTCTGATGTTCAAGGACAAAACTTTCCAAGTCCGCAAACAAGTCATCATCATTTGCAATGACGTCAGCGGAATCTGCATCATAATCTGGCATAATTAAAGCTGCAACATCCACATCCACATCCGAGTCGATGTCTGCCGATCCTGCATAAACCGCATTTGATGTGCTTGGCATTTGGGTTTTATTAGCAACACTTGCTAAGATCGCTTCCAATTTTGTCATGCGCTCATGAATTTTGGACACGACATCCGCGTTTTGTGTCCACAACTGACATTGCATGGCCAATTCTTTATCCAGGGTAGCCATATTGGTTGTTTGGGCGGAAATCACGTGACTTGCACCAGCATCAGACAATGACATCATGTCTTCTTGTCGTAATGGTCGACTTAATGTAGCTTTCCCCCGCTGCACAACATGTGCCCAACTAGACCTCATATCTATGGTGGCTGTTTCAGCAGCAGAGAGGGTGAACCCTACAACGTTTTTAGACAAAATTTTGATTGAATCCTTAAAACGAGCCTTCCTACGATCTCATTTTAACCCAAAAAAATGTCTCAGGGGCAAACCCTGCAACGTTTTTAGACAAAAAATTGATTGAAATTTTAACGAGCCTTCCCTACGAAATCTCATTTTAACTAAAAAAAATGAAAACAGAGACTTTTACGATTTTTTAATTAATTTTGGTCGCAACTTGTTGTCATCCACCCTCTCTGCTGCTACAGGTTAACAAAAAATAATAAATGATTTTAACCGAATATTTGATCCAGTCCGATACGATATCGTGTCCGAGGATCATGCAAATTTATTGTTGCGAATCCGTACGGGGTTGACTGAGCATGACTAAAGAAGTTTTTAAATTGATTGAAGTCCATATCAGAACACCATGTCTGCCATATATTTCTAAGAGTATGAGTATCAACTCCGTTGAATACAGCAAGAATATTGCAGTTATCTCTGATAACTTTTGGAACCTGAGTGTAGCGTTGAGTGACATATATCACGTCAGTGTTTTTATGCCTGCCTCTGGAAAAGATCCTAGCAGGATTTTTTTGTTTATCTAACATTATATCGTCGTATACGACTAAATTGTTAATATCTCCATCAATATCATCAATGCTCGGTGCTTCATCGATATCGGTTATAAACTCAATAATACCCTCTCCGGATTTTTCTACCGCGCTGCCGTTAAAATCTTTTAGCACTTCATAACATCGTTGATCATCTACGCTAGGGGCAATTAAATACAACTTATCCCACTTCATCCATCTCATTATTAAATTGAGTAACAATTGCGTTTTACCGGATCCAGATGGCCCGATTATAATCATCCGGATAGAGTTTGGTAGCGCTGCATGATGCTTAACTGGTTCTCTTGTTTTAGTCGCTGAAAAATCAATTATATCCATATTTCTATACATAAATTATGGATCTATATTGTGTGAAGTGTAAAACGCGTACTGGCACAGATGACTTGACGACGATTACAACTAAAAATAACCGATCAGCGCTTTCTGGTAAATGCGTGCAATGTGGTACAAAGAAATTTAGATTTGTGTCTATGAGATCTGATTTTAAAAAAAACGAGGAGGTGATATCGCAGCCAAATTGGCAAAGCTCCCTGGAACCCCATGGGCAAAGTACCCCGGAGAAAAGCACCTTCCAGGATATAGCTACTGTGGACCGGGAACCAGACTTGATATCAGACTCAATAATCAAAATCAACCCAATCCCGGTGAAGAACCAATAAACGCCATTGATAAGGCCTGTCACCTTCATGATGTTGCTTATAAAAGCAGCAATCTGCAACACAGGCATCTCGCAGATGTGAAATTAATTCATGCGTTAAATGCTATTCCTGATAAATCCTTCAAAGAAAAATTGGCTTCATTTTTGATAAAATCGGCTATGAAAAGTAAATTGATGTTAGGTGCCGGTAATTAATAATATGGAATCAATTTATTATTCCCCAAGAGGATACTGGAGGGGTAAATCAGCAGTCCATAAACTCGCTAGCGCTGCAAAAGTGAAAAAAACCACTGCGGCTAATTGGTTATCAAAACAGGCACTATGGCAAATTTATCTACCACCGCCTAAACAAATTCAATTCTCGCATTTTGATGTGACCGCTCCTAATGAAGTTCATCAGGCTGATATATTATTTCTGCCATATGATCGTGGTTACAAATACGCTTTAACCGTAGTTGATATTGCAAGTCGATACAAAGAAGCAGAACCGTTAAAAACAAAATCAGCCACTGAAGTCGCTTCTGCATTTGAGAGGATTTATCGACGAGGTCCTCTGCACTGGCCAAATCTATTGCAGGTTGATCCTGGCAAGGAATTTCAGGGTGCAGTGTTATCTACAATGAAACATCATAATGTCACCATACGACGAGGGCATACTGCGCTACATCGCGATCAGGCTATTGTAGAACGATTTAATCGGACGATTGCTGAGCGGTTATTTGGATATCAATACGCAAAAGAATTCATCCAAGAAAAAAGATCCCGTGAATGGGTTAAAAGATTACCATCTGTGATTACTGCACTGAATAACGAGATTACTAGAACAATCAACATGAAACCTATCAACGCGATTAAAAAGAAGTCAATACCCGTACAACCACAAAAAGATTTCAAAGAACCAATTCTTGGTAGTAATGTCATTGTGAGGTACTTATACGAACCAGGAGAGCTTGAAGGGGGTAGAAAAAGGGCTACTGATCCTATTTGGAGTGTTACTGCACACAAGATATCTAGTATAACACGATCTACGGGTAGACCTCCAGTCTATAAACTGGATTCAACTGCCCCTCAACGAGGATTTACTCGACAACAACTACAGGTAATTCCCGAGGATACTCAATTGCCACCGCATGGTCTTAACTAGCGCCGTTGCGTCTATTGCACTCAAGACAAGTCAACATCACATTGTTTCTGACATGACCGAGACTGTTATTTTTTCTGTCTACGGTAAATTGGCGAGGATCTTTATCCGAATACTGCCAACGCATTATACAATTGCAACTCGCGCAGTGATTATTCTGTTGTTGTTTCAGCGTAATTATTAATTTAGCATCAATATCAAATTCTCGTTGTTTTTTTTTTGTCCTGTTGTTTGTAACCGGAGAGTTTTTTATTAATGATGCTAACATCAATATCACTTATTGTTGTGTCATTATCATCGAAAACAACTCTTCGAAGTTGATTTATTTTTCGTACTCTGGATACTGCGAGATAGACTAAATTCGACCATTCGATGCGATTATCTACGATCCAAACAATTGTATCCGATATAGTCAATCCCTGTGAAGAGTGTATTGTTGCTGCGTATCCTAGCGTCCACGGGGATTTATTAGCACGCAATGCATCTTCAACGACATTGATATCAACCAGCACAATATCATTTAATACGAGAATTTGTTTTTCACTCTGTCCTGGAATATCAACTTCAATGTTCTGTTTTCGTGTATCCGATGGCCTATAACAAAGGGGTACTGGAAGCGTTGCAAATTTTTCTTTATGCAATTCAAATAACTTCATCTGAAGTGTGTCCCTGACTATTTTTCTACTTGCAATTATCAAATCATTTGGTCTCCATGTTTCCCAGAAATCATTCATTGGAGTTTCTGAAATCACTTCACGCGCTATTTCGCATTGGATTCTATCCGGTTGTAATCTAATTAGCGCTTTGAATTCTCGTAATCGTTCATCAATTGATCTATAATCAGTGGTAATTTCTTCATAATAGTCTACAAAACCCCTTAGCCATTCATGTGGAGATGCACCGACAAATGGTGGTGGTTGGCCGTGATCACCGCACATGACGACTTTTGTGTTTTTGTTTAACAACCACTCGAGAAATGTTTGTAATACATCTAATGACACTGTGCATATTTCATCCCAAATTATGATTTCAGGAATGAATTTATCACCCATACGCTCAGGAGTCCATTTGTCACCCTTCCATCGAAAGAAACTATGGTAAGTACAGGCATTTACCCCTCGCTGTATCATCTCTCTGGCGAGTCTGTGAGTCGGTGTTAGCACAATCATGGTTGACCGACGAAATAATTCAATTGCACGAGTTGTCTTTCCTGACCCACCACAACCGTTTAAATAAACTGTCTTGTATCTACATACTGGATCAGATACCGGTGGTGCATTAGAAAATTCTGATTGAATTTCAATACGGTTACAACAAAGATATTTATCATCCATGGCAACGTCTGCGGATTCACAATACTCATGTAGCATCTCCTTTTTAAATCGCCAACGCCCCCAATTTTCTTCGGGATCTGTGAATTTAGCTACAGCTGATTTGTACTTATTGTGTATATACATCGAATCAGTGGCCACTCTAACCGCGGTATTAGGAAATCTATTTATCATCGAAAATAGATTAATAGAAGCATAGGCTAGCATAGATGATCTTAAATGTGTATACTGGGAATTATATCCATCACAGTAGGTAACAACCGTACCTAATTTCTCACCATTGGATAGAAAAGCATCCTTACGGGATACAAGTTTTCCCTGTTTCATTAAATCCGTTACAATAAAATCGTATTCAGCGACGTCTATGATCAACCGCGAAGAATGTTTTGCGTTTTCGTATCTTCCACCCTGGGTAAATTTACCGATTATTCTTCGTCCAAAATCTTTTGCTTGTTCTTTTTTAATTTCAAATAACTTCTTAGACCGATTCATATTTGTTCTTCATTGAAATCAGGGAATTGTTTTCGCTGTTCGCTGATTATTCTATCTAGATCGGGTTGTGGTAGCCAAACTTCTTTCTGAGCTCGATAGCATATAATAGCCTCGGAAACAATCAACGATATTAGCATACCACAATCAATCATATATCTCAGTAGCACTATTGGCATCCAGGCCTTTTCAGATAGGTGTCTACCGAGCCAAACATAACTACACGGATGTAATCCTGACGCTAATTCAAATGATATCACACGAGCGAATCCGGTTAAATCAAAATCAGGCAATGGTCCATTAATCGCAACACGAGTCATTTCATGCGTGGGGTGTCCAAATCGTTTGAAGTACTCAGCACATTCCCCATACCCGAGAAAACTTCCGGGATAACACGCGGATATATCAATTGAAATCATACCATCACGTGAGTATTTCGTATTCCACAGTCCTCCATGACCAAATTCGACGCAACTCAATTTAACATCCTCGAGAAAATCACTTCATGTTGGACGCCATGAGTTTTTTTCTCTTGCGAAGTGAGCTACCACTGATGGAATAGTAAAACTATCCGTGAGTATTTTTTCATGGAAACTCTCCGGTGAAAAATCACTAGGGATTTTTCTCATTCTGTTATCTAATTCTTCAACGCGATATAATTCACCATTTGGTCTTACAAATTGATCGAATCCTATTTCGGGATCTTCATCACTTCTAAGTAACCACACTGACACAGGATCATCTTTACACAACGCATGAATAGCATCGAATAATTTCTCTTCATAGAAAACATCCCCGACGAACTCCTTAGGGATATATTTCACGGTTCTATCTCGTGGAAATACTGTTACCGCAGGTGTCCACGCGTGTTTGTTATGATCAATAATCTGTATTGGCGCTCCATTTTTGTTATATTTCGGTTCGTATAAAACCTCTCCGGTTATCGTCATAACGGTTATTGGGAATCGTAATGATGTTTCTAATTTAGCTATATCAGAAATCTTTGCACCATGCTGTTTCACTGTCAGTTCCCATTCGGTTATTTTCCTACGTCGCAGATCAGTTAGTTTATTTCCTCGGGATGCATTTGTGAAGTGTTCCATTACCCGTGTTGCCACGCAATTCAGTGAACTAGAATATTTCATAGGAGCTAGTTTTGCGATATCGGGTTTATCATTTAACGGATATATCCCATAAACCATTGCTGTTACGGGATAAGATCTTTCGTAGTATGGTTTGTCAATGCCGGTTAGAATTCCTGGTTTGGAATCTCTACTCACAATGACAGCTTTTTTATTCTTGAGAATTGGTTCAAATTTATCCCTAATAATCCATTTGCCATCGACTTCAATAATGAATTTGATTCGGAAAAAATACTTTTTTTCCCCAACACGTGAAATTATCACTGCTGCTTTTTCATCATTCATGGTAGCATCAACAACACCATCAATTCGAAATGTTGACCAACAATAAGATGCTCCATCACGCTTGAATTCATTAAAACAGTCTCTGATTTTACTAATCATGGCTTTATCAAGAATTGTATTCTTTGGTGTATTAGAAACTATATCGAGATTGAATTGAGCATCTTTCCAGGGTAATCTCTTGGACGTTTTTTTTGGTTTATCGAGATTAAATTTAGGATTAATTTTGTTACGTTTTTTTGGTTTATCGAGATTAAATTTAGGATTAATTTTTAATAATCTCTTAAACTCTTTCATGTTTCCGTCTATTAAACGTTTTTTGGGTTTATCGAGATTAAATTTAGGACTAATTTTTAATAATCTCTTAAACTCTTTCATGTTTCCGTCTCTTGGACGTTTGAGATTAAATTTAGGATTAATTTTGTTACGTTTTTTTGGTTTATCGAGATTAAATTTAGGATTAATTTTTAATAATCTCTTAAACTCTTTCATGTTTCCGTCTCTTGGACGTTTGAGATTAATTTTTAATAATCTCTTGTTACGTTTTTTGGGTTTATCGAGATTAAATTTAGGATTAATCTTCAATAATCTCTTAAACTCTTTCATGTTTCCGTCTATTGGACGTTTTTAGGGTTTATCGAGATTAAATTTAGGATTAATTTTCAATAATCTCTTAAACTCTTTCATGTTTCCGTCTATTGGACGTTTTTTGGGTTTATCGAGATTAAATTTAGGATTAATCTTCAATAATCTTTTAAACTCTTTATCAGCATTGAATTCAGCATTTTTCGAAGGCGTTCTCCTTAATTCCCTCATGCTATAACTAAAACAAGCATTTAAATGAAGAATTTATATATAATGAATCACTGCAAGTGGCTTATGATTGTAACAAATCATGCAGAAATTAGTTTTGTGGGTATCATATGCAAAGCTTTCGACGTGGAAGCCTTGGCCCGTTACCCTGCATACGATGTGGGGTTGGGGTCAGGGGAAAATCTCAGTTGTGTTTGAATTGCGGTGGAAAGCGATACAGGGAGTTGAAGCGTTATTATGATAAAAGAATAAAAAATGGACAATCAATCAGAAATTATGACCCTGAAAAAGTCTCTGACCCTGACACTGTCAGCGACAACGTCCCTGACAAAATCATAAGAACTCCTCAAGACTACATCGAAAGATTTATCATTAAACCAAACAATGAATTAGACAAATAGTATTTAGTATACGAATGAACCAAGAATTCAGACCACACCCTGTGATCACAAATTATGAAGCATCTAGTGATGGTGTTGTAAGAAACCGCAGACTGAAGAAACCAGTTGGTGATGTGAATAATCATGGATATTTGAGGTTTGGCGCTGGAAAGAAGAAATATCTCAATCATCGTTTCGTATTTGAATGTTTTAATGGATTGATCGAGGATGATTCTGTCATTGATCACATTGATTCTAATCCAATGAACAATTCTTTATCAAATTTACGAGTTGTTACACAGAGTGAAAATAATTCATCTGGAAGGACTGGAAAATGCTCAAAAAAAGCGAGACCTGTGAAATCTTTGAATACGATAACTAACGAAGAAAAAATATTTCAATCAATGAATGAAGCCGGTAGGCACTTCGATATTTGTAGAGCCTCAGTACGATATGTTGCAGAGGGGATTTATCGATCTGCGATTTCAATGGGGATTGGACAGAAAATTCGATTTAGTTACGTCTAATGCGTCATATTTTTCATTTAGAAATATATCATTATTATAGAATAATGAATTCTGAAAACATGAATAGCATCATATCCGAGATTTCAAAATTGAAAAGTTGGGATATTGAACTATCAGATGGGTTAAATCCTGATCAAATCATGTCTGATTTTCAGGATATAGAATACGGAGTTAGCACTAACAAGTATATGCTACCAAAGAAGTATGCGCTCATCAAGAGAATTCAGAATTCTATTCGGGACTCTCTCGCATTTTCCAGTGACGTGTGTTCGCTCCGTTGTATACCATCGTAGAACGAATACGAAAAGAATTGGGGTACGAATACGAATTGAAAAAGGAGGTTAATTCTAAAATTAGAAACCTACGGGCGTTAATTCAAGAAAATGAACAATTTTGATTGACCATTTATCATTATTTGATTGTGACCGTCCCTCATAGAGATTTTCATTTTTTTTAGCATTTTTTGATTGACAATGTCAAAATCAGTGAAAATATTTCACAGCAAAAAAAATTGATGGACGGTTCAGATTGATCAAAACTAGAATGTTGAAAGTGTCAGTATTATATATATATATAGCAATTGTGACACTTTCAACATCGATGAACGAAGGTGTATCACGATGAAATAACACTTCCACGATGATGTTAGGTCGGGTTCGGGAAAATTGTTTCACAATTGACAACTTGTTTTGCAATTGAAACATTGTTTCTGATTTCAAATAATGGTCAATGAAGCATTAACAACCCGATTGGCTCGTGAACGACTGGATGCAATCAGGAGATTTGTACCAATTCGTGACTCTGTACGGAATAAACTACAACAACGACAGAGTCTTCAGACTGATTTTGCTGCGGGATCTGAAGAATTGTTTAAACCAGTAACCACAGCAACGAAGGGGATAGAGCGTGCTATACGGGGAGATGTTCCCGAGACGGGGAAATCTGTTATTGGTGAACTTGAAAAAATAGCAGCGAAAACTGAACAAACAGAACAGGCTGTACAAAAAATGCAATCAAAAAGAACAGCAGATGATTAACGCGTGAGATTTAACGAGGAAGGGTTAGCAGCAATTGATAAGACTGATTCAACAGAAATTCCTGCGCTTGTTGTTACGACTTATGAAAACAGGAAAAAAATGTTGAAACCAGAACATCATAAATATGTTAGAAATATAACTCACTGGGCTGATATATTCTATAAGATCAAAACTAAAAAAAGTCAGACTAAGAAAGATAGTGCATCATACATCGAATATATCGATGAGGTGGGTAACGTGTATAAACAATTTGAAGAACTAAAACAACAACAAAAACCACCAAAATTGCAAAGGCGGCGACAGCAACCTGCAAAGAAAATATCTTTTTCACCTAAAAAACAACAACTACCACCTGATGATGATGATATTCTTGATTATTTACAAAAAGCCGATTTAGACGAAATGGAAAAAATGGATGTAGCAATGGGTTATTGCGGAAGTGGATTAAGAGATTCCAGTGTTTCATGTCCTGGTAGTGTTCTCAGTGATATATCACGATTAGAGGTTCTTGTAGGAGGGTTCCGAGCTGGAAATAACTCTCCAGAAATAATTAATGAAGCAGCTGATATCTGTAGACGATTATTTCAGGGTGGTATCATGGATATCAGCACATATCGAGATTTCATTGGCGAGTTAGTGGAAAGTGGGTATCATAGTGACTGAATTGAAAAGTCAATTGATTAGATAAATAACAATTGAAAAATTGTTTCTGATTTCAAATAATGATCATACACTACAATCATGATAAACCAACCCCCGTCTACGTAGTTAATTCACGGTTTCCGGTTTATAGAGCATACTACGGAGATGGTTTAGGTAATACCATTTTAGGGTTATTTGCGAGAATGGCTCCAAAAGTGATGCCGTTGGCTAAACAATTAGGAATGAAGGCAATTGATGTTATTCGTGATAAGGGTATTGGTGCTGTTGGAGATCTTGCTGGAAAAGCGGTTTCAACTGCGAAGAATAAATTAACATCATTAGTGAAATCACGGATGAAATCCAAAGGATTTTCAAAACCGTTACCGTCTACAGCGGAAATGCCTGCGAGTGTTAGTAGAATTATAAATAACGCAGTAGATGAAAAATTAGCGTCGATGGCTTTAAACCCCGACCAAAGCAATATTGCAAATATGATAGCAGGAAGTGGCTTTAAAAAACTACGACGATGAAAATGGAAAATCGCGATTTAGACTCTGATAAATAGAATAAAATGTTCAAAAAGTCACATGATCCAGCGTTTAATATAGACGCCCCAGTTGGCAAGGATGATTCTGTACGCGATTATCAATATTACGCCTATCATGCAATAGACCCAAATAGTCGAGCAAGAATCGATCTTCAAGTCCATGATACCAGTAAATACTTTTTGCCCTGTGAAGCGTTTATTGAAGTAGAAGGAGAAATTGTAACAGCTGCTGATACTCCTGCTGTACCAGCACCGTATCCAGCTGGTACTCAAGTCGGTTTTGTCAATAATGGTATCATGGCGTTATTTGAGAGTGCAAAATATCTCATTGATGGAAAAGAAATTGAGGCGATAGATCGCGATGTTGATGTGGCTACAACAATAATCGGGTTAGCGAGATATTCCGATTATTATACAAGATCAGCAGGACCTTCTATGATGTTTGCAAAAGATGCTACAAATACCGCTGGAGGAAAACAATTTGTTGTAAGACGACCAAAGAATAATGCTGGCACCGCTAATATTGATGCCGAAGATATGATTATAAACAACGATGTTAATTTCAATCTAGGAGCTGCAACACGTATTTCAATGTTGCAAAGAGCGCGTAAATCATTTTCATGCGCGATTCCACTGCATCATATATTTGGATTCTGTAGAAACGTCCGAAAAGTTATTTATGGAGCGAAGCATACAGTATCGCTTGTACGAAAGAGTGATGATAGTGACGCAATCTGGAGGATTCCAGCAGACAATGCAAATCCAAATGCTGATGCCGGTAAAGTCAATTTAACAAAAATATCATTGTGGATGCCAGTGTTGACTCCAGCAATCACCGCAGAAGAACGATTACTATCATTTATGGACCAAGGAGGAAAGTCGTTGTTGAGTTGGCTAACCGTGAGTACAGATGTGAAGCAATCAAATCTGAACGGGTTATTCACGTGGAATCTAGCATCAAAACAAGGCGTTTCTGCGCCACGTCATATATTTATTGCGTTACAGGATAACACACGAGTTGGCGATCAACGTTTCAGTCATATGATATTTGATCAATTAGGTGTGAAAGACGTCTCACTGAGAATAAACGGCCAACAGGAACCATCCGAGGATATACAACTTAATTACACAGAAAATCATATTGCACGAGTTTATCATCGTCTGTTGTCATTTATGGCACGCGATCAAAATGTGGATACTGGTTTGCAAATATCACAATATGATTTTAAAAATCTGTATCCGATCTATTACTTCTCACTGGAACATCTCGATTTGATGAGACAATCTGTTGTTGATATACATTTTAGAGCTAATGTGACTCGTGGTGCTATTGCTGATTATAGAGCGGTTGCTGTCATTCTCAGTGATAAATCAATGCTACTTGAAGGTGTTGGTGGAAGAATGAGAGTGGTAGATGCACCAGTGGAAAACATGTAATTGAAATTGTAAACGATTTAGAATCAATCAATTATGTATAATGTCATATAGTAATATTAGTGTTGCGTTAACTCCCGGTCAATTAAAAAAATTGCAATCGGAATCAACTAAAAAATGTGGAACCACAATCACGTTGAAACCCAGCCAAATGACTGGTGGTGCAAATAAACTATCGCTGACAACTCGTCAGGTGAAACATTTCAGTGATGCACTAGTAGCAAAAAAGGGTGTTCAGATTACTCTCTCTGCGGCTGCTATCAAAAATATGATTAAAACAGGCGGTATATTTCCGTTGTTAGCTGCGATTCCAGCATTGATTGCAGCAGCAGCCCCAGCGGTGGCTAAAGCGGCAGCGTTAGGAGCCGTTGGTACTGCAGCAGGAATGGCACTAAAGAAGGCAACTGGGAAAGGATATAAAAAAAGGGAAAGGGTCTAAGACTACCAGGAACCCCGTATTCGTGGTACAGCGGAAAGGGTCTAAGACTAGGACCGGTTTATTAATTGGAGAGTCTATGATGGTTCCCATGTCCAATTTTGATTTACTCGATGCTGCTAAAAAACTCGCGATTAAAAACTTCAGAGGTGTCTTTATGAAAGATCAATTACCACATCAACCAAACAGCGTTGAAACCGGAATCATTAATTTAGATAACAGCACCGGACCCGGAACTCACTGGGTTGCATACGCTATTGATCCACGTGGGATTGTCTATTTTGATTCATATGGATTAGCCCCACCAAAAGAGTTTATGCGTTATATAAAAACCCTTCCAATGAAGACTTGGTATTCTACGCTACCAACACAACAAATGAATGACCCACCAATATGTGGCAGCGAAGTATTAAATGTCCTTAACGCTATTTCTAACTCCTTGAGTAACCCAAGCGGAAAACCACCACATGTTGTCGTGAATGAATACACTAGTAATCGCTGGAGAAAATCGAAGATTTTTCAACGAAGTCGTCAAAAACGATTTTAGAGAGAGAAAGAGTTTTACAATAACATGATTGATATTTGGGGGAGATCTTTGAAACCCAAACCCGATGACACTGCAACCGGTGATGTAAAAAAACTAATCAAAGATGAAATAGCTGAGACGTTAAATTTAGCAAGTGCTGACCCGAACGAAATAGTTGTATTTCAAGACAAGCAGGGTGAATTGAAAAGCAGTGATGTGTCATTGAATGACATTTTGATACGGCAGCGCGACGCCGCTGAAAACTCTATTGCGCTGTATTCCAACGACGGACGACTTAAACCAGGCGCACTTGTGTCTACGATCACCGACGCGATTGCCGCCCACGACAACAAGATTGCCGCCCAAGACAGTATGATTACCACCCAAGACAACAAGATTACCGCACACGGCCGTGAGCTGGAGGATTATATACGAGGTTATAGTACTTTTCGCAAAAATGTCGTACATAAATTCTTTGGAACCCCGCTTGTGGTTGGCATGACTCTCGCTGAAATTAAAAACTATCTATCGCTATTCTTTTTTAACAAGGACGCGGGAAGGATGATGAATGAAAATGAAATCAAGGCAAATTATCTCGAGATTTCTAAACTAATAGAAGATCAAAAACCCACTAACGACGTCATTCTTAAGTTTTTTGGAACCCCGCTTGTGGCAGGCATGACTCTCGCTGAAATCAGAGAGTTTATCGGCAAGCACACTCACAATGCCTACATCGCTAATAGTTTCTTTGGTGTCCCGGCTACATCTACGATGACTCTCAAAGATATTAATATGTTTATGGTGAGACAAACAACACTTAATACCATCGTGGATAGATTTTTGGGGAGAACACCTGTTTCTGAAACCACATCGTTGACAGGTCCAACCCTCGCTGAAATTAAAGCGGTTATCGATAAAGTAAAAACTCCACATAGTGTAAGCGTCAATAACATCGTGTACACGGTTGATAGTGGGACTTTTGATTGGATCCGAGGAAACAGAAATTATCTTTATGTTGGCAACAAACATACTGGTGCACCAGGTTGCTACCGACTTACAATAATACATCACCGTAAATTTGATTTGGAATTCAGCAACACAGGTATCCGCGGTGTTAACACGCTGACATATATATTAGATAAAGTACCAAAACCTCCACCTGCTATACCAATCTCATTTCCGATTGTTATAACCAATTCCGACGAGTATGTGATTAGGGAGTCACTACCCTGGATAATAGAATTTGTATCCGGTGTCCCCTCATCAGATCCTAAAACCGATTCGTTGGTGGGATAATTGAAAACACTAGCTGATTTAAAATAACAACAGTGATTCCATCATCGTCGTAATATCGATTCGACACCGTGAAAGAGTTTTCCGCGAATTTGAAATTACTTTCCGCGAACTTGAAAACACAATTGAAAACGCTAGCGTTTTTAAAATAACAATGATTTCATCAACTCAATGTCGCTATGATCAGGTCAGAGAATTTCAAAATAGACTCAAAACCCTCACTGAGGAGTATCAAATAAAAATAAAAAAATACCGACGAAGAATCACCGCAATTGATATTACTATGTACTCGGTGTCAAGCGTTCTCGCTGGCGCCGGAATAATACTTGCATCGGTTACAATGATTGCCCCGGTCGTAGTTCCAATTTGCATTTCTGCGGTGGCTACAATCGGGGGTATATCAACCGGGATAGCAAAAAAGATATCATCATGCAGCCAGAGTAAACTGCAGAATTACTTAATTCAATTTCATATTGCATCAACCGCATATTCGCAGTTATCCCTGATGATATCGTCGTCACTCGATAATACAATTATATCAGATAGTGAATTCTCAGCGATGGTCAGTATTTTTGATTCAGCGATATCGAAATTAGAGCGACAACATGAATATAATAACAATGACAACACCGATGGAATTGGAAAACACGAACCCAAAAACCAAAATGATCTCAATAATCTCAACCATACCAAATTGTGAGTTCTCAGTGATGGTCAGTATTTATGATTCCGCGGTGTCAAAATTAGAGCGACAACAACAGTATAACAACGATGACAACACCGATGGAATTACTTCAACGAGTAGTGGAGAACACGAACCCAGTACAAACAAGCATGATATCAATAACATCAACGGAACCCGAGTTTAGTGTGAATTTCCCTAGCCCAGTCCCCGTGAAGGAGATAGCGCTAGCAAAATTACGAGTGTATCACAGTTGGCCTAATATCAGATCAAAATCATTTGGTGGTCAACAACCCAATAATTCTTTAGTGTTTGCGAATAAGAATAAAGATGACGGGACTCCAGACTGGAAAGTTGTTTCGATACCAACAGGGTCATACCAAATCGAACAAATCAATAATGAATTCGCGCGTAGAATAAAATCGATTACTGGAGTAGAGTCAAAAATCGCTATAACAGTTCATGAGCCGACACTATCATCCGCAATTGAGATAAGCACAGAAGGATACGTCGTAGATATCTATCAAAGTTCTATTAGAACCGTACTAGGATGGCCTGAATTACCACCGGAAAAATCCACCACCGACTTAACCACGGACGTAGAATCATATCATGAAATCAATCCCAGTTATCGAGATAATTTATCTGATATAAGAAAAGGAAGAATCGGCGATAGATTTATATTCACCAACAAAGACACATTGCAATGGGATTTTATCATTAAAAGAACAACCGACTCATCTGTTACTATTTCATTTACGCTAACTGACGTCCGTGGTTATTTTAATGAGATTAAACAATTATATGACACACAACTAGAACAACTACGGAAAACAAGATCGCAAAAACACGTTGAAATAATAAATCAACTTATATCGGACATGGAATATATCTATGAACTAATTATTCAAACAATAATTAATGACAACAGCGACAATAAACAACGATTCCTAACCGATTACAATATCACAGAAGACAATCTGCGTAATTTCAAGTTTCCGAAATACAACGCTGATGAATTAGCAAGAATTGTTAAAACCGATATCAAAGCGCTACAAAAATCAGATTCAACTGTCCTCCTCAAATATAATAATGATCCAGATGGTGGCGGTAGGCATATCGCTCCGTTTAACGTGAATATTTCATCGGTGATTGCGCTCAATTTAGTGTGTGATGTTATCGAAGGAAGCTATCAGATTAATCTAGAGCAATCAAATCAAACTCAGCAGGGATATATTCTTTATTCATTTGCACCAACAGCTCCTCCAGGATTCCTAATTATTGAAAACCCAATTAATCCTGTCTACATGCGATGCCATAATAATTCGTTAACGAGAATTGATTTCCGACTTACCGACCAGTCAAATAATCTGATTGATTTACAAGAAGAGGTGTTAGCGATTAGTTTGTTTGTAAAGTCCTAAAGACTGGATCAAATATTCGGTGAAAATCATTTATTATTTTTTGTTAACCTGTAGCAGCAGAGAGGGTGGATGACAAGTTGCGACCAAAATTAATTAAAAAATCGTAAAAGTCTCTGTTTTCATTTTTTTAGTTAAAATGAGATTTCGTAGGGAAGGCTCGTTAAAATTTCAATCAATTTTTTGTCTAAAAACGTTGTAGGGTTTGCCCCTGAGACATTTTTTTTGGTTAAAATGAGATCGTAGGAAGGCTCGTTTTAAGGATTCAATCAAAATTTTTTCTTAAAACGTTGTAGGGTTCACCCTCTCTGCTGCTGTTGCTGATTGCAAATTCATTCGTTTTCGCATCAAACCCGTTCCGGAAACCATACTTACATCATCTGTGACGTTTCCTTTGCGTTTTCGACAATTTTTGAGTATTTCACTCATTAAGCCTGTCCCCTCAGGGAACTGCCTTGGGTTGTTCGCACCCTCCATTGTTGATACTGAAGTTCAGTGAAAACTCGCAAAAGTTGGGAGACTATCTATAACACTTTGCCTCAGCAAAGGTGCAACCCAAATTGCGGTAATTAGTGCTTCAAAATGCACAAGCTCTATAACTGCAACACTCTTCTTCCGAAATCGTAAATTACGCTGTTAATTTTTGGTGTTTTTCTTCTTTAATTTTGCTCCCAAACTGACACTTCATGCAACCGTTGTTCTCTGACCACGTGATCAGCGTCATCTCTTCTCATGGGATCACGAGGCACATATTGGGGAAATGAAATGTTGAGATGGTACAACAGTTTGGTTTCAATCAGTTGCATTTTCTAGTCCAGGAAATTACATAATTATTGACATCGGACCATACATTAGCTTTTATTTCCTCACTTGCTTCCACACTTTTTTAACCTGTTGTAGGAGTGTCACCTCAGTTTTAGGCTGCTCAGTGGGTGTCAGTGCCCCAGATTGTTCAAGCGTGGCCTTTGGGTCTGTAAATCTGGATCTATTGGGCTTGTACTGGATCCAGTGGATCTAGTTCATATTACAGCTTTCCATCACCAGATATCCAGCTGTCCCTGCATGTGGACCTTTTTATAAAACAGTCTGGTCAAAAAGGATTTATGGGGATCTTAGTAACAGATCCATCTATTTATTCATACCATAGGCAACATACTCTTGCTATGATGGAGATTGCAGCGAAAAATCGGTCCATCCAGCCAGACCCTTGGAGCAGACAGTACCAGTGATAGCCAGACCATCCTCTATACTACCAGCATCCAGGCCAGAGATATTCCTGGCAAGCAAGCAACCTATTCTGTCAGGGCTAGACTTCATTTGGTTCACTGCTTATACACATGGGAGAGTTTGTGACATTTTGAAAGAGAACGGAAGTGAGTCAACAATGCCATGTGGTTTGGCTTAACTAGAGCATCATGCATTAGGACTTTGTGTTAGTGAGTGTGATGAAGCTCCTTCAAATGAGCTGTATTCAGATCCAACTATGGAATGGACTGAAATTAGCCTCAAGACAGCAGTCAAGAAAATTTATAGGGTGTTTGTTAATTTGGAATGCCATTCACCCTCTGCCACTAGTTAAGACTACAAAGTTAAATCATTAGTTGATTTTGATGATGAAGAGATTCATCCTTTTGGCTCCTTTCTCTTTCTCCAATCAGCAAAAATTAAGATCAGTGATCTACTTTTTGAGTAGAATTGGTGAACTAGATATTTTTAGTCTTTGTTTTCAGAAAGCCAAGTATCAGCAACATTCTCATCTCACTGGTACAAAACTCACTTATATGGCTCTTGGCAGAAATGTGTCCCATCCATGCCACATCAATGCAACTTAAACCTAGTATGACATGACACATATATATAGTCCACTTCGCTCAAGCCTCATAGTACCTGGCTTTACGAACGACCGAGTTTGGGTCTCCATCACTTTTTTCTGCAGGAAGAATTGAAGAAATTTGGAGGCAGACAGTTCATGAACTGTCCCCTCCAATTCGCCACTCTACCCACACAGGATTCTTGAAATAATCAGACCCTGCCAATGCAGAGGGATGATAAACAGTCAAGGGTAAAAGGATCTTTTCAGTCAGATAGATAACAGCCCAGAGCTAGGAGATGATATTGAAACCAAGCTGTTTGGCAACCATTTTAAACAGTACAAAACCAAATTTTTACCTTCAAGCCTCCTAACTCTAAATATTGACCAACCCTTCTTACCACTAGCAGTGATCCTACCTGTGGGTGACCAAATCCTGTGATTTCAGGCTCACTGAAGCACCCTATTTCTGCAAAATAATTGGTGATTCAGGTCATTTTGGAGGGGCTTTGGATTTCATTTATTCAGCCTCATCCCCATTCTTTTTCTTCCCTTTTCATGGACATACTGTCATAACTGGAAAATGATGCCTTTCTACAACAGGCAGATCAGTGGAGATTGTGCAAAGACTAGTGTCAGTGGCATGTGGGAGCCAGCGGCAGCTGACTTGACACAGCAGCCTTTTAGAAATGAAGGCTATCATCAGTGCCTTTTAGTTTTGAAGGCATCTTTGCTCAGGCTTCTCTGGTGGTGGCTTGCCTACTTAAATAGGAGGGCACCAAATCAATTGACCTGTGTGTTCTGATTTGGCATCTTCTACGGTATTGTGACAATCTTCATATCAGTGTACAAATCAGACACATTCCAGGCAGACTCATTGCCTTGGCTGACATTCTATCCAGCAAAAGTCAAATCATTGATATAGAACTGCCTTTCCATCAATTGGTCTTTATTTGGATCTGCTTTGATGATCGATTTTGTTGGTGCCAACGAAGGTGTAATCACAGTTTTTCCTCCTTTTCTGTCCATTTCAAGACCCAGAAGCTTGGGCCATGGATGCTAGACTGTCAATCATTTGATAAGGATTGTGGGCATTTGCCTTCCATCCCACGGTCTTGCTACCACAAATAATCGAGAAGTTGCGAAGTCAGAAACATCAGATGATTCTGATAGCCCTTCTTCACATAGAAGAAGTCCTGGGAAACAAATATACCATACTTAATAGATCTGCCCAGGAAGATTTTGGTCAACCTGAACCCTCTAAAGCAAACATGGTCATGGGTGTTCCATCCTTTCCCAGACCATCTTCTTCACACATGTCTCTAGTCCAGAGAGCCCTGTGAGACAAACAATTAACACCTTCGATTGTGGAGAGAATCTTGAGATTAGAAGGCCTTTCACTCAAAAGGCCTAGGAGGGAATGTACATATAGCAGTCAAATGTTCCTTGAAATAAATGTAATTTAGATGTTATTAAAAAAGATTTTTATACTTTGCACATTTGAACATTTACTGAAGACATTAGGAATTTCTCAGTCATTGTTGATAGAAGGTGACACGTATGATAGTGAGAATTTTTCATATGCAGTACATATACACATGTTTTGTTCTGAACTGGCAGAAAGAATGTGTTTGACATGGTGTAGGTCAAGCCTTCACAGATGTTCTTTCCCTGACTTGGAACAAAATGAATGTGGTTTGATATTTATTACTCCCCTCTTTTATGCTTTCAGTTCCTTTTAGAAGTACAGTATGAGTAAAATGAAAAATTAATTAGGATTCATAAAATTATAGTCAGTGCATCAAACATAATAATGACACATGGATGTCAGAGAAGACACCTAAGCAGTTCTAGTCAGGACTTGTGTGATACTGAAATACAAATTTAACAGCCAATGCCAAAACACTTATGCAAAATTAAATGTAATAAAAAGTTAAGCATGTAATACTATTGTTCTGTTACATAGATCTATGAGAAAACAAATGAGTTGAAGATTGGATATTATACCTTCGATGGATATCTCGAGCCAGTTCCAGCATGCCAGAGAGGTGTTATGGATGCCAAGGCCATCCTGGAGAGGCAGGGACACAAGGTAAGGAAACTCAAGGATTTTAGTTTTAAGCAAATAATTGGTTCATTTCTTACATTTTTAACTCACTGATCAAAAGATCAAATGAGCTTGCAGTATGGTTCTGATTTTATTGTGCATCCTGGAACAGATTCTTTTGATCACTTTTTGGAGGTCACATTTCTAATCTAATTTTGATTGGACTAGGAATATGGGCTTACATCATAAAAAAATTGAAACAGCTTCAATACAGAATGATCATCTCATCTCATCATCTCCGCCTGTGGCCCCGTTTGGGACATAGGCCGCCAACCAGCTCCCTCCTGGCGTCTCGGTTCTGGGCGAGTCTCTCCAGCTGTCCCCACGTCTTGCCCATCATCTTTACGTCTGCATCCAAATCACATCACCAGGTGTTTCTGGGTCTTCCTCTCTTCCTCTTTCCTTGAGGGTTCCATGTGAGGGCTTGCCTGGTGATGTTGGGAGCAGGTTTGCGGAGGGTGTGGCCAATCCATCGCCAGCGTCTCTGAAGGATGTCATCCTCAACGGGCTGTTGCTTCGTTCTCTGCCACAGTTCGTCGTTGCTGATTCTTTCTGGCCAGCGGATCTTGAGGATCTTCCTGAGGCAGGTGTTGATGAAGACCTGGATTTTCTTCATGGTGGTAGCGGTGGTTCTCCAGGTCTCTGCTCCGTACAGCAATATCGGCTTCACGATGGTGTTGAAGACCCTGATCTTGGTGGTGATGTTAAGCTGCCTTGATATCCATATGTTCTTCAGCTGATGGAAAGCTGCCCTTGCTTTGCCGATGCGTATCTTAACGTCTGCATCCGTTCCTCCCTGCTTGTCCAGGATGCTGCCAAGGTAGGTGAAGCTATCCACCTCCTCCAGCGCATCGCCTTCCACTGTGATGGGTGTATTGCTGGATGCATTTGTCTTGAAAACCTTGCTCTTTCCTCTGTTGATGTGGAGGCCCAGGCTGGCTGAGTTTTCCGCAACAATGCTGGTCTTTTCCTGCATCTGTTGTTGGGTATGCGAGAAGAGAGCCAGGTCATCAGCGAAATCTAGGTCGTCCAGCTGTTTCCACAGCGTTCACTGGATGCCGTTTCTTGTTTGGTCTGTCGATGTCTTCATGACCCAATCGATGGCCAGCAGGAAAAGGAATGGTGATAGAAGGCATCCTTGTCTCACCCCTGTATTTACTTCAAAGGCATACGATCCTACAAGTCATTCTTTCATAGGACTTCCTGATGATGTTGGTGATCTTTTCCGGGACTCCATAGTGCCTCAGTATTTTCCAGAGGGTCTGCCTGTCAACGCTGTCGAACGCTTTCTCATAATCGAGAAAATTCACGTAGAGTGGCGAATTCCACTCCAGAGACTGTTCCAAGATGATGCGCAGTGTCGCTATCTGGTCCGTGCACGACCTTTCCTTTCGGAAGCCAGCTTGTTGGTCACGGAGATGCAGGTCAACTGCCTCTTTCATCCTGTTCAGTAAGATGCGGTTAAACACCTTCCCCGGGATGGACAACAGCGTAATCCCCCTGTAGTTGGAGCAGTCACTGAGGTCACCTTTCTTAGGTAGTTTGACGAGGTAGCCCTCTCTCCGGTCTGCTGGTACTTCTTCGTCTTCCCATATCATGCAGAAGAGCGGGTAGAGGAGCTCCACACTGGTTTCCACGTCCGCCTTCAGCGCCTCTGCCGGAATGCTGTCGGGTCCTGCAGACTTGCCGCTCTTCAGTTGCTTGATGGCGCTGCGAATCTCCTCTTTTGTCGGTGCACCTCACTCTATTTGCAGGTCACTTTCCGCTGGCGGTACGTCTGGTGGGTTTGCAGGCGCTGGTCTATTTAGCAGTTCCTCGAAATGCTCAGCCCATCTGGTCTTCTGTCCTTCCTCGTCTGGGATCGCTCTTCCATTCCTGTCCTTGACTGGTCTTTCTGGCTTGGCAAACTTTCCTGAAAGTTTATTGATGGTGGCATACAGGTCTCTGGTGTTGCCATGGTGAGCTGCTTCTTCTGCTTCTGTTGCCAGCATCTCTACGTAGTTCTTCTTATCTTTCTTGATGCTGCGCTTGACGCTTCTGTTGGCTTCCGCGTACTCGTCGTTTGCTTTTGCTTCTGCCGTTCTTGTCCTACTGTTGTTTACGGCAGTCTTCTTCTCTCTTCTTTCTTGAATCTTCCTCAGCGTCTCTGTTGAAATCCATTCTTTGTGCGTGTATGTTTTGGGGCCCAGTACTTCTTGGCATGTTGATGTGAGTGCCTCTTTCACTCTTTTCCATCTGTCTTCTATGGTCTCTTCTTCACGCAGCTCTTCTAGAACCTGGAACTTGTTGGAGAGGGTGATCTTGAATTTCTCATGTTTGTTGTTATCTCTCAGCGCCGTGGTGTTGTAACGACGGCGTTGATTAGAGCCTCCTGTCCAGTTTCTCTTGAGCTTCAGCTTCATCCAGGCAACGAGTAGATGATGGTCTGAGGCAACGTCTGCTCCTCGCTTAACGCGGACATCCCGAAGGGAGCGGCGAAACGTCCTCCCGATGCACACGTGGTCTATTTGGTTTTCCGTTCGCAGGTCTGGTGACACCCAAGTTGCCTTGTGTATCCTTCTGTGGTTGAAAACACCTCCACCGATGACCAGGTTGCTTGTGGCACACAGGTCGGCAAATCTCTCTCCGTTGTCATTCATCTCGCCAATCCCATGCTGCCCCATGATCTCCTCGTAGCCTCGGTTGTCGCTGTCGATCTTAGCGTTGAAGTCACCCATGACGATGATGATGTTTCTCTGTGGTCGGTCTTGGATGATGGTTAGCAGCCTGTCGTAGAAATCATCCTTCTCTTCTTCCTCACTGTCGTTTGTCGGGGCGTAGCACTGGATAATGTCTATGTTGATCCTCTTCTTTTTGGTACTGAAGGAGGCTGTCATTATCCTTGGGCCGTGTGCTTCCCATCCAAGGAGTGCTCCCTGAGCTGACTTGGACAGCATCAGTGCCACGCCTTGGGTGTGTGCAGCGTCGTCCTGCTCGTGTCCCGAGTACAGCAATAACTCGCCGGAAGCCAGTCGTTTCTGCCCGGAACCAGTCCATCTTGCCTCGCTGATTCCCAGGATGGTGAGATTGTATCTTCTCATCTCTGCGGCAACTTGCGCTGACTTTCCGGTCTCGTACATGGTACGCACGTTCCATGTACCGATGGTAGTGGTGGTCCTGGTGGAGACGATGGTCGTCGGCCTCACGGCTTCCAGATGACTCTGGTTTTCACCATCCGGCGTCATACATCTTCCAGCTGGAGATTCATCTTCTCCCAGGACCGTTGTTCCTGTTGGTTTACTTTTTGGCGTTTCTGTAGCAAGTTGTTTTTTTCCCGGTGGGGCTGCTAGCCCCACGCCCAACCTTCCTCCTTTTGCAGCCGGGCTTAGGACCGTCCTAGGCAGAGTTAATACAGAATGAGCTTCATGCATATTAATGAGGCAGTCTTGACTGAGTTTGTTCCCACCTTTTAAGCCACCTTTTTTGTATCTGACTATGATCAACATCTAATTTTCTTGTATCATCAAGATACTTTGTAAAGAATGCAAATCCATGCAATTGTTGAGGTGATCTTCCTTTTGATTGCCTGTGCTTAGGTCGACTTATGAGGCCACATTTGTTTTGTGCTTCTTGTCAAACTTGGAATCTAGGTTTTTGTCTTCATGATATCAGATACTTTTAGAAATGATCAAGATTTATATTAATGATGTAAGCATCTCATCGACTTGAACATGTTATCTTGCTGTAGGACATATTTCTGATCAGATTTGAGCAGATTTTTGATATAAGCTTATATCATCTATAATTCAGCTGTGTTTTATAAGGAGTGGGGGATTCATGCATTTAGAAATGTGGGCTTACATTATTACCAAACTTAGTGAAAATGAAAGGAAAGGATGAATAAAAACCATAAACTTAAAATCTGACAGATTTTATAAAACCATATAAATATGACAAAATGATAGATAAAATGCAATCATGAATGGAATGCAAATGAAACACAAATTAAATGCATGCGAAACACAAATGAAACTGAAATGAGATCCTAAAAAAATGTATATTTGGTAAAATTACCTGTCACCATTATAGGGTGAATTTTTTTTATAGGGATTTTAATCAAACTTGGTAAATGGTTTTATAGCATGAAGATTACAGATAAGTGTGATTATGAGCATAATCCGCACATGTTAATGAGGTTATCATGCATCAGAATCACTGACCTAGTCAGCACATTGCTGACTCAAGTTCTGATCCAATTTTGATTAAACTTTTCCAAATAGGTAATCTTATATCATCAAGATTACATGCAGGTCCAACACAAATATGTAACCATCTTATATCTTTGAGCATGTTACAACTCCCTTAACCAAATTATTAACTGAATTTTGTTTTGATTTGATAAATAAGCTTATAAAATTAGTATCTTTGCTTCTAAAATATTACATGAAATCTGTACATATTAATGATGTGGTCTTGCACGTGATTGCAGGAGACCATATACTGTATTTCTTGCCAGTTTTGTTAAACTTATATCTTTATATTAAGATCTTTGATGAGTTCCACCATAAGTGAGTAATTATGTATTTACCTTTCGAAATAATTTTTATCCAGGCAACTAGTAATTAAAAATAGGTAAAATTGACACGACACAAACAGTGGGAGATATTTAAAGTAAGGTTGTCCTTGCATTGCTACTTATACCTGATTACAGAAATGGTTCTTGTTAGGTGATGAAAGCCAGGTGATTGATATCTAACCAAATTAAGCATCATATCTTTTATTGGTTATGTTTATCAGTTGCATTTATTTAATTTATTTACAAAATTTCATACTTCAGCATATTTTAAGCAATTAATTATTGTCTTTTGATGTGAGTAGACTTGTTGACTTTATGTAGGATGTTGTGTGGTGCAATTCATTTTAAAACCCATTTTAATACTTATTATTGCTTTACTGTATCTTTTGTTGGCCCCCAGTTCAAGGAGGCAGTTCCCACCACCAAAAATGTAGAAATAAAACAAAAAGCAACATGATCGCAACTTGATAACTTTGTCATCTTCAGATAATTAAAATATTGTCTCTGTCACATGGACCTTTGTGCAATTATCATGTCACTTGGGCATTTAATGTTTTCACCATTGTTTGGCAATTTTACTGCATATCATATCCTTTTGTGTTTTATTTCTTTTTTTCTCTCCAGTTCATGCATAATTTTCATTTATCTGTTTCTTTTCAGTGAAACTGAGTTTAAAGTAACTTGTTAATGAAACAGGCTTCTTTGTTTTCACTCCTCTGTTAGGAATCAGTGTTAGGGTAATTATGATCTGCTCAATTCTTGTTCTGGTTCATTGTTTATTTCCTGTATTTCCTTTCAGTATTAATTTTCTTGCAAGGTGTGGCTAAATGCGGTCACAAAAAGGCTCCTTGGGATACATTCCACCTGCTTATTGTGTACTGTAGGTACCTGTATGGACTGTTGTCCTGTTTTTTGCTTTTGGCCTCACACACAAGATATAAAACTTAGTGAAAAGTCAGCATGAATATGAGTCCAGGATGATGGATCTGCTTCTTTGTCATAATTACTGAAGACTCCCTTTATTCCCAGGAGGAGTCTATGTCACTTCCCAATGTAAGAAAGTCACCATCTCCATTAAGGGATGTGTTTGTAACTCTTTCAGAGGTAATGAAATTGGATATTGCCATACGGGTAGGATAACTAGAAGTAAGTTTTTAGTTCCTGCAATGGAGGAAGTTGCCATTATCTTTCTGAATGCAGTGGAGCATGGTCTTGTTCAGGAATATCTGTTTGCATATTGAGAGGATCTCTCATTTGGAGGAGTTAAGTCATTAAACAGACACTTCAAAATAGGCTACATCATTTCACCTGTCCAGTTTGGAGAGGGTCTCAACAGCACAATCCAAATTGACATTCTCTTGTTCTCTTACTCAATATTGGTGAGACAACTAAGTCAGAAGTTGTCTTGAGGTGACGAGGAAGCCAGACAGCAGAAAAGTGGTCTGTCCTCTATCCTATGCTTAGGCCCCTGGTTTCAGCTTCCAGTTACAGGGTCCTTGTGCCTGCTTTGCTCCTTAAGCACCCTGCCTTGAACTCAGATGTTTCCCTTTTTGGGATTTTGGCAGGAGACCTGTCTCCCTTTTTAAGTCTCTCTAAACTTTAGAACTGAAGGCTCATACCCTAGTTATTATAGCCTCCAAGGAGGAATAATTGCAAGTAGCTACATTGCAGAGATTATTGGATACCTTTGCCATGTGTTAGTAGCACTTATGTAAAGCATCTCAACATCTGTAGGGATGCCATCTTGAAGACATACGTTTTTGTTTCAGAGTCTTGACCAGGGTAATGTTAGTAATAGCGGATTTTTTAAAATCCTAAGTGGTCAATTCCTTCAATACTTCATGTACTGGTTGATGCACAACATCCACAGAGCACCTTACTGAAGTTTCTAGCTCACCTTGACTGCATTCCTTAAGCCATCAGCCTACCACCTGGCTGACAGATTCAGCAATGCAGTAATTACTGCTGATAAAATTTATTATGATTGGATAAAACAAGTTTTTTGGTGTAATATTGCTGTTATTGCACAATTTCTTCCTCCCTTCATGTTCTGATGCATTTCATTCTTATTCCAAGTCAAAGAAGGATCATATTCCAATTGTCAGAAGTTTACTGAAGTGTGAGGGTGTGAGACTGGTATCATGTGTTTTACTCTATACCTCAAATTACTAATTGGAGGAGGGATTAATCTTCTTAGACTGGGGACTAGTGCTGGGAAAGAAAATGACAACATAGGAACAATAGATATTACATGATTAGATTAGCTTTACCCCATATCTCTGCCCTAAAATTCTCATTTGCAGATTATTAAGAAACACTGTAATGTCTCTCTCTTAGTAAGAGGGGTAGTTAATTGGATTAAGCTATGTTATCTAGGGAATGACCTCCCTCGATATTATATCCTGATGTGAGTGAAAGATAGAATATCCACAGAGAATTGGGCAAGATTATTGGGAAGAAATAATGCAAACGAGCCCCGTTAGACAAGAAAAATAACAAATTTATTCAAACAAATTTATAGTGCAAATTTCAATTCAACTTAAATGATATCAACCGGATTTAATAGCAGTATCAAATTTGGATTTATATATCATCATAATGAGTGTTGAAAAGAGTGCAATGTCCACAACTGACTCTTGAACATGTTCAAGCTTCCTATTTCCTTCATATTCCAACTGTCTTGTCCTTCTTGGACTTCTTAGATTTCACTCTGAACATGTCACTTCCCCCATTCAGACTTCACTCGTCACCTCTACTTTCCCCCATTCAGACTTCACTCGTCACCTCTACTTTCCCAAACTTCACTTGTCACTTCTCTTCTTTCTTTTAACTCTGTCTTTGAACCATTGAGTCTCTTTCTTCCTCGGAAACTGTTAATTAAAGAACATTATTATCAGTAAATTGCTAAATGTACCCCTTTAATTCCCTCACTTACGTTACTCAGAACACACTAGCTATTCAGATACTGCGTAAAGCCTACCTATTGTAGTAGCTTGCCATAAATTACCACGAGCTCTCTATCAAAAATTTACCATGTTCGATTACTATTGCATAAAATTCACAGATTCTTACTCACTTCTAGATTATTTATACATTACAAATTAAAGAAGTTATAATAAGTAGTTACCATCATGATAATCAGTATTGTACTAACAGACCTAGGAATTTTTTAACCTTATGATTTTCTGCACATATGAACACTTGGATTACATGCAAATAATTCTGCTATTGAATTAATAACTGTAAAATTAAAAGATAAATTGCATCTCAACTCTTAAATCAACATATTTCCATGAAATTGAATAAGATAAAATGCATAACAACTCTAGCATCAACACATTTCCATGAAATTAAATAAGATATAATGCATAACAACTCTAGCATCAACACATTTCTGTGAAATTGAATAAGATAAAATGCATAACAACTCTAGAATCAACATATTTCCATGAAATTAAATAAGATATAATGCATAACAACTCTAGCATCAACACATTTCTGTGAAATTGAATAAGAAAAAATGCATAACAACTCTAGCATCAACACATTTCCATGAAATTAAATAAGATATAATGCATAACAACTCTAGCATCAACACATTTCTGTGAAATTGAATAAGATAAAATGCATAATAACTCTTGAATCAACATATTTCCATGAAATTAAATAAGATATAATGCATAACAACTCTAGCATCAACACATTTCTGTGAAATTGAATAAGATAAAATGCATAACAACTCTAGAATCAACACATTTCCATGAAATTAAATAAGATATAATGCATAACATCTCTAGCATCAACACATTTCTGTGAAATTGAATAAGATAAAATGCATAACAACTCTAGAATCAACATATTTCCATGAAATTAAATAAGATATAATGCATAACAACTCTAGCATCAACACATTTCTGTGAAATTGAATAAGATAAAATGCAGAACAACTCTAGAATCAACATATTTCCATGAAATTAAATAAGATATAAGGCATAACAACTCTAGCATCAACACATTTCTGTGAAATTGAATAAGATAAAATGCATAACAACTCTAGAATCAACATATTTCCATGAAATTAAATAAGATATAATGCATAACACTCTAAAATCAACATATTTCCATGAAATTAAATAAGATATAATGCATAACACTCTAAAATCAACATATTTCCATGAAATTAAATAAGATAAAATGCATAACAACTCTAGAATCAACACATTTCCATGAAATTGAATAAGATAAAATGCATAACATCTCTAGAATCGACACATTTCCATGAAATTAAATAAGATAAAATGCATAACAACTCTAGAATCAACACATTTCCATGAAATTAAATAAGATAAAATGCATAACAACTCTAGAATCAACATATTTCCATGAAATTAAATAAGATAAAATGCAAAAATGCATAACAACTCTAGCATCAACACATTTCCATGAAACTGAATAAGATAAAATGCATAACAACTCTAGCATCAACACATTTCCATGAAATTAAATAAGATATAATGCATAACAACTCTAGCATCAACACATTTCTGTGAAATTGAATAAGATAAAATGCATAACAACTCTAGAATCAACATATTTCCATGAAATTAAATAAGATATAATGCATAACAACTCTAGCATCAACACATTTCTGTGAAATTGAATAAGAAAAAATGCATAACAACTCTAGCATCAACACATTTCCATGAAATTAAATAAGATATAATGCATAACAACTCTAGCATCAACACATTTCTGTGAAATTGAATAAGATAAAATGCATAATAACTCTTGAATCAACATATTTCCATGAAATTAAATAAGATATAATGCATAACAACTCTAGCATCAACACATTTCTGTGAAATTGAATAAGATAAAATGCATAACAACTCTAGAATCAACACATTTCCATGAAATTAAATAAGATATAATGCATAACATCTCTAGCATCAACACATATCTGTGAAATTGAATAAGATAAAATGCATAACAACTCTAGAATCAACATATTTCCATGAAATTAAATAAGATATAATGCATAACAACTCTAGCATCAACACATTTCTGTGAAATTGAATAAGATAAAATGCAGAACAACTCTAGAATCAACATATTTCCATGAAATTAAATAAGATATAAGGCATAACAACTCTAGCATCAACACATTTCTGTGAAATTTAATAAGATAAAATGCATAACAACTCTAGAATCAACATATTTCCATGAAATTAAATAAGATATAATGCATAACACTCTAAAATCAACATATTTCCATGAAATTAAATAAGATATAATGCATAACACTCTAAAATCAACATATTTCCATGAAATTAAATAAGATAAAATGCATAACAACTCTAGAATCAACACATTTCCATGAAATTGAATAAGATAAAATGCATAACATCTCTAGAATCGACACATTTCCATGAAATTAAATAAGATAAAATGCATAACAACTCTAGAATCAACACATTTCCATGAAATTAAATAAGATAAAATGCATAACAACTCTAGAATCAACATATTTCCATGAAATTAAATAAGATAAAATGCAAAAATGCATAACAACTCTAGCATCAACACATTTCCATGAAACTGAATAAGATAAAATGCATAACAACTCTAGCATCAACACATTTCCATGAAACTGAATAAGATAAAATGCATAACAACTCTAGAATCAACACATTTCCATGAAATTAAATAAGATAAAATGCATAACAACTCTAGAATCAACATATTTCCGTGGAGTTTAATAAGATAAAATGCATAACTTCTCTAGAATCAACATATTTCCATGAAATTGAATAAGAAAAAATGCATAACAACTCTAGAATCATCATATTTCCATGAAATTGAATAAGAAAAAATGCATAACATCTCTAGCATCAACACATTTCTGTGAAATTGAATAAGATAAAATGCATAACAACTCTAGAATCAACATATTTCCATGAAATTAAAAAAGATATAATGCATAACATCTCTAGCATCAACACATTTCTGTGAAATTGAATAAGATAAAATGCATAACAACTCTAGAATCAACACATTTCCATGAAATTAAATAAGATATAATGCATAACAACTCTAGCATCAACACATTTCTGTGAAATTAAATAAGATATAATGCATAACAACTCTAGCATCAACACATTTCCATGAAATTAAATAAGATAAAATGCATAACAACTCTAGAATCAACACATTTCCATGAAATTAAATAAGATATAATGCATAACAACTCTAGAATCAACACATTTCCATGAAATTAAATAAGATATAATGCATAACAACTCTAGCATCAACACATTTCCATGAAATTAAATAAGATAAAATGCATAACAACTCTAGAATCAACACATTTCCGTGGAGTTTAATAAGATAAAATGCATAACTTCTCTAGAATCAACATATTTCCATGAAATTGAATAAGAAAAAATGCATAACTTCTCTAGAATCAACACATTTCTGTGAAATTGAATAAGAAAAAATGCATAACATCTCTAGCATCAACACATTTCTGTGAAATTGAATAAGATAAAATGCATAACAACTCTAGAATCAACATATTTCCATGAAATTAAATAAGATAAAATGCAAAAATGCATAACAACTCTAGCATCAACACATTTCCATGAAATTAAATAAGATATAATGCATAACATCTCTAGCATCAACACATTTCTGTGAAATTGAATAAGATAAAATGCATAACAACTCTAGAATCAACATATTTCCATGAAATTAAATAAGATATAATGCATAACAACTCTAGCATCAACACATTTCTGTGAAATTGAATAAGATAAAATGCATAACAACTCTAGAATCAACATATTTCCATGAAATTAAATAAGATATAAGGCATAACAACTCTAGCATCAACACATTTCTGTGAAATTTAATAAGATAAAATGCATAACAACTCTAGAATCAACATATTTCCATGAAATTAAATAAGATATAATGCATAACACTCTAAAATCAACATATTTCCATGAAATTAAATAAGATAAAATGCATAACATCTCTAGAATCGACACATTTCCATGAAATTAAATAAGATATAATGCATAACACTCTAGAATCAACATATTTCCATGAAATTAAATAAGATAAAATGCATAACACTCTAAAATCGACACATTTCCATGAAATTAAATAAGATAAAATGCATAACATCTCTAGAATCGACACATTTCCATGAAATTAAATAAGATAAAATGCATAACATCTCTAGAATCGACACATTTCCATGAAATTAAATAAGATAAAATGCATAACAACTCTAGAATCAACACATTTCCATGAAATTAAATAAGATAAAATGCATAACAACTCTAGAATCAACATATTTCCATGAAATTAAATAAGATAAAATGCAAAAATGCATAACAACTCTAGCATCAACACATTTCCATGAAACTGAATAAGATAAAATGCATAACAACTCTAGCATCAACACATTTCCATGAAACTGAATAAGATAAAATGCATAACAACTCTAGAATCAACACATTTCCATGAAATTAAATAAGATAAAATGCATAACAACTCTAGAATCAACACATTTCCGTGGAGTTTAATAAGATAAAATGCATAACTTCTCTAGAATCAACATATTTCCATGAAATTGAATAAGAAAAAATGCATAACAACTCTAGAATCAACATATTTCCATGAAATTGAATAAGAAAAAATGCATAACATCTCTAGCATCAACACATTTCTGTGAAATTGAATAAGATAAAATGCATAACAACTCTAGAATCAACATATTTCCATGAAATTAAAAAAGATATAATGCATAACATCTCTAGCATCAACACATTTCTGTGAAATTGAATAAGATAAAATGCATAACAACTCTAGAATCAACACATTTCCATGAAATTAAATAAGATATAATGCATAACAACTCTAGCATCAACACATTTCTGTGAAATTAAATAAGATATAATGCATAACAACTCAAGCATCAACACATTTCCATGAAATTAAATAAGATAAAATGCATAACAACTCTAGAATCAACACATTTCCATGAAATTAAATAAGATATAATGCATAACAACTCTAGAATCAACACATTTCCATGAAATTAAATAAGATATAATGCATAACAACTCTAGCATCAACACATTTCCATGAAATTAAATAAGATAAAATGCATAACAACTCTAGAATCAACACATTTCCGTGGAGTTTAATAAGATAAAATGCATAACTTCTCTAGAATCAACATATTTCCATGAAATTGAATAAGAAAAAATGCATAACTTCTCTAGAATCAACACATTTCTGTGAAATTGAATAAGAAAAAATGCATAACATCTCTAGCATCAACACATTTCTGTGAAATTGAATAAGATAAAATGCATAACAACTCTAGAATCAACATATTTCCATGAAATTAAATAAGATAAAATGCAAAAATGCATAACAACTCTAGCATCAACACATTTCCATGAAATTAAATAAGATATAATGCATAACATCTCTAGCATCAACACATTTCTGTGAAATTGAATAAGATAAAATGCATAACAACTCTAAAATCAACATATTTCCATGAAATTAAATAAGATATAATGCATAACAACTCTAGCATCAACACATTTCTGTGAAATTGAATAAGATAAAATGCATAACAACTCTAGAATCAACATATTTCCATGAAATTAAATAAGATATAAGGCATAACAACTCTAGCATCAACACATTTCTGTGAAATTTAATAAGATAAAATGCATAACAACTCTAGAATCAACATATTTCCATGAAATTAAATAAGATATAATGCATAACACTCTAAAATCAACATATTTCCATGAAATTAAATAAGATAAAATGCATAACATCTCTAGAATCGACACATTTCCATGAAATTAAATAAGATATAATGCATAACACTCTAGAATCAACATATTTCCATGAAATTAAATAAGATATAATGCATAACACTCTAAAATCGACACATTTCCATGAAATTAAATAAGATAAAATGCATAACATCTCTAGAATCGACACATTTCCATGAAATTAAATAAGATAAAATGCATAACATCTCTAGAATCGACACATTTCCATGAAATTGAATAAGATAAAATGCATAACATCTCTAGAATCAACACATTTCCATGAAATTAAATAAGATAAAATGCATAACAACTCTAGAATCGACACATTTCCATGAAATTAAATAAGATAAAATGCAAAAATGCATAACAACTCTAGCATCAACACATTTCCATGAAACTGAATAAGATAAAATGCATAACAACTCTAGAATCAACACATTTCCATGAAATTAAATAAGATAAAATGCATAACAACTCTAGAATCAACACATTTCCGTGGAGTTTAATAAGATAAAATGCATAACTTCTCTAGAATCAACATATTTCCATGAAATTGAATAAGAAAAAATGCATAACAACTCTAGAATCAACATATTTCCATGAAATTAGATAAGATAAAATGCATAACAACTCTAGAATCAACATATTTCCATGAAATTGAATAAGAAAAAATGCATAACAACTCTAGCATCAACACATTTCCATGAAATTAAATAAGATAAAATGCATAACAACTCTAGCATCAACACATTTCCATGAAATTAAATAAAATAAAATGCATAACAACTCTAGCATCAACACATTTCCATGAAATTAAATAAGATAAAATGCATAACAACTCTAGCATTAACACATTTTCATGAAATAATATAAAAATATATAATATGGAACCTAGCCATATCAAACAAATTTGCATACAACAAGCAATACAAAAATAGAATAATACGTGAAATTAAAATTGCATACCTCAGTGCTGTTAACTTTAGAACTTGTACATCCAGCACAATACCCTGTCTTTCTCACAAGACAGACACCTGGTCCCTTTCTTGTTTAACGAGGAAAGCACTATTTTTTTCTTAGGTTTCCTCAGAGCCAGCCTTCGCTCTCTCTCAGAAAATTTTGGACTTAAGAATTTCAATCAAGGTTGTCACTTTATATTCACAATACGTCCAAGGTGTATGCCTTAATTACACTCGGCCAATTCTAAGTTGTTTCTATATAAAAAATCCTCAGACAGTTATTTGTTTTGTCAGTCAGAATATCTGAACTATATTATATAGTCTTTCCCTTTAAAGAATTACTATTTGAAATGGATCAGAAGTACAGCTGTCTCTTTCTCAAAACAATGTTAAGATATCTAGTCAATTTCATTGAACACTGGCCCCTTTGAAGTTTTAAGACTGACATGGAAGAACGGTAGAAAAATTGTCGAAATGACCCTTCACAAAGACAACCCTAGTCTAAATGTGACAAAATCTTAATGCTCAGTGCATTTAACTTTAAGGTTCAATGATTATTCAAAATTTTATACTTCACTAATATGTAGTAACATTTTTAATTTCTTTCCAGTTGATCCCTTTTCAAGTACCTGATATGAAAAATGTCTTTACAGAATTGTACATGCGAATTACATTTGGTGATAATGTCCAGATGTTGGGGGAGTGTCTGTAAGTGATGAAAACACAATTTTTTTTAAGACTATCTGGCCATAAGGCCATGTAAACTTGTGGAATGGCCCTCCATCCATTGTCTGTTTTTCATCCATCAACATTTGCTTGTTATCATTTTGGAAGCTATGTTTCTTTAATTGTGTTCCAGCATTGTTCAGATTATAGATATATATTATTAACATTGTATACAAGTTTGGGTATTAGTAAGATCCACTCTGGTGGCCTAGTGGTTAGAGCATTCGCTGTGGAAGTGGAAGGTCATGGTTCGATCCCCGGCGAGTGATACCATAGACTTATAAAAATGGTACTTACATCTGCCTTGCTTGGTGCCAGGCATTAAGAGGTTAGTGTTAGGACATGGTTGGCCAGGTGTCAGGTTAATGTGACAGTGTGGGACATCATGCTACATGTCTGTACCATGATGCTCCAATGCTAGACATCACTATAAACTGCTTCACTGAAGACATAATAGTGATATGACTGATTTTTTTTTAAAGATACATTAAAAATCCTAATCGAACATACACAAACAGAAATACACAGAGCCATGAAAATTTACACAATCTAGAAAATATGGAATGGTGGACAGGTGGACCATATGTACTTCTATCCGGACTGACTGATAGGTGAACTGCATAAGGTATTAAAGCATCAGAACAGCTACTAGACAGGTAGTCTCAAACTCTTTAATCAACTTTTTAGCATTATAAAACATTACATAATATACATCTTTTACATTCCTTGAGCCTCAGCCTCTCCTGCATGAGGTTAGTTGTGGTAAGATGGTAGAGAAGCATGCAGTAACTATGAGGCAGACTCGCCAGTATGACTGCCTGACAGAACTGTTATAGCAGAATTGCCACTGTATTGAGGCAGAGTCTCCACAACTTGTTGTGTCTGTAAGTCAAGTGGATTGGGGACATTCTGCATTCTGCCCTATAATGAAATAGTGGCAAAAACCACTGGAGAAGATATGGCAAGAGCAGCCAATTAGTATGAGGGGTCTGGTTGCCACCTCCAGAGATAATGGAATTAGTAAGCTGGTGAGAGATTAATCATAAGACCTGCAAGCAAAAGGTGACCCAGATATAACAGAACAGCAGGCGGTGGTTGGGGCAGTGGATGACACAAAAAGAACCCAGACCACTCTCGATGCTTATTGCTTGAAAAGTGAATGAGTACTGTCAGCTACCTCAGCACAGCAGACCTTTGTCTCTGATTGGCTGATCGTTAGCCCAACTTAGTGTGTGTCCAGTGAACTGACCTTGAACTGACCCATATCACTGACACTGGCTGGACACCATTCTTGTGTAAACATCATTTAATTACATTAGATACCATTAATGAAGTGATTTTGCATCAGATAGCTGAAATTGTTAACAATCAGGAGACAATATTTCAAATTCAGTTTGATAAAACTTTGAATATGGGCTTATATAATTAGGAATTTAGATGAGATTGGTTGTTTGTTTGTTTGTTTGTTTGATTAGGATTTTTAACATAGCTTTAACAATTTTTCAGTCATATCGCTACGATGTCTGCTGTTAGGCAGTTTATAGTAATGTCTAGCACTGTGGCATCATGCCGCAGACATGTAGCATGATGTCCCACCCAGTCACATTATCCTGACACCAGGCCAACCAGTCCTAACACTAACCTCTTAATGCTGAGTGTCAAGCGAGGCAGCTGTTAGTACCATTTTTGTAAGTCTTTGGTATGACTCGGCCGGGAATCGAACCCACGACCTCCCACTTCTGCGGCGAACGCTCTAACCACTAGGCCACCGGAGCGGTAGATGAGATTGGTAATGAACAAGATCACAGGGGATCTTTCATTTGATTGGTTGAGTTTGTTACCAGTGTGTACTCGTTTCTGATGTGACTTTGATTAAATAGAAAAGCTTTAATCATCAAGACCTAGGTTGAGTTTACTAATAAGCGATATGTAATCTTGCATTTTGATCAGACATGAAATAAGGGCAGATAACAATAAAATTCTCGGAGGAACTTGATAATGTTTGAGAATCATGCATGTTAATAAGGAAATCATGCTTCTGACTGGTTGAGCTTCTGAATACACTGGAGGCCTCTTTTTCTGATCCAGTTATGATCAAACATGGATTATACTTAGTCTCATATTGTTAAAGTATCTCATGAGTTGCCTAATCATTTATCTGCAGAATTACTACTGAGTTATGATGTGTGTTTGGTAAATAAGCAGATATCATCAAGATTTTTTTGTATGATTATGAGCAAGAGCCACACATTAAACATCCTGCTTTGATTGGCTGAGCTTGAAAGTTAAATATTTTTCTTATCCAATTGTGATCAACCTTGTTCAATGTAACTTTGTTATTGAGATAGACAAAATTTGAAATATGCATGTCAGTGGAGAGTATTTACAGGAAAATGAAGAAGATATGGAGTCTATACCGAAGGCTGGTGCTTCTGCTAGTTGTGAGTCACAAATTAAGAAAAAGAAACTTTGACCTAGTGCTGCAGTAAAATGGCTTGAAACTTATCCATGGTTCAGAAGGCAAAAGATGGAATGATATGTTATGTCTGTTGTTCTCCAAAATGGGAGCTTGATACACCATGGGATGTAAAAATTACAGGACAAATATGTCGAGTAGACATCACACCTCACATTAACATTTTTGTCTGAGGAAGAGAAAGGAGCATTTGAGCGTAAGGACCTGGAAATCTTAATTAAAAACTATTATAGAAATAATGCAATAAAGGGTGAGCTGATAAGTGAAAAACTTATTGATCTAGAGAAGTCCAGAACTGAGTGGTCACTTGTGAAGAATTTTTTTTTAGAGCAAATGTGTGTGAGAGATGACATCATAAACTTATTTTTCACTAAGAAATCATAATGATTCCAGATCTGATTATACTATACCACGCTTGGCCCTTATACAGCAAATTGTGAAATAGGTTTCTCTTGCCAGTCTGAGAACAGAATTAAAACTACCGGTACCAGTAATCGCAGATATCATATGCAAAAAATATCATTGAACACAAAAATGTGCATCAAACTGATGACTGAGCAATCCTGGACACTGACCTCTCTGAAGTAATAATAAAAGCTATGACTGTCAAAGAAAGAAAGAAACATTTTCAAATCAAATATTTAAATTAATATTTATTGTAGTATGGGTACATTCTTGTGCATCTTTGTGTATATATATATATATATATATATATATATATATATATATATATATATATATATATATATTATTGTTGCCTTGAAATACATTTAAACCCTTTTTAATAAAGTTCAGTTGTACAAGCTATTGTTTTAGAAAAAAGTAATAGTATAATAGTATAAGATGTACAAATGACACAAACAAGAGCTGCCGTACTGTAGTAATTGCAAGAATTATTAGAGTTTCTAGTATGAATACAAGTGACCACTATTGATGGGTAATGTCATTACCAGTAGTTTATTTGGTTCCATTTTTCACAATATAGGGTGAACTGGCCCACTTATTTTGAAACCATCATTCATCACTGTTATTATAAAAACTGTAAAACATGACATTTGCTCTAGAATGTTTCTGGTTATGAAGTCCAATGGAAATTTAGACCTGCAATATAGATGTGATGAGCATATTATTAAACTTAACATGTCCAATGCATACTTTGATATACCTATTTATGTGGCCTCAGTCTAAGTCGTTGGGTCTTCATTAAGATTTCTTGATATTTGCCACAGTGACAGCAACATTCTTGCATGACACTTCAAAAACAGAATCAGTAGTTTGGTTTTTGGTTCATTACTTTTAACAAGGTTAGCTTACTTCTTTCACTGTGTGATGAATAATCATTGTAGAGAGCTGTACATTGTTGTCTCAAAATTTTGATCCATCTAGGTATGAAACCCTTGACACATATCCAGTTAGCATCTTCCTAAGAGTCTGTAAGACTTTGACAAAATATTCTTCTTGTGTCAGAGAAGGCATCGACCAAGATGTTGAAGTTGTTACCTTCAAAATGATGTTCCACCATGTCATATCTCAGTTCAGGACATCCTCCACAAAACTGGTCATTTCTGAATGACACACTGCAACAAATTTCGGTTATTATGGTGGTTTTTGGTTCACGATTTAAACAGTAACCTTATTTTCCTCATTTTGAATTCAGGGTGGATAATCAGTGTAGCGATATAAGACCTGATCCCTTCTCATCATGTAAACTTACCTTTAGGAGAACACATCCAACAAGACCTTACAATCTTACAACTCCTCATTCTAATAACTGGCTGTGGCCATGTTACAAAGCCATTTTACAAATAGACTGCAATAGATTGTGGCATATAGATTCTTTAAGTGAAGCTCTTGATATTAACCTCTTGTAAATGAAAACCATTCTCAATGTGGGCAGATCATATCCATGGTTCATATCCATGATCATGATAATGACAAACATTTCAGTTTTGGTGATCTACCACTACAAGAAGGAAGCAATCACCAGACATTTGCACCATGATAGGGGAATACTTTCATTGATACTCCCAATATTAGGAAATATTTAAGTATGACATACGACTGGTCACCTCAGTGATCAGCTGAGAGGTAGTGTGGGCATACACCTTCCTTCCATCAGCTTTGATTATGATGATAATTAAGGAATGATGGGCACAGACTACACCAACTGTAAAGAGCATTCCTACCATTGAAAGCAGGAATGAAAGACTTAACCCCTTATGCATTGGTTGTTTGGCTAAAGGAGTTATTTAATCTTTGTACACTTGGTTCTCATAGGATCAAGTACAATGTTGAATGTTAAAGCTGATGAAATATGAGCAGCTGCCATAAATATCTACTCGATCATAACATTTTAATTTGGGACATATCAGAGGCAGCAGACTAACTGGCATGTCCAGTCTACCATTTCAAGCAACCATTTGCATTAATAGCCTCACTAAGATATTGACTCAAAACTCCCCATTCATGAAAGCACAACCTTGATTCAGACATGAATTTGCTACTTTCACTGGATTTGTCTAGGTTATTTTCGATGGTGTGACAATAATCAAGTGTGAAATGCCACAGGGAACACCAGTGCACCTATGTAATTGTCTCTTGTTGTGCTAAACAAACTATGGGAGATGTTCATTCTTTTAGTAAAGCAATCCTGCTGCTATTGGGTGATACAGATAGATGTAGGATACTTATCAGTTCCTCCTGTTTTTACAGAGAGAGCAAAGTATTAAGTAAATTATGTTTCTTTTTCAATACTTTCCTGATCACATTACAAATTATCCCTCCTACCCTTCCCACAATGTGAGTGTTCTATAAGGTGTTTGTTTGCTTGTTTTTGTAGGGTTTAATGCCGTTTTTCAGCACAAGATTGGTTATACATGGCAGCCAGTATTAATGGTGGTGGAAGAACCAGGGGAAATCCCATGGAAAGAACCACTGACCCACAAGAAGTTACTGGCAAGCTTTCTCACATACCCACATCGGCTGAATCTGAGACTCGAACCTACGCAGACAGATGTGAGATGGCAGTGATCCGTAACAGAGAGCACTTTAGACCACTCGGCCACTCGGGGCCCCTCCTATAAGGTTTAACTCAAGTAAATACTGGTTTAAGCTAAATGAACCAGTAGCCACTTTGAGGTTATGAAGTAGAGTTAACCTTTAAGAGTTGCAGCTCTTTGTCTATTAGACAGAGAGACACATTCTCTCTCTTTCTGGGATCATGGCTGAAATTGGAGGTTTTAATGAAAGGCACCCCAATGTAATATGATCAGGTAACTGTAGGTGAAACATAGTTTAGTAAATAAAATAGATTTTTCCTGTCTCATTTTCTATGACAATAGAAGAGTGTACAAAACACACCTCTATCTTCCTTAGTACCCAAATACATGTACATCTTTGGTTCTTTATGAAATTTTATATCAAAGGAGAAATCATGTTGTGTTTTGATGTCTTGTAATGAGTTTATATTTTTTGTCTTTTCTTGCAATTTGAAAGTATATAGTAAACTTAAATATGCATTAATTTCTCAACTCTTTTAAGATAGAACTGATACAGTAAGCAGTGATTTTTGTTTTCTTCTGCAGGAGAAATGACATCATTGACCCAACTATTTCGCTTGCAGTCACAAACTGGTCACTACCAAAATTTGTTCAATGGCTGATGTCCTGGGTCATGAGCTATGTCTACAATGTATGTAATATTTGTGCATTAAATTTCAGAAGATGCGAGTAATGAAAAACCATTCTTCTTCGTTCCATTTTTTATGCTTTTCATTACTGAAATCGGCAGGGGGGTACAAACAAACGGGGATATAGCCTCAGACTATAGTCTTAATTTCATTTAAACTTGGCTGGGACTTTTCTGGCATTTTAAACTTGGCCAGGATCAGTTTGATTTGAACCTTGCTTAGCTATTTAAAAATGATGTATAACAGCCATCATCAATGACCTTCATTACTAAAAATATTTAACAAAGTTAAATGATTTCCTGAACAGATTGAATGAATCATTCTGACACAAATCCCATTTAATTTATAGAAATTGGTGTTCTGCTATCAGATATTATTACTGGTAATAAAACTAAGTGAAGCTTTAAGTGAAATTTCAAAAAATGCTTTACAGAATTTGTGAATATGATGGAAATATTCTGTCATGAAACTTTTGAAATTTATTCCAGTAATGAGAATCTACCTTTAAAAATAGCACTATTACTAGAAAAAAAGTAAATCTCTAAATGACTTCTTAACATAATTAAAATAATTACACCAGTTTTGACAAAGTATCATAATGTTCAGATCTTTCATATTGAATTTTTGTTGAGCCTGTCATGGTTGCAGCTTAACATAGTTACTTTATTGTCTGTGTGTGCATGTTTGTACATCTGTCCATCCAACCTATATAGATTAATATTAGTGTTAAAGTTTTGTACATGATGAGTTTGTCAAGTACACTTAGCAACATAATCATATAACTTGGTATGTGGATACATCTGGATTTATACTTATCAACAGTCATATAACTTGGTATGTGTATGCATCTGGATGCATACAAATCAACAGTTGTACTACATGGTATGTGGATGTTCTGGATCCATGTTTAGCAACAGTCATATAACTTGTATGTGGAAACATCAGGATGCATACTTGGCAAACAGTCATATAACTTGGTATGTGGATGTATCTAGATGCATACTTAACAAAAGTCAAATTGCTTGGTATGTGGATACTTATGGAAGCATACTTAGCAACAATCATATTACTTGGTATGTGAATACATCTTTATGCATACTTAGCAACAGTCATATACCTTGGTATGTGGATATATCTACATGCATACTTAACAACAGTCATATAACTTGGTATGTGGATACTTCTGGATGAATGCTTAGCAACAGTCATATAACTTGTTAATATGTAGATACTTCTGGAATCATGCTTAGCGGCAGTCATATAACTTGTTATGTGGATATATCTAGATGCATACTTAACAACAGTCATATAACTTGGTATGTGGATACTTCTAGATGCATACTTAGCAACAGTCATATTACATGATATGTGGATACTTCTGGAAGCATAATTAACAAAAGTCATATTACTTGGTATGTGGGTACTTCTGGATGCATACTTAGCAACAGTCATATAACTTGGTATGTGGATGTATCTAGATGCATACTTAGCAAAAGTGTTATATAAACAGTTATATAACTTGGTGTGTGGTATTACTTCTGGATGCATCACAGAACTTGGTATGTGGATGATTATAGATGCATGAAATGTTTAGAAAACTTTCTGGTGTTGACATGCAGACCATAGCTAGGTTCTTGCTTGGTGCTGCTCTGCAATAAGAAAAATATGAAGATAAAAATTATTGGGAAATGTTTAAAGGAAAACAGACTTGTGCTTTACAGTGTGCTTTGAATAAATATAGAACTATTTGAAATATATACCTAAATTGTATTCAGATTGAAGCAGTTTTAAAGATATATCTGATTAATGTCAAGTATTGGTATTGATTTTCTGGGTTTTAAAGATATCTCTGATTAATGTCAAGCATTGGTATTGATTTTCTGGGTTTTAAAGATATATCTGATTAATATCAAGCATTGGTATTGATTTTCTGGGTTTTAAAGATATATCTGATTAATATCAAGCATTGGTATTGATTTTCTGGGTTTTAAAGATATATCTGATTAATATCAAGCATTGGTATTGATTTTCTGGGTTTTAAAGATATATCTGATTAATATCAAGCATTGGTATTGATTTTCTGGGTTTTAAAGATATCTCTGATTAAAATCAAGCATTGGTATTGATTTTCTGGGTTTTAAAGATATATCTGAATAATATCAAGCATTGGTATTGATTTTCTGGGTTTTAAAGATATCTCTGATTAATATCAAGCATTGGTATTGATTTTCTGGGTTTTAAAGATATCTCTGATTAAAATCAAGCATTGGTATTGATTTTCTGGGTTTTAAAGATATATCTGAATAATATCAAGCATTGGTATTGATTTTCTGGGTTTTAAAGATATCTCTGATTAAAATCAAGCATTGATATTGATTTTCTGGGTTTTAAAGATATATCTGAATAATATCAAGCATTGGTATTGATTTTCTGGGTTTTAAAGATATCTCTGATTAATATCAAGCATTGGTATTGATTTTCTGGGTTTTAAAGATATCTCTGATTAAAATCAAGCATTGGTATTGATTTTCTGGGTTTTAAAGATATATCTGAATAATATCAAGCATTGGTATTGATTTTCTGGGTTTTAAAGATATCTCTGATTAAAATCAAGCATTGGTATTGATTTTCTGGGTTTTAAAGATATATCTGATTAATATCAAGCATTGGTATTGATTTTCTGGGTTTTAAAGATATATCTGAATAATATCAAGCATTGGTATTGATTTTCTGGGTTTTAAAGATATCTCTGATTAATGTCAAGCATTGGTATTGATTTTCTGGGTTTTAAAGATATATCTGATTAATGTCAAGCATTATTTTTTGGTGTTGATTTTCTGGGTTTAAATATATGTCTGATTAATGCTTTTCAGTATTGTAAAATAACTATAATAAATGATTATATATATATATATATAAACTCAAAAATTGTATCATCACAAGCCAAATTATATCCAAATTAAATCCAACTTTTCTAACAATTATGAAACCTTCAAGTCACTTTCAACCAAATAAATTCTTGTCACATGACTTGAAATGAAGTAAATATAATGTTATAGATATAGACATTAACTGCTTGCACAGATGAAGAGTTTACGTATATGGCAACATCCAATGCATTTTGAAAGTAATTGACTGAGGGAAAGGAACAGAAAAATTATCCATTACAAAAGTGCTCAAGATCATGTCTTCAGTAAATACTGAATTTTTCATGCATTTTTTTTTAAAAGCATGAATAAAATAATTTAAAGAATTTTTTTAATAAAGCAGGGTACAAACACAGATTTGTTAATCATTTGTTGTTGTGTTCAGCTATGAGTCACATATTCACTAGTTGAATGCTCTCAGGCACACTTTGTTAAGTTAGTCAAATAGCCATTTGTATGTGAAAAAGATGTATACAGGTTAAGATATTTTGTTGTTTTTTATATGCTAAAGACTGATTGTTTTCATTCCCAGGATGACTTTGTTGGGAAAGGGATACGATCAACCTGCAAAACACAGTAAGTATATGAAAATATTAAAACTTTGATGTCAAAGTCCCTTAGTTTACCAGCCTACAGCTCTTCTATGAACATGTTAAAATGTTTATTGATTTAAAAGTTTTTGTGCCAGTCTGCAGCTCATTTTATAGAATCTATAAAGCTCCATTATTCTCCAGTTCAGAATCCCCAGATCAACATCTGTGTCTAATGCTAGAATAGAATCTATATTACACAAATCTGGACAATTTCATAATTCTGACATTAAGTGCGAACACGAATAGCTCAGCTGTTGGCATTCCATACTAGTCTGTCAACCATTAGTGCCTGAATCCTGCTTTGACAAAGCCAGGTTGGCAACATGGGTGTGTCCCTGGGTATAGTTGTTTACTCCAGTCGCCTTGACATGGCAGTCTTTAATGTGATTTGAAGCCATTAGTCACCAAATAAGCATATTAATATTGGTAAAGTTACAGATAGTCAGAATTTGTATATTTAAGCTCTAGCTTCATGTATATGCTTAAAGAAGTATGAGAATACAGAACTTGATCTGATTTGTGTATGCCTGCCTTCAGCTTGGATTACAAGAGTATACCATCAACTGGTCTGTCTGCCAGTAATTAACATTTGCTTTTCTGGTCCGGACCATGAGTTTGTAATAGTTGGAGAGATTTTCGAACCCAAGTATACATCATATCTAGTGGGTGTGTCACTTTTTTTTAGCCATGCACCCTGTCTCAAGCACAATGTTAAGGTAAAAGCAAACAAAACTCTCTGTCTTGTATCCTTGTTTGGAGTAGACCTTTAAGAATTGAATGTATTTGAATGAAGCAGATGCAGGTGTAGGTGTAGGTGTGGGTGTAGGTGTAGGTGCGGGTGTAGGTGTGGGTGTAGGTGCGGGTGTAAGTGTAGGTGCGGGTGTAGGTGTAGGTGCGGGTGTAGCTGTAGGTATTTAGATGCACTGTCTATGCATTAAGTATATTAGCAAAATATACAGTGTTGTATACCATTGCCATGACCCTTCCCCCCCATCAAAAGGTTATGGTCACAAAAAAGACAGCTTTAACTTATTTTACCTGTATTGTTGCCTGGAGATGAACTATGAAATAATTTTTTTATGACATTTTATTCTATCTCATGCATACCTGATGTGTTACATAACATAGCCATACCTCTTTCCTCAAGGTCACATCAGGGGAAAATGTAATTTGGTAATTGTATTCTCGTCTAGAGTAAACAAATAAACATATTTTAATAAAGCTATAGCCAGTTTCATATCATAACTGGAAAATATACCACATACCATAGACATATCCACTGCCTCAAAGTCATGGTCAAGGCTTTGGGAAAAGTTATTCTGCGACTTATCTTGCCTAGAGTATAACATTTGAACCATTTAAAATATTTTAATGAAGCTGAAACCAATAATTTATAATTTCTAGGCAATGTATTAAATATCATAAACATGTCTCATTGCCCCAAGGTGAAGGTCATGGCGGGAGAAAACATAAATCAGTGTCTTCTTTCCATGTAAGGGTACAGCTTTTAAATAAATGGAAATCTTTAAATGAATCTTGAGATATTATATATCCTGACTTGACAGTGTTTCAGATATTCATTCATAAAACCTACTTCAAGGTCAAGATTACTGTTTTGTATATTTAACTTATGCTGTGTGCTTGACATGATTAAGGGTAATGTTTTGGCCACCTTAACTTTTGTCAATTTTTAAAAAAAAGATATTTTCTTGAAACAAGTTTAAAGCCTGACCTTGTTTATGAATTAGTGACTATTTATTTTAATTAGAAATCATTAGTTTTCCAGAACATTAGGTTGTGTCAATGTAGTTTAGTAAGCAAGTATTCATTCCCATTTCATATCAGTCTTGGAAAATCTGTAGTCAAAGGTTTTATTTGCATTCAGATGTAATTTTAGAATAATCATTTATTTAGCTGATTTATCAAATTTACAATGTGCTCATTGACTTTTTGGGATTGAAATACTACTATTTTGAATTGGGATTATCGTGAATTCGTTCAAAGACACTGATCATTGCAATATACATCAAGACTATTGGTACATCAACATATACAATACTTTTGGTAGATCAGCATATACAATACTATTGGTAGATCAGCATATTCAAGGCTATTGGTAGATCAGCATATACAATACTATTGGTAGATCAGCATATTCAAGGCTATTGGTAGATCAGCATATACAATACTATTGGTAGATCAGCATATTCAAGACTATTGGTACATCAACATATACAATACTATTGGTAGATCAGCATATTCAAGACTATTGGTACATCAACATATACAATACTATTGGTACATCAACATATACAATAATATTGGTACATCAACATATACAATACTATTGGTAGATCAGCATATACAAGACTATTGGTAAATCAACATATACAATACTATTGGTAGATCAACATATACAATACTATTGGTACATCAACATATACAATACTACTGGTACATCAACATATACAATACTATTGGTACATCAACATATACAATACTATTGGTAGATCAGCATATTCAAGACTATTGGTACATCAACATATACAAGACTATTGGTGCATCAACATATACAATACTATTGGTACATCAACATATACAAGACTATTGGTAGATCAACATATTTAAGACTATTGGTACATCAAGAAATTTAAGACTTGGTATATCAGGATGTTCAAGATTATCAGAATTCATTTTAACATTCTATACTGTTGGACTTGTGATAGAATATTTATAAATTATTTGGGTTTTTATTGATTGTGAAACCTTTGCAAACAGCTTGATTGATCTGATCATAGATTTACAATTGTTACATGGACAGAATTCAGACCAGATGTTGAGATGGGTTACATGTTGACACGCCAGCATGTCTGTTGCTTACTTTATGTAATATAAAATCTTATAAATTGACCAATGTTGTAAATCATACCATAAATCAAGTCTAAATAAATGCTGGCAACACTTTGGAGGAAAGAAAATGTTTAATGACACCAGCATTAAATAATTGTCTCTATTCTATGCAAGTGGTGAATCATTCAGTGATGAGATTGCTTGATTAGCATTTGTACTTAAATTTGGTCTTATACCGACTTATGAAAGTATGAAAGGTATGGACTAGTTTAGAGAAAATTAAATCATTGCATTTTGTTTTGTTGTGTTTTTGCAGAAATGTTTATGACTGGTGGAAACTAGCAGAGAGATTACAGGTGAGATTTGACAATCTTTGTTTCTTTGTTTCTCTTTACCGGTATATTTTAAAATTGTAGTTTGAATTTTGAAGACATTCTTGACTTGTATATGCAAATAGTTCATGAAGTCATATAATTCTAGTGTTTTCACCTATAAATCTCTAAAAACTTTCTGTTTACCCCTTGTAATAGAAGGAAGTACCTTGAACAGTGGCTCCTTGTCCATGATTTCATTAGCTTCCCTTATTTTTCTCCTTTGGGTATTCTCTCTACCAAGTACTTGGATATTATTTGAAAAAGTATGCCATGATTCCTTGTAATGTTTACCATAGCTGTCAGGATTCTCTGTTGTTGTATAAGACCCATTCCTGACATCATTGTTTGATGAAGACATTGCTAAGGATGACAGCTTAGGGGTCAAAAACTTATTTTGCTAAAGACACTTATCTATTTTAAGCTTTATAAAATGTAGAAGGCTAGAGCAGGTAGCAATATTCAACTAGAACAAGCTGAGTATGGGAGCTGGAGTGACTAACAACCAAATTATTCTCGCTTTGTATCTATTTATATTGATTTTGGTTGTCAGTACTTTCTGGTGTGCCATGCATTGAATATGCTACAGTTCTGATGTTGGTTATTGTTTTACTCTTGATTTTAACAATAACCACGATTCAAAATTGAACATAACATATTTTGCTGCACACCAAAAGTGTAAACCTTACATTTAATTAAAATTGACAAGATGTGAAGCAATAGAGAAAGTTCACGTACAAGTGGTCATTAAATGATTAGGAAAGTACAGTGGAACCCCGCTATAATGCGATAATTGGGATCCAAGAAATTGGATCACGTTAAAAGCAGGGTCGCATTAATGCAGGGTTTTACAGTATTTTAATTTTTTTACAGCAAACACTGCAATGGCGTATATACGTGTACTTGTGTCTAATGTAAAAAATCAGAGTATTATCAAACGAATATTAAATGGAATGCAGTAAAAAGACTTATTCAATAAAGTGGATGCCATTGGATAATATGTTTATAGGCTATTACTTTGCATTAAATAGTTTTACTAATTTTTATTGTTTTCCCTCGAAAACACACATTGATCAATAATCCCCTGAATGACGTTATATAATGAATAGGGTATCAACATCGTTTACTATCGTGCTGTGGTGGCACGTAGTTCATTCATAATGCATGTAATTCCATTGGAAAATTGCACAGATTTAAAATATTCAACAATTTTGTTCAAGATCATTGTCTGAATTCAATGTCCAATATATAGCATAAACAGAGTATTAACACTGTTTATTTACAGTCTGATATAGTACCATTGTGGCATGCAGTTAATTGATAATACCTGTAATTCCATTGCAAAAATTGCAAACAAATTTAAACTATTCAAGATTTTTTTCACAAATCGTTATGCCTGAATATAATGAGAAAAATTAACAGAAAATTAGATTATGAAATACAAAGCAAGTGTACATTTCATTATGTTCCAGGGTCTATGAATGGTGTCTATGCAATTGTAAACTTGATTTTCCATAACGGTAAAATATTTTTTTTGATATATACAAAAAATAGGAAAGTAATGATGAGTTCATAAACAAACACCATACAGATAAAATCTGAGAACTAAATTATAAAATGTAGCAAGTCTGTAATGATCACATGCTACTGATATAAAGTTTTTTCAGCTGTACGCATGTACAATTTCATACCCTTTTAATTTCCAGCTGACAAAGCCAACACTGTTTACTAGTCAAATGATTCCCTTTAATAACACCGCCTAGCCAAGAAAACATGTTGACGGCTTTCATTTTTTGATGTTTATTAAACAGTGAAAAGCTTTTATCAACCACTGCATTGTCTGCTACCTGGTAGTGTGTGCAGTTAAAGAAGAAACACACGTCGGCTATTGTTAGAGCAACAATTGTATACAGAATTAATTAAAGACAACCACAAAGACCACATAATGTTTACTTTGGCATTACACTTCAAGAAGAAAAAAATCATGTGCGAATAAACAAAATTTCGGGAGCCACACCAATACTGCGTTATATCCGAATTCGCATTATGGCGGGGCACATTTTAGCGGGGTTCCAATGTACTTAAATCATACATGCATAACAAAAGCTAGAATGTCTTCATTATATTGAAATGTCAGTTATTGAGCACACCAATAGAATAAGACCATGTTAATAATAAGACCATGTTAATAATAAGACCATGTTAATAATAAGACCATGTTAATAATAAGACGATGTTAATAATAAGACCATGTTAATAATAAGACCATGTTAATAATAAGACCATGTTAATAATAAGATATGTTAATGACAAAGTGAGGGAAGTGCTAGATCTTAATCCACTTAGTCACCTTATATTGGCTAATAAATAGAATAAGACCATGTTAATAATAAGACCATGTTAATAATAAGACCATGTTAATAATAAGATATGTTAATGACAAAGTGAGGGAAGTGCTAGATCTTAATCCACTTAGTCACCTTATATTGGCTAATAAATAGAATAAGACCATGTTAATAATAAGACCATGTTAATAATAAGACCATGTTAATAATAAGATATGTTAATGACAAAGTGAGGGAAGTGCTAGATCTTAATCCACTTAGTCACCTTATATTGGCTAATAAATAGAATAAGACCATGTTAATAATAAGACCATGTTAATAATAAGACCATGTTAATAATAAGATATGTTAATGACAAAGTGAGGGAAGTGCTAGATCTTAATCCACTTAGTCACCTTATATTGGCTAATAAATAGAATAAGACCATGTTAATAATAAGACCATGTTAATAATAAGACCATGTTAATAATAAGATATGTTAATGACAAAGTGAGGGAAGTGCTAGATCTTAATCCACTTAGTCACCTTATATTGGCTAATAAATAGGTGAGTCAGCAGTTTTTCTTTGTTACTGACATAACTACCGGTAAATGCTTAATACGCTGTCTCAGAGTTTTCATTTAATTTAATAAAAGACAAATGGTTTATAATTGTTCATTATTTCGGAAGATGAAAGTAACTTATATAGGACAAGTATTGATTTGTATTGATTCTTCACCTCTAGTATTGATGAGTGTTGATATGGAACAAATATTGACACATCAATATATGTTAGTCGTTTTGGCCCCTATCACTCTCAGAAATTACAAGTTTTTCTCAGCAGCTGTAAGTTTTTTTTAATCATACATCAAGATGTGTTAGTTTATAGATTACTTTTAGTTTTGCTTTTATACAGTTTACAGTTTGTTCTACAATATTTTATATCAGTGTCATTTATTTATGTTACATTATATCTGCTGGTGTGTCTTGCATGCCACGCATTGTTTTATAGAACATTATTTTGCATATCAATCATCATTAAGTTTAGGTTCAAAGAAACAAAAACCTTTAAGACATCATCATATACTCTTATTATGTATGTATAACTGAAAGAAAACAAATGGTTACTGCACAATAATATTTTATATCAGAGACCGGGATCAAACATTGTGGATAATTTGAATGATGAAGCAAGTACCGTAAGATTAGGAATATAAAGGTCTAGGCTAAGGATCAACTAAAATAATTAGAATGGTTTTTGGTCAGTTTTCAATTCTAGTCCATGTACCTTTCACCACTGGTTGTGGATGATTATGCATTGAAGAGTAAATAAATTTTCAATTTTGAGTTAAAAGGTTAAAGTATAACTGAAGGAAGAAATATCTTTATTGCATAAAAAGTTTTGTTCTAGACCGTGTACATCTATGTATCTTGTGGAGAGTTTGAACACTGTGAACATTTAGTATGGAAGAGACCAATTAACTTTGTGGTCAAAAATGTCAAAGAATTGGTTTTTTGGGGCTTTAAAAAAATTCTGATTGACCTTTGTTTTAGAATAAGTTCCTTGGCCAAACTTAGAGGTACTGATGATGGTAAATCTAATAGAAAATAATGTAATGTTTGGTCATGGCCACATTACTTGACCAAAGATGCAGGTTTATCCTTCACTAGTTTCAAGAGAGGAGACCATTATTAAACACATGGTGGGTGCCTAATGTACCACTCATGGTACTCATTTTAGACCATTATTAAACACATGGTGGGTGCCTAATGCGCCACTCATGGTACTCATTTTAGACCATTATTAAACACATGGTGGGTGCCTAATGTGCCACTCATGGTACTCATTTTATAGCATTTCAAGTTGTAGTTAAAACAATTCTGAGAATTTGTCTGAACTCCCTAGTTTTCAAATATTTATTTAAATTCATAAGGCATTATGCCGTGCAACTTGTCAGGTAAGTTAAGCTGTAGATAGCTTTTAGTTCTTTTGGAACTTCTACAACTATGTGCATATATTACCAGCTCTCACTCAAAGATTTTATTCTTGCAGATGACATTTAGATGCTGATATTTGTAAGTATCGAAGGAAACAATATCAGTCAAAAAATGTTTTATTTTGTGCAGGAATACAAAGTGAAGTTCCTGTCTTTGTGGAGATCACAAGAGCTGGATGCTTTGATATGTCCTGGTTTTGCATTCCCTGCTGTACCCAATGGAGCAGTCTTTAATGTTTTAGGTACCATGTTAGCTCATCAGGGTATAAGGCCATAGTATCATCAGTATTTGTTTTAGGTACCATGTTAGCTCATTAGGGCAAAAGACCATATTATGGTCAGTCTTTAATGTTTTATGTACCTTGTTAACTTGTCAGGGTATAAGGCCATAACATGGTCAGTCTTTAATGTTTTATGTACCTTGTTAACTTGTCAGGGTGTAAGGCCATAGCATCGTCAGTCTTTAATGTTTTATATACCTTGTTAGCTCATCAGGGCATAAGGCCATAGTATGGTCAGTCTTTAATGTTTAAGGTACCATGTTAGCTCATTAGGGCATAAGGCCATAGCATGGTCAGTCTTTAATGTTTTATATACCTTGTTAGCTCATCAGGGCATAAGGCCATAGTATGGTCAGTCTTTAATGATTAAGGTACCATGTTAGCTCATTAGGGCATAAGGCCATAGCAGGATCAGTCTTTAATGTTTTATGTACCTTGTTAACTTGTCAAGGTATAAGGCCATAGCATGGTCAGTCTTTAATGTTTTAGGTACCTTGTTAACTTGTCAGCAGGGTACTATATTTTATTCCTATTTGAAGAACAAAAACATAAAAACCATTACTTAATTTAGTTATAATCTGTGAATGGAAATTATAAACTTGTATTGCATCTTAATATTATGTGCTAGGATATTTAAAAAGAATCCAGCATAACAGTATTATATCTGCATATCCCAAACAATAAACCTTCCATTTTAGTCTTAAGTTGTTTTATATATATATATATATATATATATATATATATATGTCTTCCATCAAATAAGTTATTGGTTTTATTTGTTATCAATGAATATCTCTGGCATACAGTATTCTCTGATTACCATTAGGTGGAGTGACCTACACTACCTTGTACAACCTTCTAGATTATCCTGCTGGAACAGTTCCTGTCACCAAGGTTACAAGGGAAGATGAGGCAGGAATGAAGGATTATCCAACCAGGACAAGATATGAGAGGTTCATTAAGAAGGTAAAAAATCACACTATAATATATTTTTTTTCTCACTTGCATTGATAAAATACTTGATGTCAGATTTGTTAAAGGTTTTCTTTCATGTCATTCATCTCAAGTGATCATGTGGTTTCTTGATTTGCATTACTTGTTGAATCAAGTACAATAAATATAGTGCAAGTCACACTTAGCATTACAAGAATCTTTTCAAAACATCACACATCATAGCAAAGCAGAGATATATTTTTCAGGCTTTGAAGTTCTTTGTGAGGTTGAAATTAAAAATGGAGTTGAACTTGGAACTGATCACATCAAAGGAGTTGCATGCATAAATGTCATTAACAGCATATCTGAAAAATGTCAAGGATAAAATATCCAAAGCTAAATTCATATGCATCCTTTCAGATGCTAGCACTGATTTTACAGACCAATAATGCATTCTTGATAAATTTTTAGACATTTAGTTGAAATATCCAGTGTATCATTTACATGCCAGAGATCTATACTACACGCATTTAAATGGTGCAGCAGAATAAAAAGTAAACGGTTTAATAATCCAATATTCCTCTCTACATTTTGACTATGAAAATACAGAAAAGTGGGTCTTCTGTGTGACATTAAAACTTTAAAGTTGTCTGTGGACACAATTTCTGGTCTTGAGGTAGGATTGCTGTAAGTAGGCACTTGCTATAAACATATTTGTTTAGTGAATCCAAATGTTCATGTAATTATATTGGTAAAATAGATTGTGGGCTGCTTGTTTGGGAACTAGTATGGTAGGAATATATAGAATCCCTAATGAATACCACAAAATTTGATTCTGTTACAATTCAGATTGTGCCAGCCAGGAAGATGATGTTAAGAGAATGAATTGGATGTTAGCATACACAATTCATTTGAAGCTACTGTCTGATACCTCCTGGCTTGAGATGTCTTAATTTATATTGTCGTGATGGTTCACACCTTGCTATACTAAAAAGCTTAAATGGCACGAGTCTCAGAAGTGGTTCAATAGCAGAAAATGAATGGTTTATCTTTGATTTGGGGGCCCCGAGTGGCCGAGTGGTCTGAAGCGCTGTCCATTATGGATCACTGCCATCTCACCTCTGTCTGCATGGCTTCGAATCTAGGATTCGGACAATGTGGGTATGTGAGAAGCTTGCCAGTAGCTTCTTGTGGGTCGGTGGTTCTTTCCAGAGTTTTCCCGCATTCTTTCTCCACCAATAATACTGGCCACCATGTATAGCCTATATTGTGCTGAAAAATGGCATTAAACCATAAAAAACAAACAAACAATCTTTGATTTGCTACAGTATTCCCCACAACAGCATTTTTATGTGTCCCACATTTGCCATTTGGTAAATCCACTTAAAGTTTATCAATTTGGAGGAAGCATTCTCATCGTTTTGCTGGTACAAATAATGGTTTCTAATGAGTATACAGTGTGTCTATGTGATTGTTGCAAAACCATGGCATATCACTAACATTTCCAGGAAAGGTAGACTTGAACATGGAGAACTGAATTGTGTTAATGCATGGTCTTGGAATCCATAAACATCTTATTGCTTTCTTTGGCAAGTCATTGTTAGTTGGTAACACTAAATAAGTGACTGCTGTCAGGCATGGCTGTAAGAAATGAGATGCATCTCAAAGTTACTTAGCATCTAGCAATGGTTCATCAGTATGTTGCAACATGGCAGTGTATGAAAAATCTCTTACCTGAAAACAATGTGTTTATTTTTCAATGATGCCTCCAATAACGTGCAGCAAAGCAAACATTTGTATGCTTTTCATGTTATGTAATGAATTTGTCAGAAATCTCTTTTAGTCTGGTCATTCAACATGCCGGCTATAGACACCATTGATCCTGTAACATTATCTAATTTATTCCCCATAGTCAGCCATCGTACTAGGTAAACCTGTTGTAGGGGTGGGGGCAGTGGCTACTTACCAGAATTTCTGTTCAGAAAAATGAGTTGGTGATGTCTTGAAGAGGGTCAAGGATGATCTACATGTGGCCAATGTCTGGTATTATCTAGGCAACATCTATCAACGGTGTATTTTTATAACTGTGTTATCAACTGTGCTATTTTTGGCTTTCACTGATTTTACATTGTTAATGCATGTAGCATGCTTGGCTAATGCTGATTTTCTAATGTTTGTAGCTCTGTGTCATATGAAATCTTTGTTTTAGATATGTTTTTGACAGAGTTCACAAAACAGCACCATTTTCATACCTTTATTAAGGGAATAGCTGTATTGACTTTCTGTTAAAAGATCTAGCTTTCTTAGATGGTTTAAAGTTTTCAGCTGTATTATGCTTCTGCTTTGACATGGTGAGTATCGATCTTTTTAACAGAATTCTAAGATTAATACTTACTTTTGCTTACTGATTGATAAAAGAAAAAAAATGTAATAAATATATCTTACTGGGAAGCCGATATCTGGAATCGAATTCACTAAAGGATTAAGTTGCAATTCTCTGACCTCACTTTACCAGCTTAACTGTGAGCAGTGTAGCCTATGATCAGTAACAAGCCTAATCTGTGGCAACTCGTTTGTTCAGGGAAACATTTTAAGCAAGACCTAATCAACTTTGATTTAAGCTTAGAAGGCAGCACCATTACTGACAAGCAAACTACATAAACAATACCCAGTCCCCCTTTGATTGATACATTGTTGGTAATCTGACAAAGAAATGATAATATAAACCACCAAATATTTCTTCATTGAATACTGAATATTACTTTATTGAATTCTGAAATATTACTTTATTAAGATGTTTATTTGTCAATTTAATGGATAAAAAATGACAACTTGGTCTTTTCTATGACTTATGTCCGAGTATGTCCCAGTCAGAACCTCTAAACTGGCAGTCATGTCAAGCAAATACAGAGTTTTAAGTAAGTCTGATTCCCTAATGTGACATGGCAGATGGCAAGAACTGTATGGACAGCACACTGCTTCAGCTTGATTACAATAGGAACTGATGGCCATTCACTGCCTTAGGACTCTTTTCAAAGACTTCACAACATTGTCTTTTGCCACTGGATTCATTATCATATTGCTCACTTCCATAACATCAGGATGAGGCTAGTAAAGGTGCCTTAAACATAGACTGATTCACAAAATCTTGATCAATATACCATGACTGATGGGAATCCCACCTTGGATGTCGAAAATCTAACAAGATAAAGGTGATACAACTCACTATCAATGCCTGAAACATGTGCACACTAATGGACAGTACATCACTAACAAGATAAAGGTGATGCAACACACTATCAATGCCTGAAACATGCGCACACCAATGGACAGTACATCACTAACAAGATAAAGGTGATACAACTCACTATCAATGCCTGAAACATGTGCACCCTAAGGGACAGTACATCAGTAGATAGATCAGAGATAACTGGTCAGAGTCAACATCAAGATAGCTGGTGAAAGACATTTTTCTGAAGTAGTAACTGGCTAACCATCTTTTGGAGTAGCTAAAATAAAGAACAGCAACGTGAAATTGGTGTTTGGTTTGCCATCAAATCACAATTTACAAACTTAAAAATCCTCCAAAGGGTGTGAATGATAGACTAATCCAAATGAGACTCCCACTGTCCAGGTAAAAGACATGCAACTATCATCAGCATCCACTGTGACCATCCCAGATGCTGTCAAGGACAAATTTTATGAAGACCAGGATTCTGTTATCAAAGACGTATTGAAATATAGGCAAAACCATCATCCGTGGTCAACATGGCCATGTTTTATAGGCAAAATGGCTTTGCAAATGTAACAACAATGGACTTTACATGCTGAGAAAATGCACTCAACATGGCCACCTGCTAGACTGCAGCAAGATGGATGCACCCATGCTCCAAATACTGTCACCTTATTGACTACATCATTGTCAAGAGAATATGCCTGACTCCTGAAGGTCAGGAGAAGTGCAGAATGTTCGACTGATGACAGACTCATTTGCCAAATTCAATATCCAGATTCATCCTATCACATGACCACAAGGCAAAAAAATATCAAATAGCTCAATGTCTCAAATTGAAACAAGTGAAGATGAAACAGGCATGTAGCAATGAACTGTGCAGCTAACAAAATCAAATACAAACTCCGAGAATGTTGAGGAGGCCTTGTTGCATAAAATAACCTGTTTAAAAGATAGTAGTTCAGCATCTATGATGGCAGCCATCAACAACATCAAGATGACTGTTCATTGCAAATTCTTGGAGTTGCAAAACTCATGGCTGAGCAATAAAGCAGATTAGACTTAGTCCTAGACAGACAGGAATGACATGAATAACTTAAATTATATTATCAAGGCAATCTATTGGCCACAGTCATCAGGAACATCTTCATTAACAAGTACTGACATTACCATACTACTCGTTGACAAACAAAAGATATTTTGAAGATTGGCACAATATAACAACATCCTTCACCAACAATAATCTATTAGTAAGGAAGCAATTGATGGACTAACCTCAGTTGAAATCAACATTTCACCAAATCACCGATTCTCCAATGTTGGCTGAAACTGAGAAACTAATTGATTTACTATCAAATGGCAAAACACCTGGAGCAGATGCTCTACCTGCAAAAGTCTACAAGCCAGAGACTTGCACATGGCACAGAAACAGAATGACCTCTTCCAGTCAATGTGGACAAAAGGAACTATACCCAGGGATTACAGGATGCATCTGTTGTTCACTTGTACAAGCAGAAAAGCAATCAACCATTTGGCCATCTATTTGCTGTCAATAACCAGAAAAATCATAGCCAGAATTCTGCAGAATCTTATCCATCAAAGGCTTCTGTTTGAGAGGCAATGTGGCTTCAAAGGACCAGACATGGTGTTTGCAGCTTTTCAACTTCATGAGAAATGCCAAGGAACAAAATTTCAACCTGTGTACAACATTTACAATACAAAAATCTTAGGCACACTCAGTCAAGGTAGCTTTTGAAATGTCAGGGCAGAATTGATTGGTCACAGAAATTCATTGACAATTTGGCAGTTTAATGAATGCATGCTTGTTTGTGTCATGGTTAATGGCAAGTAATCTGAACACTTCCCAGTCACCAAAGGAATTAAGGCTGTGTGTTGGCCCCAACACTCATTACTGTGAGGTTCTTTGCCATGCATTACTGTGAGGTTTTATGCCATGCATTACTGTGAGGTTCTCTGCCATGCATACTGTGAGGTTCTCTGCCATGCATTACTGTAAGGTTTTCTGCTGTGCATTACTGTGAGGTTCTCTGCCATGCATTACTGTGAGGTTTTCTGCCATGCACGACTGTGAGGTTCTCTGCCATGCATTACTGTGAGGTTTTCTGCCATGCATTACTGAGGTTTTCTGCCATGCATGACTGTGAGGTTCTCTGCCATGCATTACTGTGAGGTTTTCTGCCATGCATTACTGTGAGGTTCTCTGTCATGCATTACTGTGAGGTTCTCTGCAATGCATTACTGTGAGGTTTTATGCCATGCATTACTGTGTGGTTCTCTGCCATGCATTACTGTGAGGTTCTCTGTTATGCATTACTGTGAGGTTTCCTGCCATGCATTACTGTTGCATTCCTTGACTGGAACACTGGGATCTATATCAGATATGGACTGATGCAAGATTTTAAACAAGTGCAGACCACAAATTTACAGGAAGTGAAAGTTTGTGATCTCTTATTTGTTGATGGCTGTTCCCTGGATGCCAGATATGAGTTTGACATAAAATAGACTATGGCCCAAATCTTTTCATCTTGTATCAGTTTTGGTCTCACCATCAGTATAAAGAAAACCGAGGATATGAAGCACCTTCCACCAGGAAGGCCTTTCATAGAATCTGCAATCACAGATAATGGACAAACCCTCCTGGCATTGGAAAAGTCAACATATCACAGCATCAGAATGTCGCATGACGTTCACTTTGTGGATGAAACCAATGCCAGAATTGCTAAACCAAGTGTGCTCTTCTTCAGAGTACATGCAAATGAGTTGGAGTGCAGATGCATCAGTCTGCAAGCAAAACTGAGAATCTATAAAGCCATTGTATTGCCACCCTGCTGTATGCATGTGAAGCCTGGATGGTGTACAGATGCAATGCCAAAATGCTGAACAATTTTCACATGGGCATCCTGAGGAAACTGATCAGGATAAGATGACAGGACAGGGTCCCTGACATTGAGTTTCTCACACTGGCAGGCATTTCACACATTCACACTCTGCTGACCAGGATTTAAGAAGAGCAGCTATTGAAGAAATATAATTTGCAACCAGCTTAAGAAGGGAATGTGATCTCAGGGTGATCAGAAGAATTGCTTCATGAATTCTCTAAAGTCTTCATTGAAGAATTTTAACACTGACTCTGAGCACAGGGATTGCTCCACCTGACATGGTCTCATACATTCTAGCACAACAGACTTTGAACTGAGAAGTGCAGAGACAGTACAGAAGCATCAGCAGCGTAAATCTCAGAACTCTACCGGTCATGCATCTGACAGTTCTGAACACAAAATGGCCTGATCAGAAAACAAACCAGTTTGTGATGTCATGGTCATCATGGAACTCATTTCCATTTTTGTTCAGATCAATCATTACAAAATTCATTTCAGCAATGTTTCTTTGCAGTGAAATTTCCATTTTTGTTCAGATCAATCATTACAAAATTCATTTCATCAATGTTTCTTTGCAGTGAAATTTCCATTTTTGTTCAGATCAATCATTATGAAATTCATTTCAGCAATGTTTCTTTGCAATGAAATTTCCATTTTTGTTCAGATCAATCATTATGAAATTCATTTCAAAAATGTTTCTTTGCAGTGAAATTTACATTTTCAGATCACTCATTACGAAATTCATTTCAGCAATGTTTCTTTGCAGCGAAATTTCCATTTTTGTTCAGATTAATCATTACAAAATTAATTTCAGCAATGTTTCTTTGCAGTGAAATTTCCATTTTTGTTCAGCTCAATATTACAAATTTCATTTCAGCAATGTTTCTTTGCAGTGAAATTTCCATTTTTTTTTTCAGATCAGTCATTACAAAATTCATTTCAGCAATATTTCTTTGCAGTGAAATTTCCATTTTTGTTCAGATCAGTCATTACAAAATTCATTTCAGCAATGTTTCTTTGCAGTGAAATTTCCATTTTTGTTCAGATCAATCATTACAAATTTCATTTCAGCAATGTTTCTTTGCAGTGAAATTTCCATTTTTGTTCAGATCAATCATTACAAATTTCATTTCAGCAATGTTTCTTTGCAGTGAAATTTCCATTTTTTTTCTTCAGATCAGTCATTACAAAATTCATTTCAGCAATATTTCTTTGCAGTGAAATTTCCATTTTTGTTCAGATCAGTCATTACAAAATTCATTTCAGCAATGTTTCTTTGCAGTGAAATTTCCATTTTTGTTCAGATCAATCATTACAAATTTCATTTCAGCAATGTTTCTTCACAGTGAAATTGCACCCAAATATTCATGTGGAGATAAATTGCATTATCTAGTGACCTTTGGTATATTAGAATATGATCCAGTGGTAAAGAATCTTAAGAAAACTGACTTTTTTGGCACAGTTTGATAAATCATTAAATTTGAAGGCACAGATTAAACCAATCCAAAGCAAGGTGACAAACTTGCATCAAGGTAGTTTGGTTCCCAGTTTCTTGGTTATGCAGCTGCAATTGATACATTGAGTCACTTTACAACTGGAAGATGAATAATGACAGTAACTTCATTTGACATTATATATATGTTGTTTATATTTCAACACTTTAACTTTTCACACTTTATTCTTAATTTGGAAGGTGGGCTGAACAACATTATAGCAAAAACAGTCTGATAATTAGATTTTAGACATTTGCAAGTTAATTTTAAGTGAGCCCTCAAAATATATATAACAAGCCCTTGAAAAGTCTTTTAATTTGGTCCCCCATGATGATGGTATGAATAATGTAAGTTATTTATTGAAAGTGCTGTCTCTGTGTTTTCTGATGTAAGATGGAATGCTAGATTCTTTTCCTATTAGCTGTATAAGCAAAACATTTGTTTTAAACCAGTTTGATCCTGTCTTTGTTTATTAACTCATCTACATTAGCATCATAGATAGATAGATGCTGCTATTCAGGAGCAATGACACCACTGTAACAGTTTTTGCAAGTTATATATATGTAAGATGTTTCAACACATAGATACATGCAATATAGTGGTTTCCATGGAAACACTTCTGTATTTATCAGTGTCTAAGTTGGCAGACTAAAGTTTGCTATTGCTTATATGTTGCAGTATTTCAGCGAGGGTACTGTTGATCTGCCAGTGGGTGTCCAGTGTGTGGGTCTGCCATACCAAGAGGAGCTTGTTCTCAGAGTCATGAAAATGTTGGAAAATGAAGATGATTGTCACCGTTATGACTGACTAGTGAACAGTGCGGAAAATGAAGATGATTGTCACCGTTATGACTGACTAGTGAACAGTGCGGAAAATGGATAATGTTGCTGCTGATACTATAGTTTGATATTTGTGAAGTTGAGAGTACAGTGAAGCAACTGATTTGATGTTGGTATGAAATTTTGACTGAGTCTAAGAGAATAATGAAAATGATTTTAAAGACACAAAGGAAGCTGAGTGTTATATTTCTTGAAACCATGGTAAAGATTCAGATGTGAGAATTAATGCCTCCCCAACCTCCAACCCTGTCTGCACATGCTTTTATATGTTTGTTTCTTCTTCAGAATCATTACCTAATCATGATACTTTTAGAATACTTCTACAACTGTGTAAATCCAGTTCTCCAAGTGAAAGAAAGTAACCATGTCATTTGGTGGTTTGTTTATTTTGCGCAAAAAAGTATGCTTTAGGATCTACTGCCAGAAATCACATTTCACACAGACACGTTTAAATAAACTTGGGAGCCACCCATTGCCCTCCTTCCAAAATGTGGCAGGATTTCATCATAAACTTTCTGAATTAAAGTTACTGGATAACTTTTGATCACTACTTGGAATGGGCTTTCTGAAATGAACCAAATCCCCATATTTTTGCCATCTTGATTGGAATTTGGTCAGGTGGTATTATCATGGACAAATTAACAGAAAAGTCTGCTGGCAGATCATAATTTTCTTATATAGTCTCTACATTTGTTTATCAGTAATGAACTTTACCTGTCTGACAATCAATACAAATCGGATTTTAATCTAAAATACCTTCAAAGATGACTTCTTCATGAAGTTCTTGTCATAGATTCAACAGCATTTCTTTGAAAGGCTGGACTGGCAACAAAGCAATATGCAATGGAGGCATATTTCGATTGCGTATCATCACCAAGGCCTTATTATTAAATGTGTACTGTGCACAGACAACCACACCATAAGCTCATATTCTGTAGAATAAACAATGACCTTTAAATTGATAACAATTTTCTAACTCTCATATCACCACCTAAAGGAAACAGAAAAAAATGCTTTCAAAATAGACTGGGACTACATTCATTGGTACTAAACCAGAACTAATAACTGTGATCTGATGCCAACTCCATGCATGTATGCTGGTTTAAACAGCCATTGCAATCATTTGTATAGTGTCAACAGTGTACATGTGTATATAGAAGTCAACATTCCCAGATTCTTCTTTCAATTATATTTTCAAGCTTTTGTTTTTAATTCTGGACAAAATATCATAAAATCATGGCTTGTATAAAAAACTGTTGGATAATGATGAAAGTGAATGCTTTTTTAAAGGATACACTGTTGAGTATGAATTCATAAAACCAGGAAAAAATACTGACATAATAACTTTATCTAACATTGACAATTGTTAATTTTCAATAAAGGATGGAGGAATGTTCAATATATGCAGACATTGTTTTGGAAGAATACATCCAAACCTTGAAATAAATGCTAAATGCTTAAAGAAAACTGCTGGATTTTTACGGCACTGGCTGGATTTAGTTCAGTTGCGACTATTATGTCAGACTCATGTAATTAGAGCCAAAGTTATGTTTGTAGATATTTAATGAAACTCAATCTGCCTAAGAGTGCACTGGATGAAATTTCAAAAGACTTTATGTTATTTTGAAGCATCAGCAAGATGTATTTAATAGAGATAAGTTCCACCTTTACAGATGATTTATTAAAGCATACTAATGATTGGGATCCAGCATTGCAACATGAAGCCAAAAAGGCATCTTTGGATTATTTTTGAATTGATTTTCAGTGTTTTTGCTCAAGAAAATTACAGCTGATGTGAAATTGGAACTAGTACAATATTAGTGGATATATATTCAGTTGTGTGTAAGAAATACAATAGATAAAACCTGGGATGATATAAGCCAGTGAAAGGATGATAAAATGTCTACAAAATTCTGCCAGAAATAATGCTCATTAAAATGACTACCTCATTCATCTGCACACTGTAAAGTTTCTTCCTAGCAAAACAAAAATAATTAAAAAAATTAAGAGTTCAGGAGTAAATTGAGGGCAGAGGCAATTTGTTTAAAAATATACTTATGTCCCTTGTTTATAGTGGTGATGTCACTAAAAATGATATTTGGGGAGGCATGTCTGGAATTTCTGCTCATGATGTTGATATATGATCATTGCTCTGATACAAACTTTCTTTCAGGTGCAATATCAAATTACCATAACACTCTTTTTCATACTGCATGCCACTTTTTTCAGTGCTTCATAGTCCATTACATTACAAGAATTCATTGGCTTCTTGCTTTTGTATGAAAATTCCAGCACACATCATGGTGAATCTTTCTATAGACTCAAATTGTTGAAATGTAAATAAAGGAAGCAATAATTAAGTTTTAGGACCTGAATGCATCATTAGTCTTTGAGTTTCTGTTGAATAAACTGATTAAAATGAAAGCATTTAATTTTTTATATAGTGCAATGATCACACAATATTTCAGACAGTTTAAACATCACTGACATTGACAAGTTTGAACTTCATAGACATTGACAAACTTCAGTTCTAAACTGCTAATAAAAGTAGATTTATAGAAATGATTTTGAAAGCAATTGATAAAGAAAGATTTTATTGAAATGGCTTTGCAACACAATCATTAATAAGCCAAATCCAGAAATGAATATAATAGTAAATTATGCTCCATATTGACCCACATTCCCAGAGCTTTGCAGGTTTGTTAGGAATTGATTTTTGTGACCTTAACATTTAGGACATCAAGTAGATATATTTTTATGGGCATCAGAAAATGTACAAATGGCAAATGTGTTTACAATTGAGTATGATCATCTTTTAGTACAAAATAAAGTAATACATACATTTTTATGGGCATCAGAAAATGTACAAATGGCAAATGAGTTTCAGTTGAGTATGAGCGTCTTTTAGTACAAAATAAATTAGATACATTTTGGGGGGCATCAGAAATGTAGGGCAAAAACTGTAACTACTGCCATCACCATGTGTTCACATAAGCATCTAGGGTGATCAGATTTCTTGCCAAAAGATGCATTTACTTGCATTTATAATATTAATTTTACTACTGCCATGATAGTTGTGTTCAGATTAGAATCTACAGTAATGTATTTGTATAGCTCATCCAGATTGGTGCTTTATAATACATGTGTTCTGTAAAGTTTTTAAAAAAATTTAATTAAGTTTTCAGTGGCGCCAGTTTTGCTGCATCTTGTTTGTTTAATAAACTGTAGAGCTGCCTATGATCCTAGGTGATCTTTATAATGTAAAATATTTTCAAAAAGATATTGAACCAAATAATCACACTACAAAAATAAAAGCGTTGGCTCAAATTAGAACCTGAAAAATATCTGGAGAATTTTTTTTTTAAATTTTGTGCCAAGAAATGTAAGAGTAAACTAGACATTTTATCCCTCGGTCATGAGGGTATTTATGCAGATAATCCAACTGACATCACAAATATTTTTTATTGACTTTGTTGTTCTAATTGCTGAAACACTTAAAGAATCTAAAATTTCATCTGATAATCTGGAACTCAAAATATTTTTCCTGAATACATGTTGAAATGCATTAAAAAATGGATTGTAAGTAGGAATTTTATGATTGGACAAAAGCTAGTAAAAATGAGCTGCTCCTGCTATAGTAAAGAGTACATTTTTTATTTGCATACAAAGTATTAGTTCTAAAAAAGTTCTACAGACATGGCAAACTGTCAAGGTAACACCATTGCTTAAAACTGAAATAAAAAAAATGAGATAAATAACTATTTAAGTCCATCATTATTGTCTTTTCTAAATTATTATACAACCAAGAACACATTCTTTTCTCAGCTATTTGAATTTATTCATGATAATCAGTCTGGCTTTCAACAGAATTGTCAAATCATTTCAGTCTTCTTTTCATAACTCTCAGTCTCAGATAGATGAAATCTTTACACATTTAGCACTCACAGAATTATCAATATCACCTGTTTTTTCTCTGCAAATGCATTATATATAATCACTCAATTATAATGTGTCAAGCTAAATTTATCACATATATGTACTGTATAATTCTGCTGTACATGACAGCTGGAAGGACTCCAGGTAGATCTGTAACCAACGGAGTTACCTTCTCAAGAAAAAGTCTTTACTATTATCATTACTTGTACAGTATTGATGCTGGGTAGTATGGGATTCAGCTTTTGCAAATGATGTATATGAAAGAAATCCTGATAATTGAAGGATATCACTGACATGCATTGTTACTTGAAGGGTACCAGAATGTTGTTTCCACTTGTTTTCATAACCAGGGCACAATCAAATTGCCATTTACACTCACAAAAATAAAACTACTGCACATTTTCCTTCACCCAGTACACAAGGTAACTGTATGTATTGTGTTTTGCATACATCTTGTACATGTCAGGGCTTTATAATGTGTATAGTTTATTCAAGAAATTTTGTACATGTCAGAGCTTTATAATGTGTATAGTTTATTCAAGAAATTTTGTACATGTCAGGGCTTTATAATGTGTATAGTTTATTCAAGAAATTTTGTACATGTCAGGGCTTTATAATGTGTATAGTTTATTCAAGAAATCTTGTACATGTCAGGGCTTTATAATGTGTATAGTTTATTCAAGAAATTTTGTACATGTCAGGGCTTTATAATGTGTATAGTTTATTCAAGAAATCTTGTACATGTCAGGGCTTTATAATGTGTATAGTTTATTCAAGAAATTTTGTACATGTCAGAGCTTTATAATGTGTATTTATTCAAGAAATTTTGTACATGTCAGAGCTTTATAATGTGTATAGTTTATTCAAGAAATCTTGTACATGTCAGGGCTTTATAATGTGTATAGTTTATTCAAGAAATTTTGTACATGTCAGGGCTTTATAATGTGTATTTATTCAAGAAATTTTGTACATGTCAGAGCTTTATAATGTGTATAGTTTATTCAAGAAATTTTGTACATGTCAGAGCTTTATAATGTGTATAGTTTATTCAAGAAATCTTGTACATGTCAGGGCTTTATAATGTGTATAGTTTATTCAAGAAATAATTGGTAATGCTGACAAAGCAATAGTCTCATTGTTGAACTGCAAGCAGAAAAATGTCAATGAATTCAAAGTCAATTTTACTTTTTTCTCCAAACGTTTAGACAAAAACAATTTCTAGAAAGTTCAGAAAGTCAACTCTTTGTAGGATGGCAGTTATTCCAAATCAGGCAACTATTGAGACTATGGAAAAGGGTCGTGATTCTTTACCTTCTGAGACTCGGCTACCATACATTTTCAGAGCATTTTTTTCTTAGAGCTTTCAAAAATGTTAAAATGTCAAAGTTAAGTGCAATTATGCCTTTGATTGAAAACCAAGAAGTCTACTTCATTAAGAATAAGGTAAAAACTTTCATGTAAATGCACCATAATGCAAACAAGGACGCAGTCTGAAATCGATATGCATGAATTATTTTAACTGCTGTTGCATTGGTACCACATTTAACTGATTTAAGAATCTGAATTTTCCAGGCAGGTACCCGTGTAATTACTGGCATGTCAGGACTGGAAACAGTTTAAAAGTTATAATAATGTGCAAATAAACAACAGTAAGCTAGCCTTACAAAGAAAGGAAGAAATTGGGATATCTGTGCTAGAACACTGTATGAATGCTAAATGCTTGTCAGTGTCCAACACATTTCTATATAACTGAAACAGAAATAAGAAAGCAGCATATCAATATTAAACATCTTTATTGATTTCTTAACAAGTGATATGAATCTAATTCTAACAATGCCATTATTAGGAGTAATGGAAGCAGTCCCTTAACAACCAATAAGCAATATAATGTGTTGATTGCAAAATGGGGAACAAAGTCTGTAGGTGTCAAACATGTTTATAACATATTAACGTTTTACTAGGATTTCCTGCTTGAAAATGTTCTTTTGAAAATAATTAAAGTATCCCAACTTTTGCAGTGTCAGAACTGCCAACCTTTAAGATTTTGTCCGTGTTTGATTCGGATCCAAGTTTCATATTTGATTCAGAAGAACTGGTCAGGGAACCAGACTAACTGTAGTAGAGTACATCAGATGCTTAAAACTGCACATATATTCTTTTTGACAAATTCCCACCTATAGATCTCCAACAAGTGAGCAATCAGGAAAAAAAGACAATAAACATTTTAAAAAGTTTTAAAAATAGTAAAGAATAAAATAAATATTCAGATTCTTGGGGAAAACATCAGGAAGGGTAACAATTATGTTTAGTGGATCATGTGCTGATTCAAGTATGCCACATGGTTTGAAAGATGAATGCCATCAATTGTAGTTTGTGAAATTGTGTTGGTGGTAAATAAGGTTAAAGTAAACTTTTCAGCTGAACACAATGTTTACTGATGGTAATCACTGTTCTGGACTTTAAATGCATGGTATTGTGGCTTGAATATAGCCATTCATAATAGCTTGTTACACCTTACTGAACTGGGCCAACTTGTGGAAAAAATTGACTGCCTTACTAAGGTCTTGTCTGGGTTGGCAGGTCTGTAGTGTCCCAAGACTTGCATGAATTACAGACGTTCTTAACTTGCTCATCCCCAGTACTGTTATCAGCATCACTGCTGCCATGTCCCTAGCATCACTAAGCTGTGTGTTGCTGCTTATGCCACCGAAAGTTTTTAACTAATTTTAAAATTTTGTTAACATCATGGAAAATTTATTCATTCTTAACTTAAAGGAGACCAGAAACCAATGGAAATATAGAATAATAATAACAACACTAATGAAGAAAACCTTATTCTGAATTATTATATGCGACCGCAATCCCAGTATTTAAATATTGGCATATGTTCAACGAGCTGAATTTCCGTGACCTCGTATACAAAATTTCTGCACCTATTTGGTTACTCTCGTCATGTGACATCATACTAGCGACTCCAGCATCCCAACTGGTGATTTTGTATTGCTTATGGGTGTAAATAGCACATTAAGAAAAGGCTGTGGATAACATTTATTTCCTCTTTTCCAAATGATAAAGGCATAAAGAAAGTATGGATACTTTATTACAAGCGAGTCAATTTCAATGCAACACCATACAGCACTCCGTACTCATTATATTTCTCAAAGGAATGTTATGTTCAGGGATCCTAAAAAATAGAACCTCTAGGATACACGAATGCTAAGCCTAGACTAAATTCCAGACATACCATTGTATATTTTAAATCCTGGTAAAGAGTGTCAAACGTACGAGTTACGAAAATAGGCAGAAGGCCGAGTAAGTGCTAATAAAAAATATGACAGCCCGACACCTGATCGTGCTGATGAAATGAGTAAATGGTTTTTTCTTCTTCAAGATTACAATCTAAATAAAGTCACCACTGTCCTATGTGTAATTGAGATCTGACTTTAATCAAATGGAAGCTTTGCTAAAAAAATATTAATAATAAGATTATCAACCCTTGACACGGTCGTGTTTCGAGAAAAACAATTTAATTTTGAAAAAAATATTAAAAAAATTTAGAAAAACACAACCTTTCAGTATATGCCTATTACACATAAAATGTATAAATGGAAATCTGTAATGATTGGAACTGACATAAAACTGTCCCTTGGGCAGTTTAAATAGCAGCGATTAAAAGAAAAAGAGATCCGATATAAAATCAAAGTTTCACATTAACTGGCTGACAATAGAAATTGGGAGAGGCTACTATTGACCCCGCCCATTTGCCCCAATGTGCAATTTCTCCCTGTGATACGCCTTATTATCCCCCAGGACAAGACCTTTTCTTCATATTCTGGTCTGCATAATAGTTAGAGGTTAGAATTAAGTACACAAACATAATGGCAGTTTAACAAATTAACAATTATTCCTTATCATTGCACTTATGTTGTGAAAAGGACTGGCCCTCTGATATAATTCAAAGAAACCATGTGATATAGAGTGTGTATGTAAGCACCAGATATTCATTGGCAAATAAACGATAACGAATTTTGTTGTAACTTCGAGGCCAAAGACTTCATTTTAAGAGTTCAAATCTGCAGTCAAACGTTACCGTACATGTATGTGGCCATTGTTTTCCCACATTTTTTATCCCACCCTATTTCCTTTAGTTTAAGTGTTAATAAGATATGTAACAATTTTTACTGAATTAAATATTTATTTTGAATTAGTTTTTTTAGGGGCACATATACTGCGTCATATTTTTTTATATTCCTTCTTTTAATTTAATCATGGTAATGAAACTTTACATATATGGTAAAGGAATGTCAGGTGTTAACTGGCAGAGTTTTTTTGGGGGCGGAAATGGAGATATTGTTTGCAGAGAAAATTACGCAGCCTTCATTGTGATAATTCATGGGTTTTAAACTAATTGGTGACAATTTTATTTACAAGAAGTACTTCTGTATAGTTAAACAATCTGAAATTTACGTGAATAATGTTTAATCTTAATCTATTTACTGAAGACAAAAACTGTCCTGTGATATTAATTATTTCTTCAATACAATATTCACAAGTGATAAAATAGAATATGACATCTGTGGACTGCACACTTGATAAAAAAATTATATATGGATTTTCTTCTTCTGAGAAATGAAAATTGAGAGACATATTGAAATAATCGGGAGTTAACTGCGAAAAATCAAGAGAAATATTACGAGATAGGGAGGAAATACCTCCAAAATTGGAATTTATTTTCTTTCTTTCTTCTCCCGGCTTGAAAGTTAACATATATGAACTGTTCGGGTTTGTGGAATTTCAGTCAGGGCTAGTAAGTTCATTTAAGTCATCAGCTCGGGACCTGTGCTTAAAACATTTCTTTCAGCACTGACCAGTACAGTACATAATCTATTTTAACGAAGCATGTATATACTTACAGATTTGTCAATACGCTAACTGTAGCATGCATGTAAAATACACTGCAATTAAATCATAGAAAGGAAGCTTCTTAATGTTGAAATTAATTATGTATGATTTCCTCCTCGCAGATATATTTGAGGGGTGTTGTTTTATTGTGTGTGTGAAAAATTACTTCCAATGAAAACCGTTATAAATGGCCTTTCTCGCTTGCCATGTTTCTGTTTGTATACGAGAACTGGCTAGTATAACGTCACGAGACCACGTGATCTGTCGTCTCAATAAAACTCGTAAATACTCGGCAATTTACGGAATCATTGTATCTTCTTCGCAATATAATCAATATCCGCACACGATATTATTTTTTTAAGCATTATATTCGAATTAGAATTTGTAAAGAATTACATTTATAAAATAAAAATTTTCATTTCTAGCCTCCTTTAATTTCTCTGCTTTTATCCAATAAAAATTCATGGATTTTTTAAACCAATTGTTCCAAATAAATTTGTCTGCACAGTCATGTATTTTTTGTCTTATTTGTCCATGTCTTTCACAAGTTATTTATACAAAAATATGTGTATCATTCTAGGCTGATGTTACATAGTCTCAAAAACTTCTGTGTCCAAGTTAGAACCTTGTAAAATATCCTAACTGCTGAAAATATGTTCTCTGCTAGCTTTATATTTAAAGATAAAACCCAAGATGCACTTCATTTTCACCATTACAATCAAATATCACTATAAACTCTACCAATGTTTACTATCAATGAAACAAATGTAGGATGAAACACATGTAGTAAACTTGATCTTGATTTGTAAGCATGGTTTAAATATTTACACAAGAAAAATAAATTCATTTGTGCATCATCAAATTCTTGGAAAAACCTAGTATGTAACCAATCAAAGACGTTTTTACTACCATTCACCACAACTGAAGGTGGGATCGGTCACTGAGTGCAGTAAACAAGCCACGAATATAGGTGGAATCGGTAATTGAATATTGAAAACAGATCTCGGTTATAGGCAGGATCTGGGCTGAATGCATCAAGATGGGATTATGGTTATTATATACCAACTAAAGCACAATTAAGAGTGAAACACCTTATATACCTTTGCATATAAAAGAATGTGTTTTTGATATTAACTTGTTTCTATACTTATTGCTGCTGATGTAGTGTAAAAATTGCAAGTGTTACCTCTGCTCATATGATATGTACATCAATCTATTCCAGTACATTGAATAATCTTAACATGAATTAAGGCTGAAATACAACATAGTAATGGGTTATTTTTTCCTGAATAAAAAATATTAATTCTCTGTTAAAGATAGATGCATTTTATGTTGCTAAAACATAATATCAGGTCACAGTCAAAAACTTGATCTCCTGGGAGTCAATGAATTTGAAAAATATGCTAATAAATTTTCATCTTCTGTCAGGAAAAGTCCCCAACTTTAATACTTAAACCAACTTCAGGCCGTCTTTTCTTCTTCTCTTCAGAAAATTCTCCATGTAATGACTTCTTTTCCTCCCTTCTGCAAAATTTAATGAATGCAGTTCATAAGCTGGGACTGACAGCCAATTTACACACATATTATGGATTTAAAAATTTACATGAAAATTGATGCATATACTAAAGATAGTCATAAATCATTGGCAAACAAAGAGGACAGACTGTACTGATCTGCTGAACCTATCTCGTGATACTAACAGGTGTTCATTGGAGTGTAACAGCTAGCCTGGATATAACAATATGAAGACATTGGCACCTGGATTACAAATGTATGGTACATCTTTTTGACCCATGTTAATATTAACCCAGTTTCAACTGAATATAGCAACATACACATTATTTTTTTTTCAAAACCTTTAACATGGATAAAAAATAGGCTTTGTCAACAATGACAATGATGCCATCACACTTATGAGCAACACAAATATATCAATCAAGAAGATATAAATATAAAAAAATAAATATAAATATAACATTGATATCAAATTTTGGAGTAAAATATTTATATTTTCTTAAGTCTGTTTGTCAAGACAGCAAAGGAGAATGGTTTCCTCTTTAACCAAATCCTGACATTCTACAGTTACACACTCTAACTAAATTTTGCCAATCTGTGTTTTGTTTGCATTTTATTTGCATCCTATTCACATCTGAACTGTATCAATCACTTTGTCTTTTGTGTATCATATATGCTGTCAGACTCTGCATTATTGGTTAAACCATTGCTTCCTTCAATTTTCACTTTTATGGAATTGCATTTACAGAAACTGGGTTTTTCATTTGAGTGTTAAAGGGAGATAACTATAGCATCTCAACTTTTCTTATTCAAGGTGTGCTCACTCTGATATAGCTGCTAAACATATGACTCTGCTATCAGTTGAATTTCCAGTTTTGAATATTATCCCTAAGCCAGCCAACTCTGAGGTCACGTCTGTAAGTTAACAGCAACAAATTAGTTCCAAACATGCGGGCCCATTGCTTTGTTAATTTTTATGACTCACTAAAGCCAGTCTAATATATCTTTTACAAGTAATTTTAAACAAATTACAATTCTTTCAAAGAAAAGTGTATTAATTTGTATTTTAACAAACTTTTTAAAATGTTATGCTTACTGGAGCTTACCGTCAAATCTTCATAGTTTTGCATGTAATAAAACGCCTCAATTTTGGAGGTAAGTAAATCTTGCTTGTTGTTCACAATCCCATAATGCCAAAACAGTTTATGGAAACACAAGAACTTGTTAAGTTTGAGGTTTGCTTTACTTAAACTTTTGTGGATGGCAACTGCAACCCATCAAAAGTTGGTCATTAATCATACACAGAGCAAACAATGAAATGTTGCACAGCAACACAGTTCAACGGATGCACTGGTTCCAGCCATCGTTACTAGCCAAGGTTCAGATAAACCTATCTAAACCTTCGTGTAAAGAGCAGATATTGCTGTGCTTCGGGCCTGTGAATTTCACATGATGCAGCGGTAAGCCACCACATCCAATCAAAATTAAATTGTTCAAATTCAAAGACAGTTCCTATATGATCGAGATAAGGGGAGCAAAAAACCTGAATGGACTGACAAATCAGCAATTTTTCAGTTTTCCAGTGCCAGTCCATGTCTGCACAAATACCTTTCACTCAAAATAGACCTGTAATGGCTTCCCTCTGGTATGTGGTATGTACCCTTTCGATGTACCCCAATCATTTCTGGCAGATGTACAATGCATCACACAATTGCTTAGTTGGCATTACATACTAGGGGAGGCAACTCATGAAATCAAATGTCACTAGGACAAAATACCCAGGTAGCTATTCGATCCAGCAAGGTTTAAATAGGGTTATTGGAACCATGGCTAGTGAGGATGTGGTTCCAGCATCATGTGACCAGAATGTAACATCCCCATGTCCATGTCAACCTATGAAACCTAACCTCAATGATTTTATTACAGCTCTGTATGGAGGTAACAATTACACCCGTAAGGCAATATATATATTGATAAGAGAGTCTAAATTTCATTTGTCAAATAAAGTGGAAAGGTCAAAGGAAATTATAAAATATACTTGAAGATCAGACACGTTACAAGCATTAATGAAGGATAAAATCTGCATATATTTTAACCTTATGCCAATGGAAAATCAAAAGAATATACAAATTGTCTGAGAAGACCTTGCAAATGATTAATGATTAATTGGACACATTGTAACTTACGTGACAGTGACATGATCACAGTATTTAAGAGACTTCACTGCAATGAAAAGTTTATGTCCAGAGTACATGACAAAGTTATTCAATGAAACGTCTTTTCCCTAATATCAAAGATCAAATTTTAATTAGAATTACCAAAATGGTACTGGGAACAATTCAAATAATATCTATGTTGTTCTGGGACTAAAATATGGGACCATATCACTGCTCACATTCAATCTGCTGATTCAGTTAAATCCATTAAAAATGTCTATACAATATTTAAAACCTACATATTAACAAACAAAGTTCAAGAATGAGTTCTGGGATTTATCACAATATTGCTCAACAAATTTATCATTTGGTTGTTTCGCATCTTTGACAATAGCATATGAATAACGGTATACAATGTCTTCATATAAACTTATGTACCTAATCATGTTTAATGACAAAGTTAAATACTGATGTAAACTTTCCTATCCCATTTTTGAAGAAGAATTTACAGATATATCAAAGCAGAAGATATCATTAACTGCAATGCATACATGAAAATCTTGTATAAAGTTGGTTGATAACATTGTCATTGGAGAGATAAAACAAAAATGTATACAGTTAAATCCTCCTAATTTTATTATGTATTTTAGCACATATTTGTCAATGTGGTCACTTGTAAACAGTTAATTGTAATGAGAAAGCAGGGGAAACTTTCATGTAGATTTTTTATAGTTTAGTTTTTAGAAGATAAGTTATGTTTACCTTGGTTAACCTCTTTATATAAAGACATTATTATTAGTTTCTAAAAGTAAATACATGCAATATTTGTTTTTGCTGATCAGTTTTTATTAACAGATAAAGCAGAATTACTGCCTGCATGGGTAATTTAGGAGTTCAGCTGCTGATTCCCAAATAATTATCTCCCCTATTTGAGATATACAGCCACCTAGTCTGTGATGTTGTGATAATTGTGTGTGACGTAAATAAAGAATAGAAAATTCAGAAACATTTTTAGTGGGTTGTCAAAATGGTAATGGTTCATTTTGTAATTGATGAATCTATCCAGTAGTAATTTAAAAGTTCCTGAAATTCATATCTATTCTGACACAGCCTCATATCATTGTGATAAATGAATTTGAAATTTTTTTTATCCTACTTTTAGCAAAACATTAAGAAATTATTCCTGTTCTTCTTTACCTCTCGTGGCATTGGCAGTAACTGTCAACTATATATATATATCTGCATCATTTTGACACAACAAACCATGACATATTACTTCACCGTTTCTGGCATGTATTTGGCATTCAGAATACAGCCTTACAGTGGTTCAGATCCTACTTAGTCAAGAGGACAGAAATTGTATCAAATGGAATAAACTCCAGCTCAGTTGATCTGTGTTGTTATGTTTATAACCTATAGGCTACTTTTTTTACATAACTTTAAACATCTAATCATAACACAACACAATGATCTGAGGCTTACCAGATTGTACCTGTTTTATCTTCAAATTGTGGGGGAAAAACAGTTAAAAATTATAGCTTTAAGCCGTTTTTCTTGACTTTTGAAGCCTGAGATTTCTTACATTTCTTAGATAATTATACTAATGTTCAATGTTTTAATGTAAACTATATCCCATTGCAGATAGATGATTGCAAGAAAACACCCAGCTTTTTCTTAATGAATCTAATTACTTTCATCAGTAAAGTGTGTGTGTGTGATTAGGATTTTTAATGTAGCTTTAACAATTTTTCAGTCATATCGTTATGATGTCTGCAGTGAGACAGTTTATTGTGATGTCTAGCACTAGTGCATCATGCCACAGATATGTAGCATCATGTCCCACCCAGTCACATTATCCTGACATCAGACCGACCAGTCCTAACACTAACCTCTTAATGTTGAGCGCTAAGCAAGGCAGCTGTTAGTACCATTTTTGTAATTCTTCGGTATGACTCAGCCGGGGATCGAACCCACGACCTCCCACTTCCATGACAGACACTCTAACCACTAAGCCACAAAAGCAGTTTTATCAGTAAAGTCTTAGAAGTTACTAAGTTACCAGGCAACAACCAATCAGGATAAAGTTTTAGTTTTTGACATTTATATCAGCAATTTTTGATAAACAAAACTGAAAAAAGTACCTATGCAAAAAATCCAGCCAAGTTTGACACCCCCTCCCCAGGCAAACATACATCTGTGTATCACCCCATACTACCAACAATAGCTGGGATAATTGAACTATCCAAGATGAAGTAAATTCATTCATTAAAATAAGCAGTTTTAAACTTACTTGTTTGCTGGCCATGCAACACGACACATTAAAATATAAAAAATCATGTACTGTAATAAAGAATCTTATGTCTGTGACCACCACCCCCACCCCCAAGGGGTAGAATCTACATACTAAGTAGTCACTCTCTCCCCGTATGCAGGCATACATTGTTTTCAAACCATCTCCCACCCCCTCCATGCATATGTTGTTATGCCTAAAATGGTTGCTTGATACCAATATTATATTCAGCTTAGGTATGAATATTTTAGTCAATAGCTTTGTATTAATATCTGCATTTATTGAAACCTATCTAATATTTTATTATAATAATCAATTTTAAAGATGCTGTCTAGGGAACTCACTCTTTCCTTTTGAGTTCTGCTTCACTCTGAAGCTGTTCTTTCCCATTTAAATCTTGTATTGTCACAAAGGTATCTTTGTTGAGTGGATCAAAAGACAAGTCCTAGAAACAAAAGGAGGAATAATGTAAGCATCCATGATTAGAGACAAAGAAAGGCTCAGTCTAATTTGTTCAAGGTTGTTATCTTTTTTTAAAAAGCTGAATAAAATTTTCATTAGTTGATGAGCATGCTGTTTGACAGTGATAATCAACAAGCATTACCAAAAGAAAAAAAATAGATGTATATGGAGAGAAAGGAAAAGAAGGGAAGGAACTCTATCAAATATGATCAAGAAGCAGACTGCATAATTATTTATCCTGAGTTCTGTTAAAGTCCATTTTTGATTCAGCACTGAGCCTTATGGGAACTATTACATGCAATGTGTAAACAAACATTAGCTGCATCATCTTTAATCAGCATTCTGCGTTCATATAATGAGTCCTAGCCAACAACAAAAATCCATCTAAAGACAAAAGTACCTAAAATGAATGTAATCATTATTTGAATAAATACACAGTAAACAGCTTTGGATGATAATAATAGTTACAATAAAGGCAATTTACTGATGATGTATTTAACTTGATCTTGTATGCAGGAATCAATTTTCCCACGCAAAATATGTTTCTTTGATTACTTAACCAATCATAATACCTTAGGTTGTATAGTTATCCAATGGTATTATGATTGGGTAACGTATTTGAAAAAGAAAACAATTTTCTCAGTAAAATATGTTTCTTTGATTACTTAACCATTCATAATACCTTAGGTAGTAGTATTGTGATTGGGTAACATATCTAAAGAAGAATCCAAAGTTATTGTGCAGAAACCAAATTGGTAACAGACAAGATAGATAACATCGTGATGTCATTATGTTCTGCCTGCTGCATTACAATGAATGTTACACCATTTCAATTGATGTAAATTCATTGTCTTTCATGTAGTACTAATTTTCTGTATTTTATGGTTTGTTACAACATACAAATTTAAAAACCCAATGGAGAAAAAAATTCCCTTTGTGGAAATGACAGAGCACCTTCTACAATCAGTAAATTTGGGTATTAATGAAAATCTAATTTTCTGCAAAACCAAGAAAATAAATTACATGATATCAAGTTCTACAACAGTGATGTGATAAATATCTGTAATTGAGGCATAAATACATCAAAGACTTACTTTGGCACCAATTACATCTCCATCCTTGATGTAATATGGTGACTGGCAAAGACTAGCTTTGTATGGCTTTCCTTTCTTCTTTCTGTTCTTCTTTCCTTGTGACTGGAAAAAAAAACATTACAATATGGCAGAACAAAATGCAAAATTAATATCATTATATACTATAAATATGCTTTTCTTCTGCCTTATTTAAGACTTCAACAGACAAGGCCATAAATATAGTTAAACTTCCACATAAAGGGAGTTTATCATCAAAAATGTTGATGACAGGACTTACAAGAGACTCAAATGGACTAATAGACAAATGTAAAATTAGCTGGCAACAAAATTTGGGTCAACAAGATGATTTCTACCAAAATTTCTTTCAAATTTGTTGAATATTTAGGAAAACAGATGCTTGATAGTTATTTTTATGTCAAAGTCTTTCTCTATACTTGTTGACAGATTAGTATCAAAGGCATCCAATTCAAATGAGCACCTTGTCTTACAAAGATTTTGCTTCAAGATATTTCTATTTAAGTAACAGTGGCCATGTTTAGTTTGCAAATTAGCTCAGTTTGAACAAATATGAAAAGCCTTCATCCTAGCATGCTGTCAAATGGGGTCAAATTGTACTAGGCAGTTTTGAAGAAAAAATGTCTTTAATGGATTTTTTTAAATCAGGTAATCAGTAAAGCATCATGTATATAACCACAATTTCGATGCTAAGGCTATTTGTTGCAATAGTTTGGTTTAATGCCATTTTTCAGCACACAAGTGGCTATATATATAGCGGAAAGTATTAATGGTGGAGGAAGAATCCAAGAAACCCCCCTGTAAAAAACCACCGACCCAGATCTAAGTAAAAGCAAAGTAATATGCATGAAGAATTATCGTGTATTAGAACTTCTACACATTTAGACATTATACTGACCCATATTTAAAATGTCAAGCTATACGGTGTATTGATTAAATATATACCAAATCATCAGCAAGTAAGTTTTCATTAAATTTATTCACTAACAATAAGGGTTAGTGGGGTCACTGAAATTAATCCATATTGAATGGGAAGGACATTTTCATTACAAATGTTCTTAATAACATTTGAATGAAATTTATGCTAATGATTTCTTGATGTCATTATCTGGTGAAGGTGTACACAGTAATACATATGTTAATGATTTCGAGAAGAAACAATATTTGGATGGGCTTTTTTATCGAGGTAATCAACTGTCACTGTCAAAACATTTTTTCCATATGATTATTTTTAAGTACCAATTAAACAACATATTACATTGTAATTGTCATATCAAAAGTAAAATACATTTGTACCATATATAAACAACATAAAAGTTCAGATCTTTAACACTGACAAAAAAGCCACACCTTAAAAGACAATATTACAAATTTGCTAATATTAATTTTCAAACATTATTCAAACAACCATATAAAAAGATCATAAGTAATTTGACATATGTATCTTAAGTTCTGAGAATGGGAAATTACTAGTAAATTATCCAGAGCACAGAAGCAACTCTTTCAGTTGTACATAAATATGTTTTCTTTAGTTTTATATATACACAATTCTTACATTTGGTAACCCATCTTCTATCATTAGCCACTCAAACTTATGAGGCAGATGTTTGGCTATGCACAGTGACTCAACTGGAATAAGAAGTGCATTGGCCACTGCCTCTTTTAGATTTTCTGCACTGGCTCCCTGGCTTGTGTCCCATATGAGCTCCAATTCAGATTCATAATCCAGTGTGTCTCGTATTCTCTTCTTTATCCGTATCACCAAATCGTTGGGCCTATATTGTGGAAAACATGTGAATAAATCTGTTTCAAGTCTCCACAAAAAATGATTGCATTTACCACATATAATGTGACATGATAAGTAACATTTTGTTCTCTGTCCCAGAACTTATGGTGAAACTCTTTTTCACCTAGGTTATATGTCCCAAAACTTAAGAAATGATATAAACTGCATTGAATTTATGACCCCCCCCCCACTTGCACATTGCAATAAAATTGACAAACAAAACACTTTTTTGATAATATTACATGTATGGTAGATATGGTAATCATTGTATTGCAAGACTGTAACTATACAGACTATATGTAATCAAGTAAGGTATAACTGCAAACATAAGCCTCGATCTTCCATCACATAATGCACTGGAAGACCAGGATCTATGTTGTTTGTTCTAACAATCTGCATAGACCCATATTTGCCTATGCATTATGCGATATAATCTATTAAGTATGAAAAAATATACCAATTATGATCTCTGAACTAACTGAATAAATTTTCAATTTCTGTAAAGCCTGAGGGAAACATTTTGTGACCAAAGTAAATTTATGAGTCGTGTCCTTAAAGTAATCATATATAATCTTATTTATAGAACTTAAAAAAATGAAGTTTTACAGAACATTATGTTTGCTCCATCAAATACATTACCAATTCATATTAATGGTAAGAAATACTTCTGCTACCTTCATAATACATTATTCCCATAAACTTTAAAAGTCTCTGTCGATACTCTGAATTGACAAAGGGAAGAAACTCTTAAAATTACATCCCAATACCCTGCTAGGTGGCATTCTGTAGATTCAATAGGGTCAGTTTTAACTTCAGCAGATAGAATTTGTGGGAAGGGATATATAGTAAAGTGACTGGGGAGAAAAATAATTTACAATGAAATTTCCATCAAAGACTTTACTCAGTCACATTAACATAAGGAGAACAGATTGGAGGAAGAATGATGAGCATCCTATCTCTACCTAAAAACATCCTGCCGAATCAAAAGAACTCTACTTTTAAGAGTAAAACTCCCCTAATGATAGCTGACACAACATACATGTGCAAGTAATGGTTTTTATCTGGTTCATCCAGCAAAGTTGACTGGTACTGCCCAGGGATGTGGTTGTTTCAGGAGTGGTATGGTTTAGTGACTGTCTGGGCAGCAACCACATGACCAATGGATTCAACTACTAGTTTTGTGATGCAATGTCATGCAAATAGACAGAGGTGAAAGTATGCTGTGCTTGCAAACTGACTGATTTAATAACTGAGACCTTGCATAGAAAGGTAAAGCTTGTAGAAATAGTTCACATTGTGTGCGCCAAAATCATCATCAGATGTACCTTGTCCCTGTGAGAGATCACTGTACAATGCCAGTATTTGGTGATGAAACTTCTGCTCTCCACCAGAAAGCCAAGGTTATCATGAAGCATATCTTGTCTGACAGTTGCCTTAGTGGGACTGTTCAAAACTTGGCCGAGTTGACCTATGATAGATTCCACTTCAGGAACAAGGTCCATGAGCAAGGTTGGGATGGATCGGATTTGGATAGCAAGCCTTAGAGGTCTTTATTGTGACAAACGATGCTCATATAAAAAATCATGAAGCCATTTTCCCTATTATTTATTGGTGCTGGCTTCTTAGATTGAAAGAGATATAAAAAAAGTTAGAAGTTTACTTTTAAAGTGGAGAATGTTTCCAGCTGATGAAATCTCCATGACTGTATGAAATTTATTTCTGTACAAGGTCTGCCAGAGAAATGCCATGGATGATCTATTATTGACTACAGATGTTTTAGAAGATTCAGGATTACTAAAGTTTTCCTGGTTACATCTGTCAAATAGTCTATTATATTGGTGATTCATGATTTGTCCTAACAGAGAAGGGTACTAATCAAGATTATTTTGAAATGTATGGCCCTGATTTTCTTGATTAACTCAGTAATCAGAATTGCTGTGAGGAAGGCATAGGCTCGGATTTCCTACCAATCGATTAAAAGGGCACTGACAGTGCCTGCATTCTTATCCAGAAATGCACTTTATTCTTCCACCTTGAAGGTAGTCTCATATCCACATGCACAGTTGTGATGACTTCATTCCACATTGTTTATCAAGGATGACCACCACTGAATTGTCTAATATTATTAGGACTGTTTTGGAATGAAGATGGTGCTGGCTTTGTGGACTGTCTTCATTTTCAAGAAGTTGATATGAAGGGTTCCCTCCTGCTTATTTATATTTGCCACTCACCATCCTGATGTCCTTTAGTAAATGGACTGGCCAGAAAGTCAGCATAAGACAATGTCACTGAGGGTACAGATAAACAATGTTTGAAAACTGAACTCATGCTGTATCTACTGTGTCCATAGCTTAAACTCCAAATATATTACTATGTTGAGTTTGTTGGCCCAAATGCTAGATGAGTTGGTAGACAGCCAGAGCAGTAATTAAATCACCATAAGAATAATGCTGACCAGCAAAGTAAAACAAGCCACTCCCATATGGGGGCAGGGTCCAGTTTTTATGTACAAATTTAATGTCGCATGCACCTGCCTAATATAAAAATTCATTAAAAATAAAATACGCGAGTAAGGTCAAAAAGGTACATATTTCTGGATAGGTATTATGTAACGCAACATAATCATATCACACACTTGACCTGACAAGTCTACTGAAGTTCTTAGAATAAAATGTTTATGTACCCCAACCCTTATTTTATACATACATTTTTCACATCCGAAGGCCATTTTTGACAGCACGTGGTGCTCACAGTGCAAACGCAAGGCCTTTTCCCAGATGAAAATTTTGAAAAACATTGTCTACTAAATAGCTTAATGCAATTCATAATAGTTGTCATCCATGCCGTTTTTGAGATATTCTACTTGCCTTGAACCCACGTGTCTACTGCTATGGGAGGCTAGCTCTTCTTCCTAGCCGACTATTGGTATTTCACAATCAACATACTGCATAGTAACTATGGAAAGTGTACATGTCTGACATCAATTTCAAGAACAACACAAGCCTGAAACACCTAGTTCACAAATTTATCCATATCTTTAATTATTACACAATAGTAGCTCAAAAACTCACACCATACCCTTAAGTTAAGAAATTTGCCAGGGGCCAAATTACGAAACTGGACCCTGCCACCTATGCCCCATTAATATGTCAATTGCGTCTGGCAGGACTTCTATCAAGTGTGTTGTGTAGATTTATATAACAACTTCGTCCTATTCACTTGTCAAGAATCTAGCTGACAAAGCTTTATGAATCATATTGATCATCCTCGATTCTAGATCTGCTTTGGTGTCCATCTGCAACATGTACTCTCTATGATCAAGTTTAACAGGAGGAAGGGGAGGCATACCTGTTAAAATAGATAAAGAATTAGAAAAAGTCTTGATCACTAGGTCTGGAACGAGATCTTTTGTCCTTGGCCTTGAGCTGTCTTTGAAGAACAGTGGACCATATGTCCTCTGTCAACAACAAGCACACCATAAAGGTTTTGGATGATGAGCAAATCAGGATTTGTGACCATCTTCTATCACCTTGAAATGCCTTCATATTTCCACATATTTCCATTTAATAGCTATGTTGTCTCTTGTAAATACAATGTGATATAGTGGCTATCGAATATCAATATATGAACGTCTATTTATATTAGATGTCCTAAATGAATCCCTGAATGGAAAAAGAAAACAAAATTTAACAAGAACAGAACAAAATGGTAAATCTATACTGATAATATTATAAATATATTAAAATGTATCAGATTAAGAGATAATATTATCTATATATAGACAAATGTATGAACAAAAATACCTTTACTACTACTAATATGGCATTACTGATGTAAACACATGTCTGATGAAACGGCAACAAAATTCACACAAAATATCTGAAATTTCACCAAAATATACAAACATGTGATATGCAATATATAGATTGTTTGACTTACTGTACCACCAAAAACAACAGTTGGATGCAAAATAGAAAAGGATAAAATACATAGTTTCTTGGAGGTCTGTTGATGGTTTATAGCAAAAGTTAAAAATGATGATATCAGGTATGCAGAGCACCACCTAGTGGGGAAATGGAAGGATATCTGAATTTACTGCCCTTTGTCTATACAATGTACAGACAGACACTTTTAAAGTCTATGGGGCTAGGGGCTGGATTCTGAAGGTTGCTGAAGTAATTTCTAATATTAATGTGTTTTGGAAATGTATTTGATGGAGAAATGCAAGGACTTCTCTTGACTGCATTATACAATTGTGGAAAAGTTTAATTGTACTCTCAGAATTTTGAAACTAGGAATGCCCAAAAGTTATAAGTTTTCTGTCCCCAGTAGTAGCTAGTGATATTCTTTGTCTTTCTTCTCTGCTCCATAAATGTACACAGTTTTAAATTAATGACTCTAGCAATTATGCCACACAAGTTTTTTTCAAGGTAAAAGGTAAATCATGGCAATATGGTGTGTCTTTTGAAGCTAGGGTGATTGTAATAAGGGTCAAGTCTGTGAAGAGTCTGTTAAAGCTCAGAACCTGTATCTATGACCAGTCACAGCAACTGTGATGGGTCTGGGGTCACTGCAAGGTCAGCTAATGGTAAAAATGAAACAGTAAACATGAAAAAGGAAATAATTTGCATCTTACCCGAGGTTTTCTTCCTCTGGAAGGAGCTGAAGTGCTACCATACTCCCTGAATTAATCTTCATCCTCCTGTAGGAGAAAGATCAATGCTTTGCGTAATCATCACAAGTATAACACATGTAACTATGTTATTGTATCAATGTATTACGTTCCTTTCTTTCATTATTTTGTTTCATTTTTCTTCGGTCTAGTGACACTTCAACACATGACTGGTTAGTTTATGCTAAGGTAATAGCAGGTAACCAAGGCAACAACGAAGCCAAACTGCTAACCTAAGTGTATATGAAACTGTTAAACCTTGGATTATAACACTTTATCAGCTAAGCTACTGTGAAGCTCTTGTTTGTTTCAAATTTTCACTGATGTGTCGATTTATTATGTTACATTACTAATTCTACATATCTGAAATAACATTAAGAAATGAAGAGTTATAATAAAATGTTCTAAAGAAAATTTTGATGGAAAAGGTTCTTCCAAGAAAAAAAGATTACTGTCGGCAGTACAATAAAACTCTGCTACCTGTTTAAAGGTTCTTTAGTTAGCCATTATCTGGGAATGTGTAAGTCAGGACAGCATTGACCAATGAGTCACTGCTGCCCTGCTCTTGACCTTCAAACACACAATAAATGGCCCCTTCACTAGACCTGTAAATCATGGCAGAATGGGTATTTCTTGGATTATGATAATCTGTAAATAACATCCTTCACTGTCATATGCTGCCAATCTGTATGTAAACCAGTCCAGCTGTGTGGTGAACAATACCTGTTGACTGGAGACCAAGTTCTGTAGCACTTGCAAGCTGTATTACATGCCATCCAATATATTGTTCTTAATATTTAAAATAAAACAAACAGCACAGTCACTCTGTTCTGCTGGTTTATCAAACAAATGGCAGAACTGAGTGTATGTTGTTTGCAGTTATGCACAAACAAGTAATTAACAACAATCAATAGTACACATGTTGTAAATATATGTAAATTACTTACTGAAGAGTTTGATTTCTATCTCGGAGTATGGTAGCTGGCTGTCCCTGCTCTACCAGACGTAACCTCATGAAATCTGGAGAGGGCACTGTCAGCTCTGTAGCAATCAACAAGGTCATGATCTGGAGCTTGAGGTCATACAATGTTGCTGTCTTAGAGATTTCAATCTCTCCTATTTGAACAGGGTGAGTTCTTGATGGGGCTTTAGGTTCTTCTACATGTCTCAGTAGGTCTGCAAATGATATATAAATGTTAGATAAAACGTAATCAGATGCAGCTGAGAAAGACAATTAGAAACTTTCCCATGCAGGTTGACCTTTTATCAAGGTTATAAACATTCACTCATGTTTAAATATTAGAGTTTTCCACTTATATTAGTTTGACAAAAAGTAAATTTTTGGGTAATTACATTGGAGTATTTACTTGGTCACATTGAAGTTTTTAGGAAATAAACTTAGTCATCTCTCAAATCCAGCAATCCTGTAAAGATGAAAATATCGTTTCCATCTATGCAAGCTGTACACAAAGGGAAGAAACTCATCATCACTGCCTCCCCTTACCGTCTGCTAGATGTTTACCAATTGCATTTGCACTGAGGTGTGGGAGGGTTTAACAGTATTGTGATAGGGTTTGATTTCTCAGAGAAACATGATTTACTAAATAAAAGTCACTTGAAAGGAAAAATGCTCAACCGTCTGAATCTTACTCTGTCAAGATATTTGCTGAGTAATAAAACCATCTCTGATATTCCTGAGCGATATTATTTTATAAATTAGCCAATGTGGCAGCCATATTCATTTAGAGCCAACCAGCCACCATTCGAAGTTTGTCAGTGAAAACAAATTCTGAATTAACCATCTATTCAGGAGAATTTCAGACAAGTAACTCAATATATTCATTGAGGAAACCATTTTTGAAGCCAGATCAATTCTATCTTCTTTCATGACCAACAAGATAAATAGTCTTCTCGTTAAAACCCCATGTCAATATGACTTGCCACTTAGGAGAAGCAGCAACAAAAAATGTTTAAGATAGCTGGCATGGTGGTCACACTGGATATAAAATCGTCAATTAGTACGAACAAAAGATCATAAGAAGTCTTCTGCAAAAAACCTCCAATGATATGGCAAAAAAACCCCCAATGATATGGTAAAAAAAATCCAATGATCTGGTAATAAAAAAAGCAATGATATGGCAAACAAAACCAATGATCTGGTTAAAACCCCCAATGATGTTGCAAAAAAACCACAACAAATAATCTGGCAAAAAAATAACCAATGATATTGCAAAAAAACAATGAACTGACAAAAACACCCAATGATATTGCACAAAAAGACCAATGATCTAGTAGAAAACAAACAACAATGATCTGGTTAAAAAAAAACAATGAAATGGCAAAAACACATAATGATATGAAGAAGAAAAAAAAGCAATAATATGGTTGAGCATGATTATTATTGAGCATGATGATGATGATTATTATAGCAATTAAATGTTTTAGATAAACAGACATCATATAAGATCATTATACACAACCAACGACGACAATGGGTCAGAGTTATAAATTCAAGATTGCCTGTGTATAAAGTATACTACGGAGATGGACTCAGTAACATTATAAGTGGCTTATTTACTAGAATCGCTCCTAAAGCAATACCACTCGGTAAACAATTATCGATGAAAGCAATTGGGGTTATTCATGATAAAGCTACTAGCGCTGTTGGTGATCTCGCCAGAAAAGCTTTATTTACGGTTAAAGATAGATTAATGAGATTAATACATAAACCCCAACTGGTCCAACCTGTAAAATTACCTGTTACTGAGATCATGCCAGCCAGTGTTAGTAAGGTTGTTAATCAGCTCGCGAATAAGAAATTATCCGAGCTAGGTGGAGTGTCTGACAAAACAACAGAGAAATATTACCGCGAGTATGATTGCGGGCAGTGGTCTTCGTTTTAGATGATGATCAATTATTATAAAATGTTTGAAGAGATATCTGATCTTGCATTTGATATAGGTGCACCGGTACCGAGATATACATCTCTACATGATTTTCAAACTAATTCATATGATGCAAAGACTCCAAACGAGCAGGATAGAATTGAACTTCAAGTTCAGGATACTAGTAGATATTTTCTCCCCTCCGAGGGATACGTTGAGGTTGAAGGTTGACTTTCAAAAACTGATGGCACTGGTTATGGGATAGGTGATCGAGTTGGGTTTGTCAACAATGGCATCATGACACTGCTTAACAGTTCCAGATATATTATCGATGGCAGAGAAATTGAAGCAATTCATGAGAAAGTTGACATCACAACTACTATGCTAGGTTTAGCAAGATATTCAGATGATTATGCAAGAACAATTGGACTGTCTATGATGTTTGTCTGAGATACAATGGATCATTCAGATGATGAACGCTGCCGGTGATGCAATTGCATCTACGAATGGAAATTATAACCTGGAATTTGGATCTATTTTAAATGACAATGAGGAGTTTTCCTGTGTGATCCCCCTCTCTCATATATTTGGATTTTGCCGTGATGTTAAAAAAGTTATATTTGGTGCAAAACATACAATTGTACTTAATAGAAAAGGTGATGACAATGATGCAATATGGAGAGATCCAGGAGTTGATCCCCGGCCAGGTAGTTTTGACAAAACTATCATTGTGGATGCCAGCAATGACCCCATCGATTGTTCACGAACAACGATTGGTCTCTTTCATGGAAAGAGGTAGTAAATCATTGTTATCATGGCAATCAGTGACGACGAATAGTACCTCTGGTAGCGCCGCTGAGTTGTTTACATGGCAAATAACTTCACAACATGGATTATTGCCTCCAAAATATGTTTTCGTTGTGCTTCAGAGAAATGATAGAGAAGGCCGCCAAGATCAAAACCCAATGGTATTTGACCGGCTTAATATTTCATAGGTTTCATTGAGAATACACTGACATCAAGAACTATCAGAAGATATAATAATGGATTTTGAACATAATCACGTTGCACGAGCGTATCATCGTTTGACGACCTTCCTAGGATGCGACTTAGATATTGATATGGGGATGTTAATATCTCAGTGTAATTTTACAAAGTTGTATCCGATCTACTACTTCTCGTTGGAACACATGGAACTGTATCGGCAACCTGGCGTTGATATAATTTTTCGAGCTTATGTAGGTCGTTATCCCACTGGTGGGTTTAGAGCAATTGCTGTTATTCTTGGTGATAAGGCAATGTTACTCAAAGGTGCTGGTGGGCGGATGAGAGTAGTTGACGCTCCAATAGAAAACATGTAACAATTAGATCAATCTATTATTTAAATAAAAATGTCCTACAATCACGTTAATGTCACGTTGACTCCTGGTCAATCAAAGAAATTACAGTCGAAGAACTCTACTAAGTGTGGTGCAAAAATAACTTTGAAATGTGAACAAATCGCTAGTGGTGGACCAAATAAACTATCGTTGACAAAAACTCAAAAACCCGAACTTAGCAGAGAAGATTATACCTCAGATAATACAGCATATCATAATGCAACAATATCATACGAAAGAAATATTAATTTTCATACTACCAGTCTTTTTAGGAGCAGATTATCAGGAGAGAAAGTTTGGAATCAAGCAAATACAAATTTAATTGATGAACATTTCACGGAAATAAAAAATGATTTTAAAAACTAAATATTGTTACGTGTATTTGATTTGGGTCATTTTTTTTTTATTTTAATTGTTTGTTTGTCAGATTCAAATTTGACATTTTAAGTTTAAGATTCATTCATTGGGAGATATTTTTTTTGAAAGTGGGATGACATGTACTCTAAGAAAAAACACCAGGTGTTGACCTCATTTCTGACCTGGCTTCAGAGTTGTAAACAAGCTTTTAAAATGATTGGTTGATTCCAAGGACATTATGGATCTTTGTACGAGATTTCTTGAACGTAAATTTGTTCTAAAAGATTCCAGAAGATCATGTGACCCCTTCCTTGTTTACGTAAAAACAGGTTTATAAATTATGTTTTGGAGTGAACTAGTTAGTAGAAGTTGGGCTGTTAGAATCATAAGTTGTATTGTTTTGAGTTATTTTAAATTACCTTGTATTGAAAATTATTTCAATTCGTTTGGATCAAGAGGATTTATTTTGATATTTATCTGGAAAATAATTGTGCTCATTGAATTTCATAAGACAAGAACTGACTTCATTACGTGACATCGTCTTCCATCTTGGATGCTTCACTAAGATTCGAACTTGGAATTATTTGGACATTTTATTACCATGACTTTTGCAATTTCTCTAGTGGATTATATTTTGAATTATTTTTGGATTAATTTTGGAATTGATTCTCAAAACCGTAAGTTTATTTTTCTTTTCTGGAAAATATTTGTGCTCAATAAATTGTTTACTAAATTTTTACAAACTTGTTATTTTCACTCTTTCTATGTTACTGTTTATTCGAGCCTAAGCACGTAACACAGAAATTGGTGGCCTCGTCCGAGATTGGGATCAATTGGAATTGGGCTAGAAATTTTTTCAGAAAACTTTTGTTTTAAATTTGAAGTCCCCTAGTTTTTTGAATTTTTTAAAAATCTTAGTGAGATTGACAGGCTTGTATTAAAATGACATCTAAATTAGAAATATTTTTTTCTAATCATACTCAGGAGCAATTAGATCTTTTCAAAAAAGATGAGTTGATTCAACTTGCCAGAAAATATGATCTTTCTGAAGTCAAGGCTTCTTTAACAAAACAAGATATCAAAATGATTTTGGTCCAATATTTGGTAGAAAAGAATGTTTTAGAAAAAAGTGCTTTGATTTCGGTCAGTAAGTCTGCATCAGACTCTGACATTAAAATAAGAAATTAGAATTAAAATTCAAGATGGAATTAGAGTTGAAGAAGCTGGAATTTCAGGAAAGGGAGAAAGAAAATTACAATATGAAAAAGAGAAGAGAGAGAGACAGGAAATGAAGAAAGAAAGACAATTACAATATGACAAAGAGGAGAAAGAAAGACAATTTGAATTACAAAAATAGCAGATGCACATTCGGTTACAAGAAAAACAAATTGATAAAGAGAGAGAGAACAAAGAAAGGGAATATCAATGTAAGATGAAAGAAATAGAACTGGCAAGTGAAAAACACCTTCATACTTCAAATCCAAATTTAAGTTTTGATTTAGCAAGGAATATTAGATTAGTGCCCCCTTTCAGAGAAAAAGAAGTAGACAAATACTTCATTCATTTTGAAAAAGTTGCAGAAAATTTAAAGTGGCCAAGGGAGCATTGGACTCAGTTATTGCAATGTGTACTCACTGGTAAGGCTAGTGAGATTTACACTTCACTGTCTGTTCACCAAAGTGGTGACTATGATGTGGTTAAAGAATGCATTCTAAGGGGTTATGAGTTAGTCCCTGAAGCTTATCGGCAAAAATTCAGAAATTACAGAAAAGAAACTGGACAAACTCATGTCGAATTTGCTAGAGAAAAAGAGCAGTTGTTTGATAGATGGTGCTTAGCCAAGAAAGTCGAACAAGATTATCAAAATCTCAAGCAAATTATATTAATTGAAGAGTTCAAAAACTGTGTCCATAGTGACATTAAGTCTGATCTTGATGAGCATAGGATTGAAACCTTGGAGAATGCTGCTCGAGCTGCTGATGAGTATTCTTTGACACATAAAGTTCCTTTTGTTAACAAGACTTCTACTCATCAGTCTTCTGGCAGAAAAGTGTTTCAGCTTAATACCAGCCCTTTTAAAACTCAAACTAGCACAACTTTCAAAAATCAGACTTCAGAGAAGCTTGATTCTAGATCCTTGTCTCTTCTAACATGTACCTATTGCAAGAAAAAAGGACACGTTATTTCTGATTGCTACAAATTGAAAAATAAGCATCAGAATCAAGACAGACCTGTTCCAAATAATCTTATTTTTAAGATGTCAAGGTCACGGTCATGTATTGAAAAAAATACATTTTTGTTGGGTCTAATAAATCCCAGTCTGATTTTTTTATGGAGAATTATGAATCAATCATATCGAAGGGTTCTGTATCACTCTTGGGTGATTCAGTCAATCCCACTCCTATTAAAATTTTAAGGGACACAGGAGCTTCTCAGAGTCTTTTATTGTCAGGTACTTTGCCTTTTTCTGAGAAGTCTTCTTCTAATGAAAGTGTTCTTATTCAGGGAGTAGAGTGCGGCTTTGTTACTGTTCCTCTCCATTGTGTAAATTTGTCACAAGACTTAGTATCAGGACCTGTGACAGTCGGAACAGTCTTGGTTTTACCCATTGAAGGTATTCATTTATTGCTAGGCAACGACTTAGCTGGGAACAAGGTTGTGGTTAATCCACTTGTAACTGACAAGCCTGATTTGGATCAGAAAGTTGATCCAATTGAAAAAGAATTCCCTGATATATTTCAAGCTTGTGCAGTTACCAGAGCTATGGCAAAGAAAGCTCTTGAGAATGTATTCCTTTAGCTGAAACGTGTATAGGTCAGGCTTTTGATGAGGTCACTTTTACACCTTGTTTGGATCAATCAGAAGGTATTGATCATAGTGATCCTCTTTTAACAACTCATTCTCTTTATTCTAATCAGGGTGATAAATGAAAGTCACTTGTCGTTGAACAGGAAAAGGATCCTAAGATCTGTTTATTTCAAAGGGCCATAAGTGAGACTGAAGCCACTGAAGTTCCTGTCTGTTATTTCATTAAAAATGGAATTCTTATGAGAAAATAGAGATCTCCCGAGGTCTGGTCAATATTAAAAATGTAGGACTCCAATTGAAATCATTGATCATAACTCACATGCGTGGAGTAGTTCAGTACGAATATTCCCTCCGTCGAGAACAATAAAACATTACTCCTGGGATATATTCGATGTAATCTACGAGATAAATAAAACCGATCCTGTATCTGTATGGTTATTTAAAAGCGATGAAGAAGCTGGATACGATCAATTTGTAAGAACGAATGGAGAGTTATATCGAACAGAAGAACTTCACAACGAGATAATCTTGCTTCGACATATACAGACGACGTAACAGCAATAACAAAAAATTGTTTTACAGTGCCATCGGTTGCAGCTCATTTTGCCAAAGAGAAGAATTTGTGGAAACCAACCAGATATGAATTTCTCGATGATGTACAAGTGAGTTGTATCGAATATGGCATTGGTGGATTAGGGAACAGAAAATATAACATCCAAGCAGGCCCGCACCTAGGAAATTCTGGGCCCCAGGCAGCTGACAGAGTTCGGGCCCTTTCGTGTTTCAAATATGTGCGTGTACTCGAAAAAGGGCATGCCCCTGACAAGTGCCATGGTTGTCCCCCCCCCCCCCCCCCCCAGGTGCGGGCCTGATTCAAGATATGATATCTGTTGACATGGCGGCGTGTTACTCAGGAAGTTTTCTTGGGCGCGGTGAATGCGGTGAATACTTTGCATGTTTCGGTCATCCTACACATGAAATGACCAGAATTGCAATTAATGGGGGTTTATCTGATTTTGATCTGACGAGGTTTGCTCGGGTGACATCATTTAAATTTGCCGATAATCTGCATCTGATATTTTATGTCTGGGCTGGAAAACATTTTTTAAAGAAGGGATGCACTCTGATAGCGCTATTGCGATTTATGTTGGACAAAATAATGTTAACATCGTTAACTGTTTCCTCTGCAATAATATCATATTGGAAACAAACCGAGGTATGGATAACAAACCCTGAAAAATGCGATGATTGGGACACGAGTCAACGACGAGAACGTAAGGCAAAAGATCTCGGAAGAAGAATAATTGGGAAATTTACTCAGGTTGGATCATCTGATCATAAACAACATTGTATTCGATTAGTCTTCGATGATGCTGAACTAGATTTTATAATCGCAGATTCAACAAAAAATTAGATATTCACCTCAAAGAAAACAGCTTATTTGTCCAATAAAGAAAAATTAGGAACTATCATAGAATACTTAGAGGGGGAATCACTGCAGTATACTCATTTAAGATCATCGATGCTCGGTTATGTTTCAATAAATTTATTTTCAATGATAAATAGATCCTCTGACATCGCTGTTAGAGTTGCAACTGATTCATTTTATTTGATAGCAAATACCGGCAAAACATCGAGGAGTTTACTATGTGGGAAGGCAATTGGGGAACTTCGAGATTAAAACAGGAAACATTACACGAATACTGTGAATTAGCTGATGCTCCCATTGAGGATAATTACAACGAGGATATGATAATGGAAATATCATCGCATCCATCCGTGTACGATCCAATAACCAGATATAAAACTGTTTATTTAAATGGGTTAGGAGGAAGCGGTAAGACAACCAGAGGTATTGATTTATTTGGAAAGAACTCCGATATGATTGTACTAACTCCAGCTCATCTTGCTTGGGAGATGAGATCCAGAGGAGTAAACACCTGTACATTTCATAGCTTCTTTCGATATAATGGCACTGATTGGACACCTGATCGAATGGGAACAAAATGCATCCCTGGGATAATTATGTGGGATGAAATATGTACAGTATCACTGAAGTTACTAAAAACATTTCTGGAATGGTTGTTAAAGAAAAACACCGCAGTGATAATGTGTGGTGATCATGGCCAACCACCACCATTTACTGGATTATCTCCTCATTGTTGGTTGAAAGCAACTTAGACTACTACAAAGAAATTAACTCAGATCATCAAACACTTTATGCGGAGTTAACCGGGTTAAAATCAGCGATAAGATTATAATCAAATAAAATTCAATGTGAAGTGACACGTAGAGCAATTCCTGAAACGTCTATTGTTATTTTTGGACAATGTGGAAGCCAACAGATTCGATAATCGTGAGCAGAAAAAAGATCTGAGATTTACTTCTGATGAAATTATTTTATTTACACGAAGAAAATTTTCTGATGGAACTGGTTCCGCTATGTTATAAACCCAATGAAATACGACGACAAAACATTGAAGTTGACATTCCTGGGAAATCTGAAAAACAAGAACTTGTGTTAAATGATATTGTGTTGGTTGATATCGCTGTTGTCAGAGATGCAATAAACGCCAATAAATCCTCTTGCCGGTTAGGCTATGTGATGATGATATATTCGTCACAGCGATTAACTATCACTAATACAACTGCTTGGATCAACGATGACTTCATCGAGTGGTCAAATTTAGTTTACTTGGTGGTATCACGAGTACGAAGAATAAATCAACTTCAGCGAGTTTACGTCGATTTCAACGATGAAAAAAAATATCATTGATGTAGCCAATGATACAATGATAAGAAAAAAACTAGCTGGGTATAAACAACAAGACAAAATAAATAACAGAGAATTTGATCTTGATGCTGAATTTATTCTAAAATTAAAACAACAAAAAGATAATCACTGCGCTAGTTGTAATTGTACCATGGAATGGTCTGGAAAATCTCCCAAACAATTTATCGTGGATAGAAAAAATAATAATCGTGGTCATACCCGAGATAATGTAACATGACCTGTCTGGACTGTAATCGAAATCATTGCGCTAATTAAGATCCCATGGCGGTAATTGAGTATCATCTAGGATAACTTGTAATTGTTCACGAGTAAATCCACGTTGTGGAGCAGTTGAATCTAATCTATAAATTACAGGTCTTATTTTACATTTGACCACGCTGAATATTTTATGTAATGTGATACTCCATATAGGATCAGTTGATCTCTTTCTACCACCTTCAAGTTCATCGGACTCATACAAATATCTCACGGTGACATTGATAGGTAATATCTGCGCTGATAAATCACGACAGGGCAAATTTATATTTGTCTTTGTTATTGTGATAACCGGTTTCATGTTTAATGTCTGAGTAATTTCATTGTTGAGCGAGGTAATTACCACTGGCAATCTCTTGACCCATTCATGTGATCGTTTATCCTCAATGAACTCCTTTGCATATTGATAATGAAACAATTTATCTGCGAGTGTTCTGTTAAACCGCTGAACAATTGCTTGACCGTGATGTATTGAAGTGTGCCCTCGTCGTAACATGGTATTATGTTGCCTTATCATTGATGATACTTCACCTTGAAATTCTTTACCGGGATCAACTTGTAATAGATTTAACCATCGCAGAGGACCTCATCAATAAATTCTTTTGAACGCAGAGGCAACTTCGGATGAGGACTTCGTCGTTAATGGCTCAGCCTCCTTGTATCTACAAACAACATCAGCTATAGTTGACGTGTATTTGTAAGTGTGTTTTTTGATGGTATCATGAGGTAGAAATAATATATCAGTCTAATGAACTTCATTTGGAACACTAACATCAAACGACACATATTGAATCTTTTTCGGCGACGGTATATAAATCTGCCATACAGCTTGTTTGGATAACCAATCCGCTGCTGTTGTGTATTTTACTTTTGCAGCATTGATTGGTGAGTTTATTGATTGCTGATTTACCTTTCCAATATCCACCCGGAGAATAATAAATCGATTCCATGATCAACATTAATTTACCTTTCATCACAGTTTTTATCAACCATGAAGCTAATTTTTCTTTGAAGTATTATCAGGAATAGAATTTAACGCGTGAATCAATTTTATAACTGCAATGTGATGTTACTGAAGATCTTTACTTCGATATGCAACATCATGAGCATGACAGGCCTTATCGATAGTGTTTATTGGATATTCACCAGGTCAAGGTTGATCTTGATCATCAAGTCGGATATCAAGTCTAGTTCCCAGTCCACAGTAACTATATCCTGGAAGGTGTTTTTCTCCTGGGTATTTTAACACAGAACTCCTGGGAGTTTTGTTAACTTAGCGGCGATATCACCTCCCTTATTTTAAAACTTACAAACCTGAATTTTTTTTATACCGCATTGTGCACACTTACCAGTGATTGCATCTCTATTATTTTTAGTCACAATAGGAGCTAAGTCAATTGTCGACGTACGCGACCTACATTTCACACAATATAAATCCATAATATATTTACGTTATATCTAATGGAAATTACTGACTTTTCAGCAACCAAACAACGGAAACATGTTAAACATCATCAAATGTTACCAAACTCAATCAGAATGATAATTACTGGTCCTGCCGGAAGCGGTAAAACACAATTATTACTTAATTTGATAATGAAGTGGATGAAGTGGAATAAATTATATTTGATAGCACCGAGCATAGACGATCAACGATGCTATACCGTTCTAAAAGATAATAGCGAGAGAGCAGTGGAGATAACTGGAGAGGATATTATTGAATTTATTACAGATATTGATGAAGCACCCTCCACTGAAGATATCAATGGGAGTATTAACAATCTAGTTGTGTACAACGATGTAATGTTGGACAAAAAAAATCCAGCTAGAATATTCTCCCATGGAAGACATAAAAATACTGATGTGATATATGTTACTCAACGATACACTCAAATACCAAAAGTGATCAGAGACAATTGTAATATCCTCGCTGTGTTTAACGGAGTTGACACTTCATACACTTAGAACTATTCATCAAACTTGGTGCAACGGTGATATGGACATTAACAAATTTAGAAATTTCTTAGTCGTGCTCAAGCAAACCCACATGGATTTATAACAATAAATTTGCATAACAAGATATCTAATCAGACTAGATAAAATATATAGTTAATTAATCGCGGCGCAATTATATTAATTACACAATGAGTGTGCAAATTTTTTATATATAAAATAAAACCTTTATTTACCAAAACAATGGCTCAACAAAAATGGTGGGCTCAGCCTTCCTGCTGCTGGTTGTAGTTGTAGTAGGGTTTAATGCCATTTTTCAGCACATGATAGGCTATACATGGCAGCCAGTATTAATGGTGGAGTAAGAACCACCAACCCACGAGAAGCTCTATTAGCAAGCTTTCTCACATACCCATACTGGCCGAATTTGAGACCCAAACTCACTCAGTCAGAGGTGTTTACTTACTGAGTAACCAGATCCTATCTTTTATCTGTCTCTTAATGCTTTGTTAAATCCATCAATTATAGTAATTAATTCAACATTCTGAGTTAACCATATATAATGTTTACCTTATTAAATACAGCCAAGCATAAATCACACCACTGAAAACTTGGAAGATCTGAAAAGAGGATAACATGGCAGCAAGGTACCAATATTATACTTTCTCAGACACCATGGAAATTGGATGGACATTCAATAATAAAATACAAAACACAACTCATTTTGCCCCAGCACTATTATCAGTATCACTGCTGCTCTGCCCCAGCAGCACTAAATTGTGTCAAGCTGCTTGTGCCACATAAATGTTTTTAACTGTTTAGACAATTTTGCAAGTTTGTTTTATTCCAAATGAATTTGTCTATAGTGATTCTATTTGTCACTAAAAATTTGAATACACTTACAAAATTAAGATGATTGCTACAATCTGCTAGATCAGCAAGAACTCTATCATCATCACTATGAGCATCCTTTCTTCTGACAACTCAGTCTCAGAAACTTTGATGTCCGAATCTAAATCTCGTAAAATATCCAACTACCAAACATAACTTTCCTGTGCTTGCTCAATATTGATGTAGCCAATGATACAATGATAAGAAAAAAACTAGCTGGGTATAAACAACAAGACAAAATAAATAACAGAGAATTTGATCTTGATGCTGAATTTATTCTAAAATTAAAACAACAAAAAGATAATCACTGCGCTAGTTGTAATTGTACCATGGAATGGTCTGGAAAATCTCCCAAACAATTTATCGTGGATAGAAAAAATAATAATCGTGGTCATACCCGAGATAATGTAACATGACCTGTCTGGACTGTAATCGAAATCATTGCGCTAATTAAGATCCCATGGCGGTAATTGAGTATCATCTAGGATAACTTGTAATTGTTCATGAGTAAATCCACGTTGTGGAGCAGTTGAATCTAATCTATAAATTACAGGTCTTATTTTACATTTGACCACGCTGAATATTTTATGTAATGTGACACTCCATATAGGATCAGTTGATCTCTTTCTACCACCTTCAAGTTCATCGGACTCATACAAATATCTCACGGTGACATTGATAGGTAATATCTGCGCTGATAAATCACGACAGGGCAAATTTATATTTGTTTTTGTTATTGTGATAACCGGTTTCATGTTTAATGTCCAAGTAATTTCATTGTTGAGCGAGGTAATTACCACTGGCAATCTCTTGACCCATTCATGTGATCGTTTATCCTCAATGAACTCCTTTGCATATTGATAATGAAACAATTTATCTGCGAGTGTTCTGTTAAACCGCTGAACAATTGCTTGACCGTGATGTATTGAAGTGTGCCCTCGTCGTAACATGGTATTATGTTGCCTCATCATTGATGATACTTCACCTTGAAATTCTTTACCGGGATCAACTTGTAATAGATTTAACCATCGCAGAGGACCTCATCAATAAATTCTTTTGAACGCAGAGGCAACTTCGGATGAGGACTTCGTCGTTAATGGCTCAGCCTCCTTGTATCTACAAACAACATCAGCTATAGTTGACGTGTATTTGTAAGTGTGTTTTTTGATGGTATCATGAGGTAGAAATAATATATCAGTCTAATGAACTTCATTTGGAACACTAACATCAAACGACACATATTGAATCTTTTTCGGCGACGGTATATAAATCTGCCATACAGCTTGTTTGGATAACCAATCCGCTGCTGTTGTGTATTTTACTTTTGCAGCATTGATTGGTGAGTTTATTGATTGCTGATTTACCTTTCCAATATCCACCCGGAGAATAATAAATCGATTCCATGATCAACATTAATTTACCTTTCATCACAGTTTTTATCAACCATGAAGCTAATTTTTCTTTGAAGTATTATCAGGAATAGAATTTAACGCGTGAATCAATTTTATAACTGCAATGTGATGTTACTGAAGATCTTTACTTCGATATGCAACATCATGAGCATGACAGGCCTTATCGATAGTGTTTATTGGATATTCACCAGGTCAAGGTTGATCTTGATCATCAAGTCGGATATCAAGTCTAGTTCCCAGTCCACAGTAACTATATCCTGGAAGGTGTTTTTCTCCTGGGTATTTTGACACAGAACTCCTGGGAGTTTTGTTAACTTAGCGGCGATATCACCTCCCTTTTTTAAAACTTACAAATCTGAATTTTTTTTATACCGCATTGTGCACACTTACCAGTGATTGCATCTCTATTATTTTTAGTCACAATAGGAGCTAAGTCAATTGTCGACGTACGCGACCTACATTTCACACAATATAAATCCATAATATATTTACGTTATATCTAATGGAAATTACTGACTTTTCAGCAACCAAACAACGGAAACATGTTAAACATCATCAAATGTTACCAAACTCAATCAGAATGATAATTACTGGTCCTGCCGGAAGCGGTAAAACACAATTATTACTTAATTTGATAATGAAGTGGATGAAGTGGAATAAATTATATTTGATAGCACCGAGCATAGACGATCAACGATGCTATACCGTTCTAAAAGATTATAGCGAGAGAGCAGTGGAGATAACTGGAGAGGATATTATTGAATTTATTACAGATATTGATGAAGCACCCTCCATTGAAGATATCAATGGGAGTATTAACAATCTAGTTGTGTACAACGATGTAATGTTGGACAAAAAAAATCCAGCTAGAATATTCTCCCATGGAAGACATAAAAATACTGATGTGATATATGTTACTCAACGATACACTCAAATACCAAAAGTGATCAGAGACAATTGTAATATCCTCGCTGTGTTTAACGGAGTTGACACTTCATACACTTAGAACTATTCATCAAACTTGGTGCAACGGTGATATGGACATTAACAAATTTAGAAATTTCTTAGTCGTGCTCAAGCAAACCCACATGGATTTATAACAATAAATTTGCATAACAAGATATCTAATCAGACTAGATAAAATATATAGTTAATTAATCGCGGCGCAATTATATTAATTACACAATGAGTGTGCAAATTTTTATATATAAAATAAAACCTTTATTTACCAAAACAATGGCTCAACAAAAATGGTGGGCTCAGCCTTCCTGCTGCTGGTTGTAGTTGTAGTAGGGTTTAATGCCATTTTTCAGCACATGATAGGCTATACATAGCAGCCAGTATTAATGGTGGAGTAAGAACCACCAACCCACGAGAAGCTCTATTAGCAAGCTTTCTCACATACCCATACTGGCCGAATTTGAGACCCAAACTCACTCAGTCAGAGGTGTTTACTTACTGAGTAACCAGATCCTATCTTTTATCTGTCTCTTAATGCTTTGTTAAATCCATCAATTATAGTAATTAATTCAACATTCTGAGTTAACCATATAATGTTTACCTTATTAAATACAGCCAAGCATAAATCACACCATTGAAAACTTGGAAGATCTGAAAAGAGGATAACATGGCAGCAAGGTACCAATATTATACTTTCTCAGACACCATGGAAATTGGATGGACATTCAATAATAAAATACAAAACACAACTCATTTTGCCCCAGCACTATTATCAGTATCACTGCTGCTCTGCCCCAGCAGCACTAAATTGTGTCAAGCTGCTTGTGCCACATAAATGTTTTTAACTGTTTAGACAATTTTGCAATTTTGTTTTATTCCAAATGAATTTGTCTATAGTGATTCTATTTGTCAAAAAAAATTTGAATACACTTACAAAATTAAGATGATTGCTACAATCTGCTAGATCAGCAAGAACTCTATCATCATCACTATGAGCATCCTTTCTTCTGACAACTCAGTCTCAGAAACTTTGATGTCCGAATCTAAATCTCGTAAAATATCCAACTACCAAACATAACTTTCCTGTGCTTGCTCAATATTTTCGAGATCAAACCCAAGAAGCTCCTCATTTTTGCTCTCATCATCATCAAAAGTCTTATGTCTGCCATCATTTACGATTTTTCATGAACAGAACACATGTAGTGAAACGGCCCTCTATTAGTAACCCTTGGTTTCTGAACAATTCAAATTTGCCCAAAGGAAAGTAAAATCATTTCTGATTGGTTAATATTGGTCTGATTCTTGAAAAAAAAAACACACCAATCAGAGATGTTGTATCTAATGCACATTCAAAATGATTAAAGACAGGATCGGCCAATGAATGCAATCAACAAACTTCAACTACTGGTGGGATCGGCCATTGAATACAGAAACCAGTGCACATGTAGTTGGGATCGGGGCTGAATGAGTTCAACCTTTTACCTCATTGAGCGTATTGATTTTAGCCCTTTGATATATATGTAGCAAAGTTACCCAGTGCAGTGCACTATAAGTAGAACATGTGTTACCTATTTAACTCCATACACATAGGCCTGTCTGTTAATTGTTAAGCAGTGTAGTATGTTTTCTTTAGCATCAATTTTAACCACTGTACACTTTTGGTACACATATATTATGTATAGAAACATTTAAGAGTAAAATCTATTTTTTCATGGAAGACACTTATGTGCTTGAGAGAATTCGTTCACCGTCAAGTCAATGAAGCAACATGACCATCTGTAACTGCCATTTCTCATACTCGAAATTTACAAATTCTAAGTCAGTGTCTACATCTTTAAATCATCTGAATTTGATAATTTATAAAAACTATTTGCTGCCTACTTCAATATCATAGCCATTTCTAAAGTTACTGAAGCTTTGATAGTTATGATTCCAATCGTAAAAATTCAAGTACTGATTGAAATCTGAGGCCTACATTTTGGAGAGTGGAGAATCGAACCCATTTACTTTAAATAGCCGATTTTGACCAGATCTTAAACAGCGACCAATTGATCTGACGTAATGGTCCTGCACATCAATGAATGTAGTATCTAATATGTTTTCCCTTAAAGTGGTACTACAAAAACAAACTCAAAATCACTGATGTTTATAGCAGGTGTTGAAAGGCACTGCCATAAAAATGGTGTATAAACATCAAAAGTCGCTTCAATGTGAATCTGGCAGAGGCGTCAAAGGATGCTTCCATGAGAATGGATTAGAATCTATATAATACAGAATTAACCTGGAAGAATAGCATTTCAGAACTAATCTTTGCAACAAATACCAACATTAAACTGAATGCCTATCCAATGCAGTGTGCTGATGGTCATTACAATCAAAGTCATACTGTATGTACTGGTTTGAAAGTTGTCCCAATTCCAAACTGCACAGACCCAGAATGAGCCTGCAGATCTTGTGTCATTGCAGTTTATTATGAGTAATCAGAAGAAAAAAAGCAAAACAGACCCTGATCTGCTCACTCATTAACTGAGTACAGGTCAAGGTCTTGGTCATTTGTAGTTGGTCTTGACTTATAAGCAAATGTATATAGTACTTAGAAAACATTATCAGCAAAGAAAAATAAACCTGCTAAATAAAACTACTTGATTTGAATAAAGATTTTGACTGTGTTATAGTAAAACCTGTCTTGAAAGACCACAGCTATGTGAGACCACACTCTCAATGCACAAATTTATTGATTATATAGCATTGTTACCTTGTATGAGAGACCACCTGTCTTGAGAGACCATAATAATAATCTTTTGACAAAAGAGGTGGTCTTTCAGGATAGGTTCTACTGAATTCAAAAGAATTGGATGCTAACTTTGAATGGCTGTTATAATCAAGGAGAAAAACCCAGCTCTGCTGCTATCTTCACTGGAAGCAGCATTCTCCATGGTTGGGTACAGCCATATTGGCAAATTCAAGTTACCCTGAAAGATCAAAGGTTTAGAATTAGAACATTTCCTGCTGGTTTGAAAGCATGAATCTGTTTGTAACATGAAAAATCTTTTCAAAAATCAGAGCTGCATATGCCAATATTTTTCTTTATATTGGCATATCACAAAAACTTTATTCAATTTGGTATTGATCATGAGAAACAATCAGACATTATATCTGTTAAGCTCAAATCTTTGACCAAACACATGGCATAGACATATTCTTAACCTTTGAATTCAAAGGCTTCCATGTGTTATTAAAAACACGTAAACTTGGCAGACACACTGTTAGTCTGATCCCTATACTACTATATGTACTTGCTTACAAGTCAAGCCCAACACAAATCCTTATCTGCCATTACACAAAGGTCTATGTTGTTTGTTCTACTGATTAATGTTTACCAACTGCCAAGACCCAGAAATGCTGGCACAATATGTGATGGCATATGTGTCTGTGCATTTGCCAATTGGACCTGACTTACACGCGAGAACAGACAATAATTAAGATTTAAATGAATTTCCATAATATAAAAATGTACACTAGTTAGAATCTTCCAAAAGCATATTTTCAGAGAAAGACTTTTAAATGAATCTTGTCCATTCCAAGGCCAATGAAATAAAACATCTCTCAAATACTGTATCACACATTGATTTTTTTTTTCTTGCAAATAAACATTACTGAAGGAAGTTAAAAATTATAAACCACATTTCAATGGCTAAACATTTATGAATGAAATGCACAAAGAAGAATAATTTGTCAAAAGAGATGTGCGCATATATATATATATATATATATATATATATATATATATATATATATATATATATATATATATATATACACACACACACATCAACATGTAAAAAATACTGTAAATTACAAATTATTCTTGGAAATTCATCATAAATTTGTGATCTCCTAATTTCCAAACCTTAATAAAATGTTATTTTAAGAACTTCCTGGCTGCTACTGTAATGTTCTTCAGCTTGCTTCTTACAATACTACTAATTACCAGTAATGTGCATACTACTAATTACCAGAACTATGCATACTACTAATTACCAATAATATGCATACTACTAATGACCAGTAATATGTATACTACTAAATACCAGTAATATATATATACTACTAATTAACAGTAATATGTATACTACTAAATACCAGTAATATATATATACTACTAATTAACAGTAATATGTATACTACTAAATACCAGTAATATATATATATACTACTAATTAACAGTAATATGTATACTACTAAATACCAGTAATATGCATACTACTAATTACCATGAATATGCATACTACTAATTACCATGAATATGCATACTACTAATTATTAGAAACATGCATACTATTAATTATCAGGAATATACATACTACTAATGACCAGTAAAATATATATATATATATATATATATATATATATATATATATATATATATATATATATATATATATATATATACTACTAATTACCAGAAATATGCATACTACTAATTACAAGTAATATGCATACTACTAATTACCAGGAATATGCATACTTTTAATTACCATGAATATACATACTACTAATTACTAGAAACATGCATACTATTAATTATCAGGAATATGCATACTACTAATGACCAGTAATATGTATACTACTAAATACCAGTAATATATATATACTACTAATTACCAGTAATATGTATACTACTAAATACCAGTAATATATATACTACTAATTACTGGTAATATGTATGCTAATAAATACCAGTTAATATATATACTACTAATTACCAGGAATATGCATACTACTAATTACTAGTAATATGCACAGTATTATTTTTTTTTTTTTTTTTAATGGTTTAACGCCATTTTTCAGCACAATATATAGGCTATACATGGCGGCCAGTATTAGTGGTGGAGGAAGAAACCGGAAAAACCCCGGAAAGAACCACCGACCCACGAGAAGCTACTGGCAAGCTTTCTCACTTAACTACATTAGCCGAATCTTAGACTCGAACCCACGCAGACAGAGGTGAGATGGCAGTGGTCCGTAACGGACAGCGCTTTAGACCACTCGGCCACTCGGGGCCCCTGCACAGTATTAATTACCAGTAATACATATACTACTAAATATCAGTAATATGTATACAACTAATTACAAGTAATATGCATTACTACTAAATTACAAGTCATGTACATTCTACTATTTCTTGACCCAATTTTCGAGAGATTGTCTGAGTAAAGGGAATAAATTTCTTGCTCAAAAACCTCAAAACATTATATAGTATTTTAGGCACAACTGATCAGAAGAAATTTAATTTTTCATTTCCGAAAACAGAAAAACAGAAAAATCGAAATCGAAATAAGTCTGGAATCTCCATTATTCTAAATGTACCCTTAGTAAATGGATAGGTCAAAAGGATTGCTTTGCTAGAATTCATTTATGTGAAAAAATAATTTTCAGTACCTTGGCAGGAATCTTGCCTTTCTCTAGCAGAAGATGACTACCATCATCAACATGAGCATCTTCCAGGGTACAATCTAGATCATTCAGAACTTCCGCTGCTTCTCTGCACCAGTTGGTTTTACGTAAATGCCAATGACCATCTGCAAGATTATAATTTCTAATGTACATTAGTTTTCTCACTTGCTCTGAAAAATCCAACTGAATACTTGTTGTACATTTTCAAGTTGTAATGGGGTGAGATTGAAACAGATTGAAATATAAGTTCAAAGATGAGTTATGTTGTGTATTCTTTTGTCTCCATTCTCTTGTTATTGTCAACATTTTAAATCACTTATTTACATGGCATAACAAAGATTTAGTTCAATTTGCCATTACTGAGATGGCCCTATTGGCTTGTATATGACCATATTTTCCACTTTCCAGTGTAAGATAAGCTCAAATGCAAATAGCTTGAACCAATACTGTATGACTGATATCCAGTGCAAGATAAACTCAATCACAAAGAGCTTGGGCAATATGCTGATCAAGATCTACAATATTTATTCAGCAAATAACTGATAACAAATTATTAACCCTGGTATACCAAGATATTAATAACAACTGATATGTCTGTACAGTGTTGCAGTTTAACTGGATTTGTTCATGGAAAACATGGTTGTAGCAATGATTTGGCAGTCTGTACTGACGAGTAATGAACTATTTAAGAACTGATAAAAAAAACTGACTTGATCACATTTAAAATCTCCTGAAGTCTGCAAAATGCGAAACCTCCATAAATTGCAAACCTCTCAAAACTGAAATTAAGCTTTGCAATCAACTATGATATATAGACCTTTACCCTTTTCATTCAGTGAAAACACCCTGACTTATATTACTTCAATTAATATTGTAATATTGCCATCAGATTCACATTTAAACCTTGTCGCACTGTTACATATGGGAAATACATTATCTCATTTCAGCCTACCTGGCAAATCTGCCTTCTCCTTCATCAGTTCTAGACAGTGGGACACTAACATCTTCCTGTCCACAAAGATTTCCAGGTCTGGACAGCTGCTGGTGGGTTCACCGGGAGTGAAGGTCAAAGTAATCTGAAGTAAAAAATATGTCTATCTATATTATAGGTAAGTTTGCTCTAATTAATTGAGTTCAATTGCTTATTCCATGTAAATTACTGTACCATATTTACCATTTATGTTGCGAAACAATAAAGACTGAGTCAACCAATGCTATTTTTAATTAGAGGAATGTTGAGTGATTTTCTCACATAAAATTTATCCACACCTCACACATATCCAACCATTATGCAGAAAGAAAATCTATGGAAATCTTTCTGAAAATGGCGTGAACAAAATGATTGGTAAGTGCATATAGCTTCCGATGATCATAATACTATGTATTATGCATACCTGCCAAGTGTCTGAAGAGTTTGGGGATAAGTGTTTAAATGTGAATAAAATTAAAATAATTATTTTTCCTTTGAAGTATTTTATACATTTCCAAACAAAAAAACTGCACTGCTCTGGTGGCCTAGTGGTTTGAGTGTCCGCCTCGCATGCAGAAAGTTGTGGGTTCAATCCCCAGCAAAGTCATACCAAAGACTTATAAAAATGGTACTAACAGCTGCCTTGCTTGGCGCTTAGCATTAAGAGGTTAGTGTTAGGACTGGTCGGCCTGGTGTCAGGATAATGTGACTGGGTGGGACATCATGCAACATGTCTGCAGCATGATGCCTCAGTGCTAGACATCAAAATAAACTGTCACACTGCAGACAGTAGCAATATGACTGAAAATATTTTTAAAGCAACATTAAAAATCAAAATCACACACATACACACACACACCTGCTGGCAGAATTAACAAATCATCAAAATTAACACACACACATTAAAATAATTAAAAATAATAATTTTAAAAAAAACACACACATATTCACACATAACCACAACCACATACAATTAATTAAAATCATCAAAATCAACACACAGACACAGAGAGTGACAAACACACACACACACACACATAGCCAAAACCACACTTTAAATTAAAATAATTACACAACATTGTATTTAGTAGTTACTGACTTTGCCGCTCTCTGCAGTTTATTGGCTAGTTTGAAGATGATGGAAGTGTCAATAATATCAATCTATGTATAGTATTTACTTTCCCAGAAGATTAATTTGAATTATTCTGCACTTTAAATATGCTCTTTCTGCATCTACCCTGATGCAGGGCAGTGTTGCTATGCTGACACATGATATACACATTAGACTAGAATGATGAATGTTGATATGAGTCATGCAGTATATGACAAGCATAAAATATTCACCATTAATTGGTGAGCTTCACAAAGTCAAACTCCATCAACCTGGAGTTTTGGTCCCTCTGGTGGCCTAGTGGTAGAGCATCTGCCATGCATGTGAGAGTTCACGGGTTTGAATCTTGGCTGAGTCATAACAAAGACTTTTAAAAATGGTACTAACAGCTGCCTCACTAGGTGCTCAGGATTAAGATGTTACTGTTAGGACTGGTCATCCTGGTGTCAGAATAATGTGACTGTGTGACACATCATGCTACATGTCTGCAGCATGATGCCCCAGTGCTAAACATCACTATAAACTATCACAAGGCAGACATCATAGCAATATGACTGAAATATTGTCAAAACTGTGTTAAAAATCTAAATCACACACACACACACACACCTATAGTTCTGAAAGTTTGTTTTGTTTCAGAGGTGGCTCATCCTTCCCTGAGATTATACTTCTGTCATAACAAATTAATCATACTTCAACATTGCTTTCCAATTCCAACTAATGAAATAACCATGATGAACATTTAATGTATGGAATAAAATCTGAATGGCCCTAATTTATGAACTAACCATTAGTCTTTAATACAGATTGCTCAAACACAAAGGCGATAAAGTGTAATAACTTGGCTCTTCAATGTGCATCCCAACTTATCAAGTCTCAGACAAGTTTGTTCCATGTTTTGTACTTTACTTATGCAAATGAGCCAAATGGGCCTTCCCACAACAGTGCTCAAAGGAATACCAAACACAGAATCACCTTAGCTACTGACAGTCATTAAGTAATCTGTAAAGTATGTCAGGTCAGGTTGCACTTTTTACCATAAGTAACAGCAGATGGTGACTCTTGATCAAGAGCTACACTTGGTATCCCTCTGGAAAGTGAATTAGGCAGCTGAACAGATATTCTCATATGTGATGGCAGATGGCAAGAGCTGTGTGGACAGCACAGGTCATTAGCTTAGGTGTAGTAGGAACTCATGGCCATACACTGCATCCAGACTTGTCTTCAGATTATCAAGCCACCGGATTAGACAGACATAGATGAGAGGGCACAATTTTCCCTTGATTCTTGCACAGTAATGGCATTACACACTCCCCCCAAAATATGCCTTCAAGTCCTGTGGCAATAGGAAAGCAGAAAAACAGTATGTTTGGATAAACTGGGACTTGTAACTGCAGACCTGCACACAGTCGGCTCGGGGGAATAGGATCACTTTTCACTGGACCAAATCAGCTGGGGAACTCAGCAGATCCATGGGTGACTTAGCAGTTCTTTCAGGACCAAAAAATTGCTCACATCCTTATGAGGAAGAGGATAGAAAGGTGCCCTAAACATCAACTGCTTCACCTGATCACAGATCTCTGCATACCATAACTGATACCATCACCTTAACAATAAAAATTATAACAAGACAAATCTAATGCAAATCACCATCAGTGCCTGGAAAGTACACAAACTAATGAACAGTAATCAGCAGATAGACAAGAGAGAATAACAGCTCTAACTGGTAGAAAACTGGCATCAAGACAGCAGCCTTGAGTAATATTAGGAAGGTCAAGTCATCAACATAGGAGCCATCTAGACTGTCCTCTAGAGTGGCCAAAATAAAGAGTGACATAAAGCTAGTGTTGGATTTACCATCAAATCACAGCTAGTTAGACATACAACTATCATCAGTGCCAATGCACCCACAATGACCAACTTTGACGAGATAAATGTATGAACCCCTGGAGCTACCAAAGTCAGACAAGCTTATAATTCTTGGTGACTTCAATGCTAGTGTTGGCACAGATCAAAATACATGGTCAAGTATCATTGGCACAAATGCCTTTGGCAAATGCAACAGCAATGGACTCCTCCTACTGAGGAAATATGCTGAACACAACCTTACTCATTTGCAATATAGTCTTCCAATTGCCAAATGCTATTAAGAGATCTTGGATGCACCCACACTCAAAGCACTGGAATCTTACTGTCTACATCATTAGGATAAGTGAAGGGTAGGATGACAAAAACCATGAGATGTGCAGAATACTAGAATTACCACAGGTCCATTGTCTCCAAGATCAATATCCAAATTCAGTACAGCTGATGACCAGAGGGCAAAAAAGGTACCCCAAATCTTAATTTCTCCAAATAAAAACATGAGAATGTGAAACAGGCATATGTCTAGATACAACTGATAAAAATCACAAGAATGTCAAGTAAGACTGGTAATACTTAAAAGAACTTTGTTCTGATAGAAAGAGAAAATGTTGTAAATACAGAAAACTCTTGTAACTTGTAGTGGTATATCTTCCATGTAGATTTTGACTTTTTTGAGGTCTCTCGTGATGAGCATGTGCATTTTGGCATGAGTAGAAGTAGTAATGGGGTAATTTTAGTATTTGCTTCCAAGTATTTTACTTCAAGGGAGAATACTCTACCTGACAACTACATTGGGTTGGCAGATAACGTTTGGCTCCCTTTAGCTAAAAGTAGTATCTGGGAGGGCTGATATTATGACTGGGTAACATATTTGAAGAAGAAACATACTTCTACAAAGTCTCTGTGTACTTAAATGTATCCAAATCACTTGCTTTAACCATAATTTAAACATTTCATGAGAAGTGCCATACAGAGACTTCTAAATGAGAAAAAGTCTACAGAAGTCCTGTTTCAAAGACAGCATTTCACCATCCAAGAAGGCAGCCTTCAACAACATCAACTGGACTATCTGGGTGATCAAAAGAAACACTTCAAAGATTCCCTCAAGTCATCCTTGAAACTCTTCAACACTTACCTCGGGTCTTGGGAAGATCTTGCACAGGATCACTCCACCTCACAAAGAAATATGAAGCTACATAGTGATGTTTAACTGAGGAAGTGCAGAAGCATGAGAAATATAAACCTCAGAACTGCGGTGCATTCTCTATTGATCAATCAAATCCAAGCAGCATCTCCTGTAAAGCGTGCCACAGATAATTCATAGTACAAACTGATATAAAAAGCAATTCGCACACTCACAGAAACCAATCCAGTTAGTGAAGTCATGTCATCAATGAATCTGAAGGATGAACAACAGGTAATCTTTGGAGCAGCTTTTGTTTATCTCTGACAACTTTTTAACTTATAATTGCTTCTGTGACAATTAAAGGTATAATGTAACTAAGCAAACTGTTTATTGTTTATAGAGGCTACAGGCAATGGACATAATATCACTGTGTAAAAAATATTTTAAACAAGACATTTACTGGAATGGATGTTTAAGAAATATGTCTTGGGAGTCTAATTATCTTTTCTGCATAACAAATCAAGATCTGGTTGGTATGATACAAATTCACACCAATCCACTAAAAACTCCAAACAGGCACCTGTCATAAACTGCCTCCAGATGCAAATCAAAGAGAATAATATCTCATCTAAAAATCATGGAATCCCTAACATTTGTCATCTTCAGTAACTGCATCTTTATCTTATGACCATAATATGTGTACTAAGTCTTCACCACAATCCATTAACAAGTGTCCCATTGTCTGTATTAACTGCTGAGTGCTGAAACCATCTCTAATATTCTTCATCAAAACCAAGATTTTCAAAAAAGCTCCTATGGTAAATATGATGGCGGTAAAGAATGACATTTATTCATTAAAGACCATCAAGATATCACAAGAAGTCTTCAAGTGATAATCTCATTTTTATATAACTTCAAAGCAAAGATAAACAAGATATTTTGGATGAAGGGTATGGCAGTCATTTTGGATATTTAATTGGTACCATTTCCACAGAGGACCAGCCATCATAAAACATCTTTGGCTAAAAGCACAATGTAGATATAACCAAACAGCTAAGATAAGTAGTGATAAGAATTTCAAGATAGCCATCATAGTGGCCATTCAAGAAATCAGATTGGCTCTGTTTTCATTTACATCCAACCAGACATCATAAGTCTTCTGAGCGTAAACCCCATGTTGATCTGAACATTCTTTCGAACAGTGATAACAATATCTGGAAGCAGTTCATTGTCAGGACCAAATGAAATGGCTTAACATTTTCATTTAGGACCAAACAGATATCATAAGATGTCTTTTAGTAAATTTTTATTTAGATACAACCATCCATTGAAGCTGACCATTTCATTGGCCAAAATGGACATCAGATTTGCACCAAAGTCATTTAGGTTCAAACAGACACCATTTGAAGTCATTGGTAAAAGCCCCATAGCAATATGACTTTTCATTCAGGAGGAGTAGCAATAACAAGAGTTTTAAAATGGCTGCTGTGGTGGCCATGTCCGATGTCACCATTTTTATTTAGATGAAAACCCTGTCTAAATATGATTTTCCAATCAAGAAAAGTAATGACAAAATTTTCAAAATGGCTGATGTGGTGACCAAATAGGATATTTGATTGGCACCATTTAAATTTAGGACTAAGTAGATATCATCAGAGGTCTACTGGTAACAGTACCTTAACAATATGACTTTCATTCTGGACAAGTAGCAATAACACAAATTTCAAAATGGTTGCAGTGGAGGCCATAATAAATGTCAGATTGGGATAATTTTCATGTAGGCCTAACAAGACATTACAAAATATATAGTTACCAAGGTAATGTCAATAAAATTATATGAATTTTTACTGCCTTAAATGAACTCTTATATTTAATATTAAAGTAATGAGATGGGTACATAATTTATCTTGCACACCCATTTTGTACACAAAAAGTAATGGTGGAAATGTTGTATGCAAATTCAAAATTATTCTTTCACTTCTCATTTAACCAAATTTCAAGCTCAAATATGAAAATAAATTAAACCAATCTTCTCTAATACGAATTGGCAATAATAGAATGATATTTTTCCTCTATACCATCTGATTTATTTTGGTAAAGGTACTGCATAATTTCTATTCCATCCATCCATTCATGTACTGCATAATTTCTATTCCATCCATCCATTCATGTAACTGATACACAAAAATCATACTGAAGAATAGCCACTGCTAAGTATACACATCATAATCAGTGTTGGAATGCTTCTGGATTTTGATTTTTTAAACAATTTTCATATTTCTACCATGTCTGCAGTGTGGTGGTTTATCGTGATGTTTAGCATTGGGGCATCATGCCACAGACATGCAGCATCATGTCCCACCTAGTCATGTTATCCTGACACCAGGCTGACCAGTCATAATACTAATCTCTTAATGCTGAGTGCCTAGTGAGGCAGCTGTAAGTACCATTTTTGTAAGTCTTTGGTATGACTGTGCTGGAGATCAAACCCACGACCTCCCGCATAAAAGGTGGATGCTCTAACCACTAGCAAAGGATTTATAGCAAAATTACTTTACTTTAGTTTTAAACCTTTCATGACTCATTCGTACTTTAAATGGGTCTGATGGCATACAAAACAATTATCATCAAAATATTGCTAAGTAAAACCCAATCCATGTCAAACCTGATCTGTAGCTGGAGCAAGACCATATTCCAAAACTAGACAAGCCCCAGGTCCTACACCTGCTTCAAAAACACACTGGTCTTCATGTACTGTAATGGAACCCAAATAAGCAACAATTATTCACATCTTTCAAATTCTTAATGCTTGTAATACAGCAATGATAGTGATGGCTGTATAGCAAAGAAAACCAAAATGACCGTTACCATGACCTATAATCATGAACAACAGACTAATTTTAATGTACTGTAAAGAAAACCACAATGACCGTTACCACGATCTATAATCATGAACAGACTAATTTTAATGTACTGTAAAGAAAACCACAATGACCATTACCACGATCTATAATCATGAACCAACAGATTAATTTTAATGTACTGTAAAGAAAACCACAATGACCATTACCACGATCTATAATCATGAACAGACTAATTTTAATGTACTGTAAAGAAAACCACAATGACCGTTACCACGATCTATAATCATGAACAGACTAATTTTAATGTACTGTAAAGAAAACAACAATGACCATTACCATGATCTATAATCATGAACAACTGACTAATTTTAATGTACAGAAAACCACAATGACCATTACCACAATCTATAATAATGAACAACAGACTAATTTTAATGTACTGTAAAGAAAACCACAATGACCATTACCACAATCTATAATCATTAACAACAGATTAATTTTAATGTACCACGATCTATAATCATGAACAACAGATTAATTTTAACGTAATGTAAAGAAAACCACAATGACCATTACGATGATCTATAATCATTAACAACAGATTAATTTTAATGTACTGTAAAGAAAACCACAATGACCATTACCACAATCTATAATCATGAACAACAGATTAATTTTAATGTACTGTAAAGAAAACCACAATGACCATTACCACGATCTATAATCATGAACAACAGACTAATTTTAATGTACTGTAAAGAAAACCACAATGACCGTTACCACGATCTATAATCATGAACAACAGATTAATTTTAATGTACTGTAAAGAAAACCACAATGACCATTACCACAATCTATAATCATTAACAACAGATTAATTTTAATGTACTGTAAAGAAAACCACAATGACCATTACCACAATCTATAATCATTAACAACAGATTAATTTTAATGTACTGTAAAGAAAACCACAAGGACCATTACCACAATCTATAATCATGAACAACAGATTAATTTTAATGTACTGTAAAGAAAACCACAAGGACCATTACCACAATCTATAATCATTAACAACAGATTAATTTTAATGTACTGTAAAGAAAACCACAATGACCATTACCACGATCTATAATCATTAACAACAGATTAATTTTAATGTACTGTAAAGAAAACCACAAGGACCATTACCACAATCTATAATCATGAACAACAGATTAATTTTAATGTACTGTAAAGAAAACCACAAGGACCATTACCACGATCTATAATCATGAACAACAGATTAATTTTAATGTAATGTAATGAAAACCACAATGACCATTACCATGACCTATAATCATAAACAGACCAATTTTAATGTACTGTAAAGAAACCCACTATGACCATTACTATGATCTATAATCATAAACAGATTAATTTTAATGTTCTGTAAAGAAGACTACAAAAACCATTACCACGATCTATAATAATGAACAACAGACTTGTTTTAATGTACTGTAAAGAAAACCACAATGACCATTACCACGATCTATAATCTTTAACAACAGATTAATTTTAATGTTCTGTAAAGAAAACTACAAAAACCATTACCACGATCTATAATCATAAACAGATTAATTTTAATGTACTGTAAAGAAAACCACAATGACCATTACGACGATCTATAATCATAAACAGACTAATCTTAATGTACTGTAAAGAAAACCATAATGACCATTACCACGATATTTAATCATGAACAACAGATTAATTTTAATGTACTGTAAAGAAACCCACAACGACCATTACCACGATCTATAATCATGAACAACAGACTAATTTTAATGTACTGTAAAGAAACAAACAACGACCATTACCACGATCTATAATCATGAACAACAGACTAATTTTAATGTACTGTAAAGAAAACCACAATGACCATTACGACGATCTATAATCATGAACAACAGACTAATTTTAATGTACTGTAAAGAAAACCACAATGACCATTACCACGATCTATAATCATTAACAACAGATTAATTTTAATGTACTGTAAAGAAAACCACAATGACCATTACCACGATCTATAATCATGAACAACAGATTAATTTTAATGTACTGTAAAGAAAACCACAATGACCATTACCACAATCTATAATCATGAACAACAGACTAATTTTAATGTACTGTAAAGAAAACCACAATTACCATTACCACGATCTATAATCATGAACAACAGATTAATTTTAATGTACTGTAAAGAAAACCACAATGACCATTACCACAATCTATAATCATGAACAACAGATTAATTTTAATGTACTGTAAAGAAAACCATAATGACCATTACCACAATCTATAATCATGAACAACAGACTAATTTTAATGTACTGTAAAGAAAACCACAATGACCATTACCACGATCTATAATCATTAACAACAGATTAATTTTAATGTACTGTAAAGAAAACCACAATGGCCATTACCACGATCTATAATCATGAACAACAGATTAATTTTAATGTACTGTAAAGAAAACCACAAGGACCATTACCACAATCTATAATCATGAACAACAGACTAATTTTAATGTACTGTAAAGAAAACCACAATGACCATTACCACGATCTATAATCATGAACAACAGATTAATTTTAATGTACTGTAAAGAAAACCACAATGATCATTACCACGATCTATAATCATAAACAACAGATTAATTTTAATGTACTGTAAAGAAAACCACAATGACCATTACCACGATCTATAATCATGAACAACCGATTAATTTTAATGGATTGTAAAGAAAACCACAATGACCATTACGATGATCTATAATCATGAACAACAGATTAATTTTAATGTACTGTAAAGAAAACCACAATGACCATTACCACGATCTGTAATCATGAACAGACTATTTTTTATGTACTGTAAAGGAAACCCATATGGTCTGGATGTTCTGATGCTAACAACCTGGTAATATTTAACAAGGATGACTGCATTACTGTACAAAATATACATATTTTCACAAAAACTTGGAATGACCGTAAACATTGTATAACATCTCAATATCACATTGGTCATAAACAAGTAATAGAAAAGAGCAAACACAAAATGTTTTGTAAAATAAAACAAATAGTTCATTTATCTAGAATACAAACTAAACATTTTAAAAGAACTTAATAGTATTGTGAATTGAACTCCAAATAGTCCTAAAAAGTTCAATCACAAGTCCAAAAGTAGAGCAAATTCAAGCTGAGTTCCTAACGAATTCCAGTCTTCAATGTACTGATAAACCAACTGCCTGAAATGTGGATAGCAATTTGATACTAGTCTAGATGTATCTAAATGATATAATCCAAAATGCTCTTGAATGAAGAATTCACAATAATTTCAAATCCAAAATGCTCTTGAATGAAGAATTCACAATAATTTCAAATCAGTGATTCAGTCTGAAAAGTATTCATGATCACTTTTGTAATTCCAATGGATAATTTAAATAAATAAATACTCTCAATAGAATGGGAACTCTGTTTAGCACTACCTTTATAAAGAAAACAAAGACCAAAGACACAATAGTAGAACCAGGATTGGTGTCAGTTTTCTGTCAAATTCATAAACAAGATAATTTCTAGAAACATCCAAGATCAAAAAGGCCATGTAAATATCTTTACCTACAAGAACTAATTATCATAATGTATAATCTACAATCTCATAAATATTTTAACTATGTAATATGTTGTTTATAAATAAAAAGATATGAGTCCGATCGGCAACCTCAATTCAGGACAAGGCCATTACACAATACAAATTATATATATATATATATATATATATATATATATATATATATATATATATATAACAATAACAAATATATTCACAAAAATAAAATAAAAAGCTTTATTTCTTCCTAAAAACATTAAAAATTATTCTGAATGTTTCTGTTACAGGCAAGGCATCCCTCGATCAAGAGTTGATATAAGTTTTTTCATCACAAAGCTAATACACATTCTAATAACATCAGATTCTGTTGATGTTTGATCGAATGACAAAATTTGCAGGATTAAAATTATCAAGTGAGCCAAGCTAGGTTGTAATTGCTCACATGGCTGACATCTGCTCAAGAAAAAAATGCAAGAGCAGTTGTCAAGAAATCTGGATCATAAGAATATTTTCTGTAGAAATCACTTCAATGTTGCTGATTGCATGTGTTATAAAATATATGTTTCTAGGTTTCCCTAATTTTTTTTATCTTCACCTATATGATGCCATATCATCATTATTTGACCAATATTACATGATTTTAGTTCATGATGCTTTTGTCTGGAGTTATTCAAGTTCTATTTATAAGTTCTATTTATGTTTTCAAATATAAGACTGGTATCTCTAGTAACAAATCAAGTATACAACTACTTTAACCACTGAAAATACTGTTGAATTGCATTAGTAGGTATCTGTTAATCAGTCCACTAAAATGTTGGTACCAGGATACATAACTCACATGGTGGACGCAATCCAAGTGTGTCATGATCTATTCTCATCCTTGTTTCAGCCTCTGGACATTTTATTCCAAACCTCTTCAGACAAAGTTTCTTTAAATCTGCAACACTCTGGAAAAACTTAATAGTTTTACTCTTAATCTATTGGAATCACAAGTAGCACTTGCTTCCAAAGTAAGCTGAAAACAAACTATAAGGTAATCAGATATATTTTGCAAACATCATTCTGGAGCTGGTGAGAACAAATGAGCATGAACCATATATACTCACTTGTAAGTCAAGTATACAAAATAGACTCAGTTCTGCAATCACATAATACACTTGCAGATCTGGGTTTATGTAGTTTGTTCTACTGATTACTTCTTACATAGACCCATTACTGCTGGCACTTGTGATGGCAAATCTGAGACTGAGTGGTTTGAAGTTGGACTTCACTTAAAAGCAAGTGCATACAAAAAAGGAAACTGATAAGGAAAGTGATAAAATACAAAATGTCATAGTATCTATTGCTACCATGGTAACTTTTGTCATGGCTTTTTGTTTTGCAAAATGAATTTCTAAGAATGCAGTGTTTTCATATGTCAAAAATAATTTAATACAAAAGTTGAGAACAGAAGCAGAAATATGAATGAAGCTATTAGCTTTACAGAATATATTATTTCGCTCACAAAACATCTACACTTTTTTTGTTTATCTGTCTATAATCAGTATCATGCAACAGCAAAAAAACATCCAGCTCTCCTTGCATCCAGCTCTCCTTGCTGTAACATCAGGGCTTGTGTTTTTAAGCTGTAAGCTCTCCTGAAGTGTTAGGATAAGGTAAAAAAAAACATCTAGAAATCTTTATTTTAAAATAATAAGTTGGGAAGAGTGATGGATTGCTCTACTTTAATTTAAGGGGTGCAATGGCATGGCAAGGGTGATCGCTCTTCAAAACACATGCCCTGTAACAACATGGATGGAGTCCATACTGCTAATTATATTAAATGCCAAACTGCCATGTAATGAAAGGCTGATAGAAAAAGTTATGGATGTTATGTTAATTAAAAACAAAGCATTTAATTTTGTCAAATAATAATGTAAAATAAATTATGGGATAATACCAAGTTAGTTTCATTTAACTCATACTGATATATTTTTAATACACAAGTAACATTAAAACAATGATGTAACCTTTGATAAATATACTTGTCAATAATTAATGCACTTTCATCAAACTTCATGTGTTTTTAAAATTAAAAAATCTCCATCACTTGGAAAAGTAAATCAAATGATAAATTCTGAATGCATTTCAGGTCAATGCATTTTATACTAAGAACATGATTCTGCCATTTAGAACTAAAAATCACATGCTTACCACTTCTAAACACATTTTTCAATGAAATAAATAAATATGTTATAATCTATATATGAAAGCACAATGTGTAATCTATGGTCATTTTTGTAAATTGAATATATCATGCCATGTTAAAACATTTACATGTGACCGACACACGAAAGTACAATAATATGTATGAAATGGAAGACTCACAAAAGCACCACAGAATGTAAGAAATAGAAGCTTCACTCAAAAAAGCACTATAATGTGTAAGTAATAGAAGAATCACAAAGGCACCAGAATGTGTACAAAATAGAAAACTCACAAAAGCACTAGAATCTATATGAAATAGAAGACTCACAAAAGCACCTAAAAAGGATGAAATAGAAGATTCACAAAGGCATTATAGACCGTGTATGAAATAGAAAACTCACACCAGAATGTGTATGGAAAAGAAGACTCAAAAGTAATAGAATGTGAATGATGTAGCAGACTCACAAAAGCACCAGAATGTGTATGAAATAGAAGACTCAAAAGTAATAGAAAGTGAATGATATAGCAGACTCACAAAGGAATCAGAATGAGTATGGAACAGAAGACTCAAAAGTAATAGAATGTGAATGATATAGCAGACTCACAAAGGCACTAGACTGTGTATGAAATAGAAGACTCACAAAGTAATAAATATGTAGGAAATAGTAATGCACAAAACATTAAAATGTGTATGAATACAGTGACTCTAAAAAGCACATGACTGTGTATAAAATAGCTACCTTTTAAAGCACTAGAATGTATAAGAATAAGAAGACTCTAAATAGCAATTATCACATTATTCTTTACATCAAGAGAACTGTGGAATATTTAAATATTACTTTGAGAACCTGTCATTTTCTTTTAGCTGCAAAAATGCTGACACATCTTTTTAATAAAAGTCATGAAGTAAAGATTGTTTTTCTCAAAAATGTATGTATATGGAAACTCTAGTAATGAAAGAAACATAAATCAAATTTTAGAACGAAACAAATGTAAATATTTACTCACCATTTCTTTATCAGCTTCTACTTTAACTTTTGGATATTCAGCATCTGTCTGTAAAAAGAATAATACAAGGATTACATATTACATGTGTATGTATTTCAAAGACACTGTCTGATTTGCAACACTACAGTATTAATGGCATTACTAACCCAGAGATCTGCAACACTGCATTATTAATGGCATTATTAACACAGTGATTTGCAACACTACATTATTAATGGCATTACTAACACAGTGATTTGCAACACTACATTATTAATGGCATTACTAACCTAGTGATTTGCAACACTACAGTATTAATGGCATTACTAACCCAGTGATTTGCAACACTACAGTATTAATGGCATTACTAACACAGTGATCAGCAACTATATTCATGGCATTATTAACCCAGTGATTTGCAACACTTCAGTATTAATGACATTAATAGCCCAGTGATTTGCAACACTACAGTATAAATAGCATTACTAACAAAGTGATTTGTAACACTACATTATAAATGGCATTACTAACACAGTGATTTGCAACACTAATGTATAAATAACATTACTAACAAAGTGATTTGCAACACTGCATTATTAATGGCATTACCAAACCAGTGATCTGCAACACTACAGTATTAATGGCATTACTAACATAGTGATTTGCAACACTACATTATTAATGGAATTTACTAACAGTGATCAGCAACTATATTCATGGCATTATTAACCCAGTGATTTTTGCAACACTTCAGTATTAATGACATTAATAGCCCAGTGATTTGCAACACTGCATTATTAATGGCATTACCAAACCAGTGATCTGCAATACTACAGTATTAATGGCATTACTAACCCAGTGATTTGCAACACTATATTATAAATGGCATTACTAACACAGTGATTTGCAACACTAAAGTATAAATAACATTACTAACAAAGTGATTTGCAACACTGCATTATTAATGGCATTACCAAACCAGTGATCTGCAACACTACAGTATTAATGGCATTACTAACATAGTGATTTGCAACACTACATTATTAAAGGCATTACTAACACAGTAATCAGCAACTATATTCATGGCATTATTAACCCAGTGATTTTCAACACTACAGTATAAATAGCATTACTAACAAAGTGATTTGAAACACTACATTATAAATAGCATTACTAACAAAGTGATATGCAACACTACAGCATAAATAGCAGTACTAACAAAGTGATTTGCAACACTACAGTATTAATGGCATTACTAACCCAGTGATTTGCAACAGTACTGTATTAATGGCATTACTAACCCAGTGATCTGCAACACTACTGTATTAATGGCATTACTAACCCAGTGAGTAGCAACACTAGTTTTAATGGCATTACTAACCTAGTGATCTGCAGCACTACAGTATTAATGACATTACTAACAAAGTGATTTTCAACAATAGTTTTGATGGCATTACCAATCTAGTGATATAAATGGCATTACCAATCTAGTGATATAAATGACATTACCAATCTAGTGATATAAATGACATTACCAATCTAGTGATATAAATGATATTACCAATCTAGTGATATAAATGACATTACCAATCTAGTGATATAAATGACATTACCAATCTAGTGATATAAATGACATTACCAATCTAGTGATATAAATGACATTACCAATCTAGTGATATAAATGACATTACCAATCTAGTGATATAAATGGCATTACCAATCTAGTGATATAAATGACATTACCAATCTAGTGATATAAATGGCATTACCAATCTAGTGATATAAATGACATTACCAATCTAGTGATATAAATGACATTACCAATCTAGTGATATAAATGACATTACCAATCTAGTGATATAAATGACATTATCAATCTAGTGATATAAATGGCATTACCAATCTATTGATATAAATGACATCACCAATCTAGTGATATAAATGACATTACTAACCCAGTGATTTTTAACACTATAGTATTATTGGTTTCTTTGATTGTTTGTAGGATTTGTTTAACATTGCTTTAACAATTTTTCAGTCATATCGCTATGATGTCTGCAGTGAAGCAGTTTATAGAGATAGTATATAGTAATCCAGTTTCTGCATTCACGGCCGATCCCGTCATCACACCAAGTTTCTTGACTGCATTCAATGGCCGGTCCCGTTCATACACAGTCCGAAGGTGTGGTCATGAGAAAGTCTCTGATTGGTTACAAATGGGGCTTTTCCAAGAATCAGACCCACTTGTAACCAATCAGAAATGAATTTACTTTGCTGTGTACAAATTTTAATTTGAAATTTGAATCGTTCAGGATTCAAGCGTTTCAAATTGCGAGCAGTTTCCCATAACATGTTCTGTTCTTGAAAATTTGTAAATGATGGCAGAAGCATGAGTGATTTTTTATGGCAATGAGAGCGAAAATGAGGAATTTCTAGGGTTTGATCAAGTTACTATTGAGGAAGCAGAGGAAAGATATGTTCGCCAATTGGATAATTTGCGCAAATTAGAATAGAACATTGAAGTTTCCGACATTGAATCATCCAAAGAAGAGGATGCTGATAGCGATAATGATAGTTTCTGCTGATCAGGCAGAGTGGAGTGATCATCTTCAACCTGTTAAAATAAAATAAATCATTTTAGTGGACCAAATCCAGGACCTACAACTAATATCGACAAGGTGTTACGGCTATTGGATTTAATTTTATTTATTTATAATTATTAAATCCAAATTTGTCATTTAGGGTTTAATATTCATTAATTGGAAAAAAAATTCTAGAAATTTCAGGCTGACCACTTTAACTGCAAACAAGTTTTTGACCTTGACTTGGTTACCTCTTTATCTGACCTTGCTTTAGATTGATAAACAGGTCTTTAATACTATTGGTTAATTTCAAGTATAACTTTTATTTTTAGTTCTTGCGGTGTAGGACATATCTAGAATACGTGACTTGCTGAAGGTATTGACCTTCCATGAATTTCTAGAAAGATCACGTGATCACTTGTTTACTTAAGAAAAACACTTATATAGACTTGTTTGGGATAGAACAATTCAGTAGAATTTTGGGCTTTAAGATATTAGTTGTGTATTTTCTGTTTGAGTTTAATTTTTATTATTTTGTTCTGGACTTTGTGTCAATTCATTGAAGAAAGAGGATTTATTATCTATTTGGAGGAGAAAACATGTGCTCATAATTCATTTGGATAATAATTAAACAAGAACTGCATCACGTGACATTGTCAGCCATTTTGGATTACATCGTCAAGATTCGAACCTGGAACTATTAGAACATTTATTTATCAGGACTCTTGCAATTCCATTAGTGGATAATTTTTGTGAATTCTATATTGGATTCTCTAAAACCGTAAGTTTATTTACTTTAAGAAAATAATTGTACTTAATAAATTCATTGTTCAATTTATACAAGCTTGTTAGTTTTCACTCTTTCTGTGTTGCTGCTTATTCGAGCCTAAGCACGTAACATAGCATTGGTGGCTATCGTCCGGATTGAGATTGAAATATATTTGAATTTAAATTTGAATTTCCCCTAGTTTTGGAAAATTTTAAATCTTTAGTGAGACTGACATGCTTGTATTAGAATGACATCTAAGGTAGAAATATTTCTTTCTAATCCTACCCAGGAGCAATTAGATCTTTTCAAAAAAGACAAGTTGGTTCAACTTGCCAGAAAATACGATCTTTCTGAAGTCAAGGCTTCTTTAACGAAACAAGATATCAAAAAGATTTTGGTCCAGTATTTGGTAGAACAGGATGTTTTGGAACAAAGTGCTTTGATTCCAGTCAGTATGTTTACATTAGACTCTGACATTAAATTAAAGGAATTAGAATTAAAATTCAAGATGGAATTAGAATTGAAGAAGCTGGAATTTCAGAAAGAGAGTGAATTAGAGTTAAAAAAACTGGAATTTCAGGAAAAGGAGAAAGAGAGACAGGAAAGAGAGAAAGAAAAGCAATTACAATACGATAAAGAGGAGAAAGAGAGACAATTACAATCTGAAAAAGAGGAGAGAGAGAGAGAATTAGAGTTAAAGCAGCTGGAATTTCAGGAAAGTGAGAAAGAAAGACAATTACAATTTGAAAAAGAGGAGAAAGAAAGACAATTACAATTTGAAAAAGGAGAGAGAGAGACAGGAAAGGTTACAAGAAAAACAAATTGAACGAGAGAGAGAGAAGGAAGAAAGGGAATATCAGTGTAAAATGAAAGAATTAGAGCTGGCAAGTGAGAATCACCATCATACTTCAAATCAAAATTTTGATTTAGCAAGGAATATTAGATTAGTGCACCCTTTCAAAGAAAAAGAAGTAGACAAATATTTTATTCTTTTTGAAAAAGTTGCAGAAAATTTAAAGTGGCCAAGAGAGAATTGGACTCAGTTACTACAATGTGTAATTACTGGTAAGGCTAGTGAGATTTACACTTCACTCTCTGTTCAGCAAAGCAGTGATTATGATGTAGTTAAAGAATGCATTTTAAGAGGTTATGAGTTAGTCCCTAAAGCTTATAGGCAAAAATTCAGAAATTACAGAAAAGAAGCTGGACAAACTCATGTCGAATTTGCTAGACAAAAAAAGCAGTTGTTTGATAGATGGTGTTTAGCCAAGAAAGTTGAGCAAGATTATCAAAATCTCAAGCAAATTATATTAATTGAAGAGTTCAAAAACTGTGTCCATAATGATGTTAAAACTTATCTTGATGAGCATCAGATTGAAACCTTGGAAAATGCTGCTCGAGCTGCTGACGAATATTCTTTGACACATAAAGTTCCTTTTGTTAACAAGACTTCTACTCAACAATTTAATGGCAGAAAAGAATTTCCGCCCAATTCAAGCCCTTCTAAAACTCAAACTAACACAGCTTTCAAAAATCAGACTTCAGAGAAGTTTGATTCTAGATCCTTGTCTCTTCCGACATGTAACTTTTGCAAGAAAAAAGGACACGTTATTTCTGATTGCTACAAATTGAAAAATAGGCATCAGAATCAAGATAGACCTGTTCCAAATGCTCTTATTTCCAAGAGGTCAAGGTCATAGTCATGTATTGAAAGCAATACATTTGTTGGGTCTAATAAATCCCAGTCTGATTTTGATATGGAGAATTATGAACCATTCATATCGAAGGGTTCTATATCACTCTTGGGTGATTCAGCCAATCCCACCCCTATTAAAATTTTAAGGGACACAGGAGCTTCTCAGAGTCTTTTATTATCAGGTACTTTGCCTTTTTCTGAGAAGTCTTCTTCTAATGAAAGTGTTCTTATTCAGGGAGTAGAGTGCGGCGTTGTTAATGTTCCTCTCCATTGTGTAAATTTGTCATCAGACTTAGTATCAGGACCTGTGACAATCGGAACGGTCTCGGTTTTACCTGTTGAGGGAATAGATTTATTGCTAGGCAACGACTTAGCTGGGGACAAGGTTCTGGTTAATCCACTTGTAACTGACAAGCCTAATTTGGATCAAAAAGTTGATCCAATTGAAAAAGAAATCCCTGATATATTTCAAGCTTGTACAGTTACTAGAGCTATGGTAAAGAAAGCTCTTGAGAATGAAGTTGAAAAGGGCAGTATTCCCTTCGTTGACACATGCATGGGTCAGGTTTATGTTATTGAGGTCAGTATTCCTTTATCTGACACCTATGTGGGTCAGGCTTATGTTGAAAAAGTCAGTATTCCTTCAACTGATGCTTGTAAAGGTCAGGTTTTTGATGAGATCACTTTTACTCTTGGTTTAGATCAATCAGAAGGTATTGATCATAGTGATTCTCTTTTAACAACTCATTCTCTTTATTCTAATCAGGGTGATGATCTTGAGAATGGTGTTATAGAAGGCAGCATTCCTTCAACTGGCGCTTGTATAGGTCAGGTTTTTGATGAGATCACTTTTACTCTTGGCTTAGATCAATCAGAAGGTATTGATCATAGTGATCCTCTTTTAACAACTCATTCTCTTAATCAGGGTGATAAACGACAGTCACTTGTCGTTGAACAGGAAAAAGATCCTGAGATCTCCTGTTTGTTTCAAAGGGTCATAAATGAGACTGAAGTCACTGAAGTTCCTGTCTGTTATTTCAGTAAAAATGGAATTCTTATGAGAAAATGGAGACCTTCCGAGGTACCTGCTGGTGATGAGTGGTGAGTGAACTATCAAATAGTAGTTCCAGAACCTTACAGACAGGAAATACTTAATCTGGCTCATGAAACTCCTTTGGCTGGTCATTTAGGGATTAAGAAAATGTATCACAAGATCTTGACTCACTTCTATTGGCCAAAAATCAAAAGTGATGTTGCCAAATACTGTAGATCTTGTTATACTTGTCAAATGGTAGGAAAAACCAATCAGAAGATACCTAAGGCTCATCTGCAACCTATTCCTGCCTTGGATAAATCATTTGGTAGAATTATGGTAGATTGTGTAGATCCCTTACCTAAGACCAAGTCAGATAACCAATACCTGTTGGCCATAATGTGTGTGTCAACAAGGTTTTCAGAGGCTATTCCGTTGAGGAATATAAAATTTAAAACTACAGTAAAAGCTTTGATAAAGTTTTTTACTCAGTATGGCCTTCCCAAATCTATTCAGTTTGATCAAGGTTCAAACTTCATGTCTGGAATTTTCCATCAAGTTATGAATGAATGCCCAATTTAGCAATTCAAGTTAAAAATGAAACTATGGTTTGAAAGAACTACAAGGGAGAGAACTTTTGAGTCTGATAATGGAGTTGTGTTACTCTTGTTCATTCTTCTTACTTTTCTTCAGATTAGATATTACGGCCCTTACAAAGTTAAGAAGAAAATGAATTAGTTAAATTATAGTATTAGTGCTCCTGGGATCTAAATTAATTATAGGAGTACCAGTATAATGAAAGAGATAGCCATGTTAAATATGTAGTTAACTTAGTTGTACCTGTCCTACATAGTGAAGAAATATCATTGGATTTTACTGACATTGGAGCGACAAATTGTTGGAATTCAGAAATTATGAAAAAATCTAGACCAGAAACTTTCACATTTGCAAGTGCAAGGAAGAAATGAACTGAAAGTTATTATTATTAGATGAGCACTTATGTCCAGATATTCTTACAAGGACAAACAAAATTTTCATGACGTTGAAATTGAAAATTCCAAACAGCATCCATGCTGGATGAGTCCACTCAAACAGGAATTCTTGAAAAAGGAAATTCAATATTTGCTGGAGAATGATTTTATCAAGCCCAGTAAAAGTGATTGGAGTTCACCATGCATACTTGTTTCAAAACCTAATAAAATTTTCCGTATGTGTACTGATTATATGAAGGTGAACAGAGTGACAAAAACAGATTCATTCCCATTACCAAGAAATGACAATTGTATTGATAAAATTGGGAATGCCAGGTATGTCACCAAATTTTGACCTTCTGAAAGGATTTTGGAAGATTCCACTAAGGAAAGAGCAAAGGAAATGTCAATATTGTGACTCCAAATGGATTCAACCAATATAAAGAAAGTCCAATTCAACGTCTCATAAAAATGATCATCTCTGGTCTAGAAAATTGTGACGTCATCATCTACAACGACACCTGGAGAGAACATCTAGCAACAATCAGAATTTTTTTTTAACAGACTCACTAATGCATGTCTGACTGTTAATCTATTTAAAAGTGAGTTCTGCCCTGCTAGAGTGGTTTTCTTAGGACATTTTGTGGGACATGGACAAGTTAAAAGGTTGAGGCTATTTCTTGATAATATAATTGCAGACGTTTTTCCTGTGTATAACAATTTATTATATTGTGTAATTTATACTAGTTCTTTTAACCTCAGATGTAAATTGGTTTGTGATAAAAAGAAAGTTTTATCATATAAACCTTTCTTTTTATTTTATGGGGGAAGGTGTTACGGCTATTGGATTTAATTTTATTTATTTATAATTATGAAATCCAAATTTGTCATTTAGGGTTTAATATTCATTAATTGGGAGATTTTTTTCTAGAAATTTCAGGCTGACCACTTTAACTGTAAACAAGTTTTTGACCTTGGCTTGGTTACCTCTTTATCTGACCTTGCTTTAGATTGATAAACAGGTCTTTAATACTATTGGTTAATTTCAAGGATAACTTTTATTTTTAGTTTTTGGGGTGTAGGACATATCTAGAATAAGTGACTTGCTGAAGGTAGTGACCTTCCATGAATTTCTAGAAAGATCACGTGAAAAACACTTATATAGACTTGTTTGGGATAGAACAATTCAGTAGAATTTCGGGCTTTAAGATATTAGTTGTGTATTTTCTGTCTGAGTTTAATTTTTATTATTTTGTTCTGGACTTTGTGTCAATTTATTGAAGAAAGAGGATTTATTATCTATTTGGAGGAGAAAACATGAGCTCATAATTCATTTGGATGATAATTAAACAAGAACTGCATCACGTGACATTGTCAGCCATTTTGGATTACATCATCAAGATTCGAACCTGGAACTATTAGAACATTTATTTATCAGGACTCTTGCAATTCCATTAGTGGATTATTTTTGTGAATTCTATATTGGATTAATGTTGGATTTGATTCTCTAAAACCGTAAGTTTATTTACTTTAAGAAAATAATTGTACTTAATAAATTCATTGTTCAATTTATACAAGCTTGTTAGTTTTCACTCTTTCTGTGTTGCTGCTTATTCGAGCCTAAGCACGTAACAAAGGAAAAAAGAGAAATAAGATTTTTTTCATTTATTATTTCTGGAAGAACTGTATTATATACATTGTAAAAAACCTGCAAAACATGTTCATTGAACAAAGTTCAATCTGAACCAATACAAGGATGTGAACAATGTCAAGTTAATTTATGTATAACATGTTTCAAACCATATCACATTTTAAAATTTCCTGGTTTATTTTAATGGAATTGAGGGTTGATGTGATATTCCTAACAATGTTGCACATAGTTTTGTAAATAGTGTATAAATAAGGTGTGAACGACTTGGACTAATGGAGAAAAAAATACATCACTGTGTAGACAAATTCATTTGGATTAATTGGTGAAAATATCATGGATTACTATTGGATGTAAGTAAAGAAATTAAGGTAAGTATGAATGCATGTGCATGATTTTTACAAATTTTTCCAAACAGGTAAAACACTCTGGGGCACAAGCAGCTAGTCACAGCTTGGTGTTGCTAGGGCACAGCAACAGTGTAACTGGCAAGTGTCTTGGGGCTGAATGAGTTAATGGCAGTACTAATGTGAGGCAGCTATTTCTAAATTCCTTTCAAAGTCACTATATGCAAGACCTTCCTTGATGATTCATCATTATTTTCAAATTCAATATAATACTCTATTCCTGTTGGTGTTTGCTCATCATTTCATTTACCTTGACAAGAGTAGCACATATGAACTGAGCCAGTATTATATATACAGACTGGTAAGGAAGACATAATTTGGCCATGAGAGTTAGTTAAACAATGTGCATATAAAAAATGTCATGACCACTGACCCAGACAGACTGACCTCTACCAGACCTGCCAACCCTAACAAGACCTCAGTAATGCAGTAGATTTTTTTCTGTGAGTTCAACCAGTTTTCAGTAAGGTGTAATGAAATATGTATTGCTGTTGTCAGGCTAGAAAACATGCATTTAAATTAAAGGTCCTCAAGGCTGATGCAGTGACAATAAACATTCCAATCAACTAAAGTTTTTACCTCTAGTACAATTTTCCAAATGCTACGGAGCTCAATGGCTTCTTTATATATCTCAATGTGACATAATCCTTAACAAAGAATTAAATTTCACATTGGCCATGGCAATCATCTTTCCCACCATGTGACATTTTCAAATCAACATATCATGTCCTCTAAATGTAATAGTTACTGCTTTTGTCCTTACAAAATCTGAATATTCTCATTAATTTATCTGTACTATAAAAACCTTTTATGAGATGTATTGTCCATTTTGTCTTGGTATGTCACTTGTTGGTTGCCAGTTGTAAAAAAATGTAATATGCAGGAGCTTGATTATACAGACATTTTTTATCACAAAATATTTGCAGTTTAAAGCATATTAGGTACTTCAGTAAATATGAAATAATAAACCTGGATTAAAATCAAGCACAAATAAACCAGTATACGGAGTTTACCGCAAGTAATGTTATTTCCATAATTTGATTTCTAAATCTGTAAATCAGTATATTAAGCATTATTTGCATACAATTTAAGGCAAAATCAAAAGAGTTGGCAGGTCTTCTCTGCTTTGAAGTCCCAGTTAATAACTAAGTCACTGTGTAAAGGAAGAACATATAATGGTCAAATATCACTCATTTAAAAGCATCAGCAAAGTTTCATCAGTTATGTATTGAAAAAAAGGTAGGTTAAATTATGTGTAGCCGTGGTAGCTAATTTAGAAAAGTAACAGACTCATAATCCAAGGGTTTTAGTGAATTTGATATGTACCCAAACCAGCCTGTTTTTTGTTTTGCTGCCTTGGTGTGTCCATGGCAAATGCACTAAGCTCCCATTAACTTGATTTATTCAACACTGTGTTAACTGTGCCATTAAAACCAATAAAAAACCCAAAATACAGATTAATTTGCAAAAAGAACTCTGTACATCTAAAACGTTGATATGAAAATACATGTAGTATTGTGTGCCATATAGCAGTCTTGAACACAGATGTCTGCATTTGGCCATGGCAATCATCTTCCCCACCATGTGACATTTTCAAATCAACATATTATGCCCTCTAAATGTAATAGTTGCTGCTTTTGTCCTTACAAAAGCTGAATATTCTCATTAATTCATCTGTACTATTAAAACTCTCTGGAACAACATAAAAAATGCTAAAACAAATCAGTCTGAAAACAAAAACCACAATAACTTAAGCTACATCACAATATAAACAGTTCCAAGGTTCATACCTGAATACAATGATTTTCCACTTGTAAAAGAAACTTGTTACTGGCAGCAATGGTAACCTGCTCTACATTGGACCTGTTTAAAAGAAACTTATTAGACTTGATTATAGTCTTTAAAAAATGTGGACATATGTAATTCTACTCAGAGAGAAGAGAAGGTCAAGGTAAAAATTTTCAGGATTTTTCTAACATGTATGAATCATTTCCAATTTTAACTGATTAAAGAAATTTTAAAAGCTCAACTCAAATTTAATTTTAGTAAAGTTTGAAGAATGAGAGATCTAAATTGTTTCTTCTACTATGCTACCAGAGGTTATGCTATCAGTCGAAGTGGATGAAACAATCCAGGAAATTTCACTCCAACATGTCAGGAAATCAAACTTGACTTTGCCCTGCAACGTACAGTTGTCTAGCACCCCGTTTATTCCCCATAAATATTCTGACCAAAACAGCAAATCTTGCACGGGTTTTTACTTATAAACCCATGTCTACAGATATAAAACAGCAGAAAAATACTAGTTGTACTAAAATAGCTCCTGTTGCCCTCAAGTATGCATGAAATTAAGACTTTTACTCCAAGCCATGCAAATGTTAAACTCAAGACCAAACACTGTATCACTTCCATCAATTAACGCTTGCCATCAATGAGTGTTAGTCATCTGTTTTCTGGAACAGCATTCAATTTTGAAGCACATCATTTAATGTTATTATAAAAGTTATACAGATTTTCTGATTTAGGAAAGAAATAACTATTCTATTTTCATAAATATCACAAGTATCAATTTTTTGTATTTTAATACCATTTGATAAATTCAGAAATAAAATTTGACCGCTAATTCAAAACAACTTCGTATTTTCTTATCACTATACACTATTAGGACAGGAGGAAGATATGAAATTATGGATTCAATGTGACTGATGGTTGCATACATCGAGACATGTGTCTATACAATGCAGATGCCCATATCAATATTATTAATGGCAGAGTTATAATTCTAACATGTATGTGCGTGTGATTTAGATTTTTAACATAGCTTTTTAAAAAATAAAGTCATATCTGAAGTGTGGCAGTCTAGTACTGGGGCATCATTCAGCAAACATGTAGCATCATGTTCCACCCAGTCACATTAACCTGACACCAGACCAACTAGTCCTAACAATACACACAAACACACGTGCCCACACTCATATTATCACAACCACACAGATATTAAATAAAAACAGAAACCATAAAATGATAAAGAAAACGTAAAGGTACAATAATAAGCTGATAAAAAAATCTTTTCTTTTCCTTTACTTTGATAATTCTAGCATAAACAGTGGATGTAAAAACAACTTAAAAGAAAATGAAGCCCAAGTCTGTAAAGTATTAAATATGGGCCACAGTGATCTCCCTTTTGATAAGGGATTAATACTCATTAAGATGTATCTCCTCACCCTATTTTATGATTACTGATTATGATGTATCTCCTCATGATATTTTATGATTACTCATTAAGATATATCTCCTCACCCTATTTTATAATTACTCATTAAGATGTATCTCCTCACCCTATTTTATAATTACTCATTAAGATGTATCTCCTCACCCTATTTTATAATTACTCATTAAGATGTATCTCCTCACCCTATTTTATAATTACTCATTAAGATGTATCTCCTCACCCTATTTTATGATTACTCATTAAGAAATATTTCCTCACCACATTTTATGATTACTCATTATGATGTATCTCCTCATGATATTTTATGATTACTCATTATTTTCTCCTCTTGATATTTTATAATTACTCATTAAGATGTATATCCTCACCCTATTTTATGATTACTCATTAAGATATATCTCCTCACCCTATTTTATGATTACTCATTATGATGTATCTCCTCACCCTATTTTATGATTACTCATTATGATGTATCTCCTCATGATATTTTATGATTACTCATTAAGATATATCTCCTCACCACATTTTATGATTACTCATTATGATGTATATCCTCACCATATTTTATGATTACTCATTAAGATGTATCTCCTCACCCTATTTTATGATTACTCATTATGATGTATCTCCTCATGATATTTTATGATTACTCATTATTTTCTCCTCACGATATTGTATGATTACTCATTATGATGTATCTCCTCACCATATTTTTATATTACAGGATTAACAGTATGCAAAACAAAAAATGATTTAAACACAAAACTTCAACAAATAATATCCATGCATGTACATAGCTAGTTAACCACTCCTGTGGGCTAGTAGTTAGAGTGTCTGCCTTGGAAGCGGGAGGTTGTGGGTTCGAGCCCTGGCCAAGTCATACCAAAAATGGTACTAACATCTACCTCGCTTGGCATTCAGCATTAAGAGGTTAGTGTTACAACTGGTTGGCCTGGTGTCAGGACAATGTGACTGAATGGGACATCATGCTACATGTCTGCGACATGATGCCCCAGTGCTAGATATCACTCTAAACTGCCACACTGCATACATTGTAGCGATATGACTGACAAATTGTTAAAGCTATGTTAAAAATCCTGATCACACACACACAAAGCTAGTCCTATTTGCCCCATGGGGTATATTCTATGACACTCATTCCAACCTGTTACTCAAGGATCCGGGAAAAAAGCACGGTTAATTGATAATGAGGCTGTACACAGGAATATGCTTTTATATAAATTATGCTGACTTTGACCCCCTGTGGGGAAGGGCTAGTATAATTTTAGTTTAAATTAAACAAAAAAATCTCTCTCATTTTTGATGTCATATTCTCTCTCCATCTCTCTCTTTTCTTCTCACCTTTTAGATGCCATATTCTCTGCAACCAACTGATCCCCATCTTTGAGCCCTAAATCTTCCAGAGAACTCTGGTCACCTTCCAGCATCACAGCTTTCAATTCAGAATCTATGACAGATATGGTGTGGTTATATACATGATAGCACCTTGCACAGGAGCAAATTTCATATGAAAGTTATTAAATTAAATAATTTCAATTGTTTGCTAACCTGGGTGAGTGATATACAAGTAAGACTCCCTGGGCTTTTCACACAATAAATATTCTATTCTAGTTTGATGAATTAACTATGAAAAATAATTATTGTTAATGGCTCATTATACACCAGCCATATATTTAATAGTCTTCTATGCTTGTACTATAAGCATTTGGTCTGACTATGCTTTGAGCTTTTAGTTTTCTTTGGACCTCAACAGCCTTGAACTTTGACCTTTTGACCCCAAAATCAATAGGCCATTTCCAACAAACAATATCATGCTAGTGAGGCTACCAAGGGGATGCGGCTTATTCATAGGGAAATTAAATTCAGATGATAAGTTATGAATAGATTACAAACAAGTAGTTTAAGAGTTGATTTGACACCCCAGTCAACCCAGTTTATTAATTTGACACCCCAGTCAAATCCAGATTAATTAATTTGACACCCCAGTCAAATCCAGGTTAATTAATTTGACACCCCAGTCAAATCCAGATGAATTAATTTGACACCCCAGTCAAATCCAGATTAATTGATTTGACACCCCAGTCAAACCCAGATTAATTAACCTGACACCCCAGTCAAACTCAGATGAAACTCATATAAATAAAAGAGGTATTGCATTTTGATCAAAGACTATACTTTTATTAATTAACTTGACACCTTAGTCAAAGCCAGATTAATTAATTTGACATCCCAATCAAACCCAGATTAATTAATTTGACACTCCAGTCAAACTCAGATGAAACTCATATAAATAAAAGAGGTTCCCCTCCCTTCTCTAAAAATGTATTGCATTTTGATCAAAGACTATACTTTTATTAATTAACTTGACACCCTAGTCAAACCCAGATTAATTAATTTGACACCCCAGTTAAACCCAGATTAATTACTTTGACACCCCAGTCAAATCCAGATGAAACTAGTATAAATAATAGATGTTCCTCTCCCTTCTCTGAAAATGTATTTCATTTTGATCCAATACTAAATTTAATTTAAAGGAAATCAACTACAGTAAAGTCAATGGTTTTCTCCTTCATTGTATACCAATTCTTTTGGATGATGGTTGATGTCCTTGTCATTTAATAGAAAACATCCTGCCTTTTACCTTTTCACAAATGTTTCTGATTATGGCCATTGTTATGTATTATGTTGCTGTTGTTGTTGTGGGGTTTAACACCATTTTGCAGCATAAAGATAGGCTATACATGGCAGCCAATGTAAATGATGGAGGAAGTACCCGGGAAAACGCCAGGAAAGAACCACTGACCCATGAGAACATACTGGCAAGCTTTCTCACATTCCCACATCGGCTGAGCCTGAGACTCAAACCATGACAGAGGTGAGATGGCTGTGATTTGTAATAATGAGCACTTTAGACCACTTGGCCATTCAAGGCCCCACCATTGTTACAAAAAACTAAATCAGAAAATAACTTCAAAATTGCTCATCTGAACTGGACCATACTTTGGCTTTTTGATATGAATGGCTTTCAGATTTATGTGAAGGATGCTGATACATGATTAAACATTATAAAAAATGTCAAATGTCATCATTCAATGTATTTATGAGATATATCCAAAACCAAGATTTGAGAAATGGCAAAAACGCTCAAGCCAGTACATCTATAACCTGAGTGAAGACCAAATGAACTTTCCAAAATGGCCATCATGGCAACAATACTGCTGTAAGACTTGGAGTTATCATTTATGGTCAACAAGATATCATAAGAAATCTTTTGGTACAAATCCCAAAGTTGCTATGACAATACATTCAAGAGGAGAAATAACAATAAAACGATTTTCACTACTAGACATCACGAAAAGGTCTTTCAGTGAAAACCCCAATGCTGATATAACCATCCATTTTGGACTAATGATAAGAAGACTTTCATGATGGCCACTGTGGCAGCCATAATGAGTGTCTCAACAGCACTGTTTCCATTATGGGCAAATTAGACTGTCAGATGAATCTGTGTAAAGTTTCATGGGAAGGCTCCAAGTAATTTAGTTTAGGAGTAGTGGTAACAAACTTGTGCTAATGAAAACACATACGATGAACAACAGACCATCCTGTAAGCTCTCCTTGTCTATGACCAGTAGACTAACTAAGCACTGGATGGACAACAGAACATCCTGTAAGCTCTCCAAGTCTATGAACATTAGACCTAAAAACTAATGAAACTTTAACCAGGTCATCTACTGTTAACCATGATAAAATATGTAAAACTTCATGATCCAAAGAAACAGCATGCAAATATTCTTACCTTTTCCAACTAGCCGTTTGAGCTGAAGAAAATTTTGATGGATATCAGAATTATCACAGATAATCTCCTTTAGTTTATCTAGTGACATGGACTTGTTAAAACCCCAGTTGATTTGAGATTGTTCACCATAAATTACTGTCAGGAAAATGGGCTCATTGAAGGCACCAGTCAATACGGGTATTTTCTGAACCTGCAGTAGAGATTATTATTATCATTATTATTATTCTATTATCATTAATATTTTTGTTATTATTGTTGTTACTATTATTATGCTATTTTGATTAGAAAGATGCATTGCTAAAAGGGCCTCAATTACCACAAATAGCTCTGTACAGCATTATACAGATGAAGCTGTGTTGGGAATACAAGTTCGGCAATATCATTGCTCATCTAAATTATGATGTGGAATTCTTGAAATCCCACTTCTTCAACAACTAATCAATACAAGCAGCATCTCATGTTAAGATACAATGTTGATAAACAAGGGCCATAACTCAATCCAAATGAAGCAGATGAGACAAAAACACAGTTGATCAACAAGGGCTATAACTTGTCCAAAATGGAGATGAGACAAAATCCCTATGAGACATTATTCAGCATCCAATTACATCAGAATATGTTTAATGGTTCATGAGCTATTTTGTTTGCAAAGATATGATGTTGATTAGTAAGGAACATAACTGGTCCAAAATGACATGGACAAGAACAATCCCATAAATGGCACATATATTTTAAGAGCCATTATTCCTATTAAATTCCATCAGTTGTTTCGAAATCTGCGTTGATTTAGAGCAATATTTGATGTTAAAACACAAATTTGTTTGACAAAGGACATAAGACTTTCCAAAATGGAGTAGATGAGACAAAAGTCATAAAAGAAACATACAGAAAATGTTCTAACTAAATTATTAGAATTTATTGAATGGCTTTTAAGCTCTGGCAGTTTCAAGAAAATCCCATAAGAAAATATGAAGATAATTGGATTGCAACTCTACCAAAAATTGAAAAGACAAAACCTATCAAAGGCACAGGTAAATATGAAACATAGATAATATAAGAATGTATCTGAATATGTTTAATCATGCTCGAGTTAGACCTGTTCCAAGCAATATCATCACAAAGATAAGTGTGTGTGTATGTGATTTGGATTTTTAATGTAGCTTTAGCAATTTTTCAGTCATAGCGCTATGATGTCTGCAGTCTGGCAGTTTATAGTGATGCCTAGCACTGGGACATCATGTCGCAAACATGGAGCATCATGTCCCACAGAGTCGCATTATCCTGACACCAGGCTGACCAGTCCTAACACTAACCGTGTAATGCTGAGCACCAAGTTAGACAGCTGTCAGTACCATTGTTCTAAGTCTATGGTATGACCCCACACAAAAATATATGGAGTCGATGAGATGAATCTCTAAAAAAGCTGATTTAGATCTATGAGAAAATATTCTTTCCAAATAGCATTGGAATATGTTGAATGATTTTTAAGATGTGCTAGTTATAAGCAATATTTCATATGAAGATATGACATAATGGCTGATTGGGTGGTTGTGTGGATTTTACACCATTTTTCATCACTTCATAGCTATGCATGGCGGTCAGTATACTTGGTGGAGGAAGAACCAGGGACAACCCCAGAAACATCTGCAAGCCCTTGAGAAGCTACTGCCAGGTTTTCTCCCATACCCATTTTGTCAAAGCCAAAACCTTAACCAACAGTAAGATGTGAGATATACAATGATCTGTAAAAGGAAGAACCTTATGGTTGTTGTTGTTGTAGGGTTTAACACCATTTTTCAGCACACAATAGGCTATACATGGTGGCCAGTATTATTGGTGGAGGAAGAACCCGGGAAAACCCACGGAAAGAACCACCAACCCATGAGAAGCTACTGGCAAGCTTTCTCACATACCCATATTAGTTGAATCTTAGACTCGACCCCACGCAGACAAAGATGAGATGGCAGTGATCCGTAATGGAGTATGCTTTAGACCACTCGGCCACTCGGGGCTCCTGAAGAGGAACCTTATGTTGTTATGAAGTTAAATATGCAATCTAACATGATGACCAAATTCCTATAACTGATGACCAAATTCCTATAACTGATGACCGAATTCCTATAACTGATGACCAAATTCCTATAACTGATGGCCAAATTCCTATAACATGATGACCAAATTCCTATAACTGATGACCAAAGTCCTTTAACTGATGACCAAATTCCTATAACTGATGACCAAAGTCCTATAACATGATGACCAAATTCCTATAACTGATGGCCAAATTCCTATAACATGATGAACAGATTCCTATAACATGATGACCAAATTCCTATAACTGATGGCCAAAAACCTTAACTGGCATATCAATTTCTATGAAATACTGGACATACCAAATTTTATCAAAATATTTTGAAACAAATCCAGAAAACACATATCTGGGTACATGAGGCAATGTACAAATTGCACTACATCAGAATATTTTCAGTGGTTTTTGATCTATGGTGGTTGCAAGGGTCTGCTGTTGAGGTGTTTTTAAATTTCATGGAAAAATAGCAATAACTGTTAAAAGTGCTACTATTAAGATGAAACCTTCAAAAGGACATTCTATGTGTAACAAGCAATTCACCTATCAAATGGCAAGGTACTCTGCTAGATAGACACAGACACATGGACAGACAGACAAAGATGGAAAAGATATTCATCACTTGACTCCCACTTCTTGATCTTGGATGCTAATTAGGAAGATATTTCAACTCTTCCAAAAGGAAAAGCAACTCCTCTGAATACAGCTGTGAACATAGGTGTCAACACAATGATAAAAAATTATGATGTTGATGACAATGACAATAAGAACACCAGAACATAAAAAAATGAGTAAAAATGCAACAAATATAACAATGGTGCTGCCAGTGAAGGAAATGATAAAACATTAGTGATGATGATGATGATAATAATAACTATAAGTAAAAATAAGGAAAAAAACAAAAGATTTACAAACATAATAGTTGTTATTGGTTTGTTTCATTAGCTGGTTGTTTTAATGGCAATTTTTACACAGTACAGGCATTATCATGACAAGGATATTGGAATTAAGTGCCTTTTGTAACAATACACTGATTCAGCCAACTTGGCCAGGACTAGTGATGGGAATCGGTCAGAAATTCATAATCGATAATCGATTCCCCTTAACCAACAAATCATCGATTATAATCGGTTACTAAGAGCAAATTTTACGTTTTGTTAAACAGTTATATCTTTGATCAAGAGTTCGATATGTTTATAAATGTACAGGAGTAATCTCTTTTAATGACATGTATACTTTAACCTCACAATAATATTACATTGTGTGTTATTTTTGTTCTACAACTTTGTTAAATGAATGCAACTTTTTATGGCTGATCAGTCATATGTAACTGAAATACTGCTACAATCCCCCGAAATTCTTTCGTTCACATGTGATGTTTCTATAATTTAAAGTATAGAAGGACATGTTTTCTTGTTTGTCATTGTTTATAAATAAATGTGCTACAAAAGATGTTGCAATTTAACTGAAACAAATCAACAAAATGTGTTTAAATGTATTAACTTAACAATTTAACAACTTGACCATGTAATAATGACTATATGTTCCTAATTATGAATCATAAGGTTTCATATTTGTAGTTGGGAAGGGAATTAATACATTTCAGGTCAACTTGAGTGGCTGGGAGTTTTACTAAACTTTGTGCTTTGCATACACCTACAAAGTAATCTCCCTTTACACAAAATCGATTACGGAGTTTACAATCGATTATCTTGTTGTTTTGCTTAACCAACTGATGATCGATTATAATCGATAATCGGAACAGCACTAGCCAGGACATGGTTGATATCAAGCTTGCAAGCCATATATTAGAAAAATCCGATGTGTAATGTGATTTGGATTTTGAACGTAGCTTTAACAATTTTTCAGTCATATCATTATGATGTTTGCAGTGTGGCAGTTTGTGGTGATGTCTAGCACTGGGGCATCATGCTGCAGGCATGGAGTATGATGTCCTACCCAGTCACATTATCCTGACACCAGGCAATCAGTTCTAAAACTAACCTCTTAATGCTCAATGCCAAGAAGGCAGCTTTTAGTACCATTTTTATAAGTCATTGGTATGATTTCAGCCGGGGATCAAACTCATGACCTCCTGCATTCGAAGTGGACACTCTAACCATTAGGTCACAAATCTGACATTGTACCATCTCAGCTTCTGTAACTCCCAAAGAAAAGAATAATGAAGATGAAGTAAGAACTTAAAAACACATAAGGAATGACTGAAATTCTAATAATATAGGTAAAATTAATACTTCATTTTGCTTATTTGGGAAATTATATAACAAATTTTACATTTCTTAAAAGAGAGAGTATACAATTAATAAGAATTCAATTCTCACCTCTTTCCCATTCCAAACGAAGAGCTGTGTGTTATCTGTTATATCTAGCTGTTGAAGCTGTTTATCACAGTCATCTGCATATTAAAACAACAATGTAAATAGTACTCCTTCATGTATCTTTTTACATGCAGTAAATGGAAATACTGTTACACAATACCTTGAATATTTCATGGAAGATCAATTTGTAGAATATTTTAATTATGTTGTCTGGTCTGCCAATGTACTATCAAAAACAATAAGTCAAATGATGAGAAATGTAGATCAGTGTGACCTACATCTCCCCATTAAGTAATACCCAGTAAAATGAGTGTTCCCAACAAGTTAATAATAATAATAATAATGAGGACTTTTTATAGCGCCTAATCTTTAAAAGCTCTAAGCTCTTTACACCATCAATAATGATATGACTACACTACAGAACAACAAATGACAAAAACAATGAAATTGGAAAACATAAAAACATGCCGAAAATATATAAGATACAAATCATGATGAGGTCGCTAGCTTTGTCCCTGAAGTTGAAACAGGTGAGTCTTGAGAGCACTCTTAAAAGGGACCACTGTGTCTTTGTGTCTAATTTCAATGGGCAATTCGTTCCACGTTGCCGGGCCCTGGTATGCAAACAAACGTTGTCCATATGACTTTATTTTCACTTTGGGAACAATGAGTATACGATTATCAGAAGAAAAGCGTAAGGATCTAGCTGGTGTATACACATGGGTGAGGCTGGATAGGTATGTTGGACTGGAGCCTGTCATTGAAATATAGCACAGAGAACAAATTTTGTGTTTGATTCTGTATCTAATTGATAGCCAGTGTAGGGTATAGAGCAATGGTGAGGTGTGCTCTGATCGAGGTACTCTAAAGGTGATCCGTGCAGCTGTGTTTTGAACTTTTTGAAGTTTCTGGAGTAAATATTGTGACGAACCAGACAGAATTGAGTTACAATAGTCCAGTCTTGAAAGTACTAATGAACACACAAGTGTTTTAGTGGCATCAACAGAAAGATATTTACGAATGGAACTGATGCGTCTCAATTCAAGATATGCAGCCCTGCAGATGTTCATGACATATTGGTGCAATGTGCTGTTTAGAGTAACACCTAGGTTCCGTACTGACTGTGAGAATTTAATGTTGGTGTTGCTAATATTTATTGTCTGAGGTAAAGGATGTGGATGAGAAAGTCTTTGTGTTGTGATCAGAATAGCCTCAGTTTTATCATCATTCATCTGCAACTTGTTACATGTAATCCATGATTTCACATCCCAAATGCACTTCTCTACTCCATGGATGGTAGCATCAACTTCAGTTGGGTGGCTAGACTTGTATATTTGGGTGTCATCAGCGTACAGTTGGTGCGACACTGGGTGATGATCTATGACACTTGAGAGCGGCTGAGTGTACAGAATGAAGAGAACAGGTCCAAGAACAGATCCCTGTGGAACACCATAACATACGTCAACTGGGCTGGAGTGTATTCCATTTGCAGATATAATTTGTGTCCTGTTAACTAAGTAGGACTTGAACCACTGTAAGGCTATATTCTGAATGCCAAATACATGCTGGAGACGGTGAAGTAATATATCATGGTCCATTGTGTCAAATGCTGCAGATAAATCCAGGAGAGTGAGGACTGTAATCTTTCCACTATCGAAAGCGGAGAGAATGTCACTAAATACTTTCAGAAGAGTAGTTTCCGTACTGTGGCAAGGGTGATATGCAGACTGTACATTGCTAAAAAGATTGTTTGAATTCAAATGAGATACAAGTTGAGTTAGAACAACCTTTTCTAATATTTTTTATATGAAAGGGAGATTAGAAACTGGGTGGTAGTTCTTTAAATCGTTATGGTCCAGTGTTGGTTTCTTCAGCAGTGGCTTTACAATGGCAGTTTTGAAAAATGATGGGAATTCCCCTGATGAGAGAGAGATATTAATAACATCAGTTAGTGAAGGCAATATTGGTTCTAAGCACTCAAGCAGCAGTGATGTCGGAATTGGATCAAGTTCACAATACTTTGGTGCACTTTTCATCACGATTGTCCGTACTAGATCTTTAGAAACAGGTTCAAATGCTCCTAATGGTTGTCGCTGAAATTTTGCATCATAACTGTATGATGACGAATCAGTTGAATTTGTGCTGTCAAGTGCATCTCTAATGGTTTGAACTTTGTCATTGAAGAAATTTGCAAATTGGTCTGGTAGGTCTAGTGGAGAGAAGGTTGTTGGAATTGGTGTACATTTGTTCCTTGACATTAGTTTGTTAGTTATCTCGAAGAGCTCTTTGCAGCTGGAACTCTCCGTGATCTTAGAACTGTAGTGGGATGATTTGGCTAAATGGACTATGTTTGTGACGTTCTTTTTAGCGGTTTCGTAGATTAATTTATGAACAGTGAGTCTGGTGGAAAGCCAAAGCCTCTCTGCTTTTCGGCGATGTCTTTTAGCAGTGCGAAGCTGGTCCCTAACACTGCTATACCAAGGAGAACACTTTTTTATTGATACTCTGCATTTGGTGGCTGGGGCATGTTTTTCAAGCAATGAACGTAGGCAGTTATCAAGTTATTCCGCTGTTGGATGTAAGAAAGTTGTTAGATTTTCTTGAATGTCATGCATAAATTTGGTTCTATTTATCATACGGAGGTTTCTCTTAGTAGCAAATAGAGGTGGAGGGTTAGGGACTGATACGTCAAGATGGCATACAATGCAGCGATGCAAGTCCGTGGGATACAAGAGTTGATTGCAGAATATTATCATCAGGTCTATAAAGAAACCAGTCTAAAATGTGACCAAGTTTATGGGTAGGTTGGTTAACTGACTGTTTAAGATTGAAAACATGAATGGAATCTAAGAGTTTTGACGTGTTTGGTTTACCAGGACAGTCATAGTGAAAGTTGAAATCTCCAAGAATAATTAGGTTGCCATATCGAATTTCGATACTCTAGAAGATTTGGAAACTGCTCCAAAAAGAGAGATTCAGTCAGCTTGTTTTTTCTACTAGGAGGAGGACGGTAGAGACAGAAGAAATGGACTGACCTTTGTTCCAGTATGAACGTTGTTTGGACTAGTTGACTACATGCAACAGTATCATTTATAATGGTGTTTAAAACAAAGAAGAAGAAAAAGCAAAGTAATTACTGGAGTATGAGCTAATGTTCATTGTGACTTTACCATATAGCTGTGTTATGTTGTGCCATTTAAGATGAATCCATCCAAGTTTATGACTGTACATAACTTTATTGTTAAAAAACCAACTGACACTAATGATCAGGTCCATTACTAGGAGGGCACAGTAGCTCATTGATTACAGTACTGGACTCGTGACCAAATGGGTGTGGGTTCAAATCATACCACTGGATCAAGCTGAGTTGGCTACCATGCTGTCTACTTGATTGGTTACTGTACTGGACTCATGACCAAATGGGTGTGGGTTCAAATTATACCACTGGATCAGGCTGAGTTGGCTACCATGCTGTCTACTTGATTGGTTACTGTACTAGACTCATGACCAAATGGTTGTGGGTTCAAATCATACCACTGGATCAAGCTGAGTTGGCTACCATGCTGTCTACTTGATTGGTTACTGTACTGGACTCATGACCAAATGGGTGTGGGTTCAAATCCTACCACTGGATCAGGCTGAGTTGGCTACCACTCTGTCTACTTGATTGGTTACTGTACTGGACTCATGACCAAATGGGTTATGGGTTCAAATCCTACCACTAGATCAGGCTGAGTTGGCTACCATGCTGTCTACTTGGGCAAGGGACTTTACTCTAAGTGAATCAGCTCTAAATAACCTATATATGTTGCTGTATTGTAAAACCACAGGATTCTGATGTTTTATCAATAAAGTACGGTTAAATCTCTGACAACACGAAATACCCTTATCGGTAATATAAATAAACACCATGGTAAAACACACAAATCATGCATGATTCTATTTTGGACTAAAGGCTAAGGCATTTGGTCAATACAAATCCAGATTAACTTTGTTATGGCCCAAGATCCCATTTTCATAATAAAGAAATATGTCAGAAATAATGGAATGGTAATGGAATGGAGCAAACTTCTCCTTGACAAGCCAAAAGAAGAATTTATATATTTGTAGGACAGATTTTTCTCTACTCATATCAATGGGGGAAAACTTAATTTCAACTCATATACTTTCAAACTGATGGGCCTTTCTGTCCAAGCAAATCTGTTCACCACATGTCTGTTGATATACTTCCTTCTGAAGGCTTATTATATAACTGCCATGCAAGTTCAGAATTTCTGGGTTAGGCTGGAAAACCTATATACATTTCAGCCGGGAATGTCAATGCAGGATTTTTCTGTGAACTTAAATGAGGAGATTGTTAATCTTTTATTATCATCACTTTAGGGGAGAGGGGGCAGCAATTACTAGTCTGCACCTGAATTCCTCCAGTTGTCTGAATGACCTTGGGAATCAGATGTATTGGAAGACTGGAGTACTCATGGATACTGTTCCAATTAAGTGAAAAAGAATTCATGTTTTCAGTTGTTAGACAAGCAAGATGAAGGATAGAAGCTTGGTGTTCCACCTTAGTTTAATGAGATCCTCATTGATTTCACTCCAAATGGTACAGATTCAACTGAAGACTAAGGAGTGGTTTGGCAATTCTGTCTAGACAGAGTCCACTAGAACACTGAGCATGCCTGGGATGTAGCAGGCTTGTATGTGGATTTGATAATGACATTTCTGAAGAAAATCTCCTAGCAAAAAGACAGCTGGGGCCTTGGTTCCCCCATGCCTCTTGAGATATCTGATGACAGTCAACTGTCTGAAAACCACAACATTCCACATTACATCAACTGCCAAAATCAAAAGCCATTCACAGTGGCTTTCATCTCCTGTAGGTTGAAGAAACATTCCTACAAGGTCTAAAACACATTCACTCCTTGAAAAAAGGGCATGACATTTTCAAAGCAGCCAGTTTTGGGTTAGGGGCAAAATCAGTCAAGATTTTGGTATGTTTATAGTAAAGTCTACGCAATGAAAAAAAAATATGCTGAAGGCAATTAAAAAATAATTTTATTTATGGAAATAAATGATCATTTATTTCATATAAGTGGACATTAAGGTCAATCAATGACAAACTGCAAGTGCCATTAACCATAAGAGCACAGCAGGCAATTAAGATGGCTTTCATTAGTTTATGATATGATGAAGTAGACAACCGAGTTCCAAAATTTTCAATTACTACCAGGAATGGATGGAGATTACATTCCTATGGTGAGAAAATTTCAAAGGATTACTCAGACTTGAGAAAAGTAATAAAATGAAAGGTGTGTACGTTTGATTTGAATTTTAATACAGCTTTTACAAATGTACAGTCATATTTTTATGATGTCTGCAATGTGGAAGTTTATAGTGATGTCTAGCTCTGAGGCATCATGAGGCAGACATGTAGCACAATGTTCCACCCAGTCACATTATCCTGACACCAGACCAACAAGTCTTAACACTAACCTCTTAATGCAGAGCACCTAGCAAGGCATCTGTTAGTACCTATTTAGTAAGACTTTCGTATGACTCAGCCGGGGTTCGAACCTGTCACCTCTTGCATCAGAGGCAGATGCTCAACTGCAAACTCCAAAAAATACATCTCCGTATTCCTTAAGCACAGTCATGCTGGCTTCTGTTAGTGTACAGTTCAATGATTTTATGACTACCTAGCAAGAAGGTGGTCTCTAGATGTCTATGCCTAGAAAATGTGGAACTTTGCAGATTAGAAGAACTTGTAGTTGCCATTGAGTTTAATGTCCACATATTTTACACCACTGGGATATAGCTCTTGTTTGTCCATCAGAATGAATTTAATCAATCCAAGGAAATTTTTTATTCATAACTCTAAGCCGGGCATCACACACGTTATTACACCTGGCTACTGTCTTATCAGAACTATCAACTTTAGCACAGTTCTGAATCTCATTAAAAATTTTTACCCCAAAATACTTCTCCAAATTTGCAAATGTGTCTTTTCGAAGCTGTATGCAATATTTGTACGTCTACAATCTGAAATGAACACAATAACAGAGATCACACTGGGCTTCGCAAATGTCACAAATTGTGATTATTTCCTTGTTAGCACCAAAATATACCATTTGGTGATATTTTGGGTGACAATATTTTTGCCTTATAAAAACTGTATATACAGTCTTGGGTTTGGAGTGGAGAAAATCAAAGGCAGCATGACAGAAAGCAGCCAACGTTGATATAAAAATGGAATGGAATCTATTACATAAACAAATCCATGTTCCATAACAAACCACCCTAACAATGAATTGTTATATCATAATCTGCTTACGTTGTCTGGCCTTGGTACAAAGAGCTGTATTACAACCAAATAGCCATGCAACTAAATAGCTACAATCAACCACCGCTAAAGGTGGGAAATCAAAATGACTACAGTTGACCAGACAATAGCAAATGTTTTCAAAAAACATGTACCAGTAAAAATAGTTCTGATGCAACTTCAAAGAAAACTAATTACCTCTAAAAGCATTGATATATAATAAGCAAATTTTAAAAAATTCTGTCTCAATGTTCTACAATTATCTGATGATGCAGAACAACAACAAAAATGATATTTGAGTGGTCCTTCAATGAGAGCATGTAACAGCTCCTTAATTAATACATACACCTTCATCAAGGCAAGTCAACAACCTTTGATCAGAGGAAGTCAGCAACAAACTGAAATAAAAGCATTGCTTAATTTTTCAAAGAAATTAGAGCCTATTTATTGTGTCACGAAAGTTTCCTGTTTACAACCCAAAAAAATGCATATGGAGGACTCCTGTGTGGGTTATTTTCAGCATCCCAAATTTGCGTTAAAATACATAAATAAGTCTTTCCAAAATCATTGGAAAGATCAAAACATATTTAATAACTTGAATGAAATGTTTTTAAAAATAGCCACGAATGTATATCAGAGCAGTACATCTGAAAATCCTGTGGTGTCAACTTTACGGACTCTGGATGTCCCACCTGAAGCATCAGAAATCCATAGTGATGCAACCAATGATGTAATGGACAGTAATCCTGACAGCACTTAACTTGCAGGCCTTTGTGATTAACTCTACAGTTCCAGCAAAATTCTAAAATTTGCCTTTTTGGAAGTGGTAGTACAGCAACAGTCTTTGCAAGTACAGTAATTAATAAACCTGTTTCATTTATACCTGCATTTCTGAATTATTATTACATGACCTCAGTTTGGCCAGCAAAACTCTTCATCTGGCAAGACTTTGGAACCAAGGGTGCTGGAAAATCGGTGGTTTACTTGTACTGACTAGGTATAAAGGTTCTGCTACCAATCCTTTTACCTAAGGGGAGATCACTCTTGCCATACTTCCCACTCGGCATGCTGATGATGTTTTAGTACTTTTATTTCTAAAACTAATCAGAAATACATGGCTAACACATTTTGTTTGTGAGGTAATGAATCTTCTCCTATGTAAACTGGTTTAAGTATTTTAGTCCATCCATCCATCCATCCATCCATCCATCCATCCATCCATAAATACATACATACATATACACAAACACACAATTTGGGGATTTAAATATCAACTTTTAGCATCACATGATTGGCTTTCATAACATAAGCGCAAACATTACACAAAATCTGTAATCTCTTGAGAAATGACATTTACTACCTGACGAGATCAACAGAGAAATTCCAACCAAATGGTCCCACTCCACAACTAAGTTCTATCACAATAAATCTAATTCAATGGGTGTGATTCTTCAGCCCAAGTACATACATGTGGATAGGTCTCTCATTTCTGGTTAATACAGAGTGGCAAAAAAAACAAAATGGCAAAAAATATGTGTATTAAATTAAAGATTCAGCTTGGACAGGAATAGAGTAATCTTTTGTGATTTGGAATTTTAAGGTAGCTTTAACAATGTTTCAGTTGTATCATTACAATGTCTACAGTGTGGCAATTTATAGTGATGTCTAGCACTGGGGCATCATGCTGAAGACATGTAGCATGATGTCCCACCCACTCACATTATTCTGACACCAGGCCAACCAGTCCTAAGACTAACCTCTTAACGCTGCACATGAGATGCAGTGGACAAGGATTGAGGACTAATGCAATAAACAACAAACAGATTAAGGTATAGGGCAAATCCTTTGACATCTTCTACTTCTTGAAGCATGATATAAAATATAATACTGAACTTACTTGATAGAAGATCATATAGGTGACCCCCAGCTGCTGTTTGATTCATTCTGTGTACAACAAAAACTTCAGGCACCAGTTCTCCACCCAACTGAATAGACAATAAAACATAAATTGACAAACAATTTAAATTAAGCATTAAAACAACCATAACTGGCATGATTTACTACTGCATATCAACGATATGACTAATGCATATCAACAATAAAACTACTGCATATCAATAATATAACTACTGCATATCAATAATATAACTTCTGCATATCAATAAAAGAAACTACTGCATATCAATAATGTAACTACTGCATATCAACAATAAAACTACTGCATATCAACAATAAAACTACTGCATATCAATAATATAACTACTGCATATCAATAAAAAAACTACTGCATATCAATAATATAACTACTGCATATCAACAATAAAACTACTGCATATCAATAATATAACTACTGCATATCAATAAAAAAAACTACTGCATATCAATAATATAACTACTGCATATCAACAATATAACTATTGCATATCAACAATAAAACTACTGCATATCAATAATATAACTACTGCATATCAACAATATAACTACTGCATATCAATAATATAACTACTGCATATCAATAAAAAAAACTACTGCATATCAATAATATAACTACTGCATATCAATAATATAACTATTGCATATCAACAATAAAACTACTGCATATCAATAATATAACTATTGCATATCAACAATAAAACTACTGCATATCAATAATATAACCACTGCATATCAATAATATAACTACTGCATATCAATAATATAACTATTGCATATCAACAATAAAACTACTGCATATCAATAATATAACTACTGCATATCAATAATATAACTACTGCATATCAATAAAAAAACTACTGCATATCAATAATATAACTACTGCATATCAACAATATAACTATTGCATATCAACAATAAAACTACTGCATATCAACAATAAAACTACTGCATATCAATAATATAACTACTGCATATCAATAAAAAAACTACTGCATATCAATAATATAACTACTGCATATCAATAATATAACTATTGCATATCAATATTAAAAAAGGCCACAAGAATACGAAAATTAGAGAACAATAACTTATTCTTCTAAAGTGGGAATTGTATTTCTTAATATTATATCATGGTATAAACTGTTCTAGTTTATCATACTGTTCTAGCTCATCATGGTATAAACTGTTCTAGCTTATCATGGTATAAACAGTTCTAGCTTATCATGACATAAACTGTTCTAGTTTATCATGGCATAAACTGCTCTAGTTTATCATGGTATAAACTGTTCTAGTTTATCATCGCATAAACTGTTTTAGTTTATAATGGTATAAACTGTTCTAGTTTTTCATGGTATCAACTGTTCTAGTTTAATAAGGTATAAACTGTTCTAGCTTATCATGGTATAAACTGTTCTACTTTATCATGGTATAAACTGTTCTAGTTTAACAAGGTATAAACTGATCTAGTTTAACAAGGTATAAACTGTTCTAGCTTAATAATCATGGTATAAACTGTTCTAACTTATCATGGTATAAACTGTTCTACTTTATCATGATATAAACTGTTCTAGTTTATCATGGTATAAACTGTTCTAGTTTAACAAGGTATAAACTGTTCTAGCTTAATAATCATGGTATAAAATGTTCTAGCTTTTCATGGTATAAACTGTTCTAGTTTAATGTGGTATAAACTGTTCTAGTTTAACATGGTATAAACTGTTCTAGTTTATCATGGTATAAACTGTTCTAGCTTAATTATCATGGTATAAACCTCTAGTTTATCACGGTATAAACTGTTCTAGTTTGATGTGGTATAAGCTGTTCTAGCTTACCATGGTATAAACTGTTCTAGTTTATCATGGTATAAATTGTTCTAGCCTATCATGATATAAACGATTCTAGTTTATCATGATATAAATTGTTCTAGTTTATCATTGCATAAACTGTTCTAGTTTATCATGGTATAAACTGTTCTAGTTTATCATGGCATAAACTGTTTTAGTTTATAATGGTATAAACTGTTCTAGTTTGTCATGGTATAAACTGTTCTAGCTTATGGTATAAACTGTTCTAGTTTATCATGATATAAACTGTTCTAGCTTATCATGGTATAAACTGTTCTAGTTTATCATGGTATAAACTGTTCTAGTTTAACAAGGTATAAACTGTTCTAGCTTATCATGGTATAAACTGTTCTACTTTATCATGTTATATACTGTTCTAGTTTAACAAGGTATAAACTGATCTAGTTTAACAAGGTATAAACTGTTCTAGCTTAATAATCATGGTATAAACTGTTCTAGCTTAATTATCATGGTATAAACTGTTCCAGTTTATCATGATATAAATTGTTCTAGTTTATCATTGCATAAACTGTTCTAGTTTATCATGGTATAAACTGTTCTAGTTTATCATGGCATAAACTGTTTTAGTTTATAATGGTATAAACTGTTCTAGTTTGTCATGGTATAAACTGTTCTAGCTTATCATGGTATAAACTGTTCTAGTTTATCATGGTATAAACTGTTCTAGTTTAACAAGGTATAAACTGTTCTAGCTTATCATGGTATAAACTGATCTACTTTATCATGGTATAAACTGTTCTAGTTTAAGGTATAAACTGATCTAGTTTAACAAGGTATAAACTGATCTAGTTTAACAAGGTATAAACTGATCTAGTTTAACAAGGTATAAACTGTTCTAGCTTAATAATCATGGTATCAACTGTTCTAGCTTAATTATCATGGTATAAACAATTCTAGCTTATCATGATATAAACTGTTCTAGTTTAACCTGGTATAAACTGTTCTAGTTTATCATGGTATAAACTGTTCTAGCTTAATTATCATGGTATAAACTGTTCTAGTTTATCATGGCATAAACTGTTTTAGTTTATAATGGTATAAACTGTTCTAGTTTGTCACGATATAAACTGTTCTAGCTTATCATGGTATAAACTGTTCTACTTTATTATCATGGTATAAACTGTTCTTGTTTAACAAGGTATAAACTGATCTAGTTTAACAAGGTATAAACTGTCTTAGCTTAAGTATCATGGTATAAACTTCTAGTTTATCATGGTATAAACTGTTCTAGTTTGTCATGATATAAACTGTTCTAGCTTATCATGGTATAAACTGTTCTAGTTTATCATGGTATAAACTGTTCTAGCTTAATTATCATGGTATAAACTGTTCTAGTTTATCATGATATAAACTGTTCTAGTTTGTCATGATATAAACTGTTCTAGTTTATCATGGTATAAACTGTTTTAGTTTATCATGGTATAAACTGTTCTAGCTTAATTATCATGGTATAAACTTCTAGTTTATCATGGTATAAACTGTTTTAGTTTGTCATGATATAAACTGTTCTAGCTTATCATGGTATAAACTGTTCTAGTTTATCATGGTATAAACTGATCTAGTTTAACAAGGGATAAACTGTTCTAGCTTAATAATCATGGTATAAAATGTTCTAGCTTAATTATCGTGGTATAAACTGTTCTAGCTTATCATGATATAAACTGTTCTAGTTTAACCTGGTATAAACTGTTCTAGTTTATCATGGTATAAACTGTTCTAGCTTAATTATCATGGTATAAACTGTTGCTGAATCACAGCAAATAATGCCTGCAGGGCGTAATGTAAGCTGTGTGCATTGGCAACAACCAGTTTATACCTCAATAAGCTCAGGAAAAAAAAACCAATAAACTTTTATAATTAAAATTCCATGTAATTTTATCAATTATTTTATTTTTATGTTCCTTTTTGAAAAGATATTTTGTAACAGTTTTACAGTCTTAATCAAATGTATGAATTTTTGTTAAGGGCTTCTGCTATGTAGCTATTTTTAGAACTTGGGGCTTCTCTATCATTAACTTAATAGCTATGTCAAAAAGATCAAACCAGCAATGGCAGATTATGGAATGTTTTCAACATTCCCTGAATAGTCTAAATATTTTATCTAAACTGACAGTGACAGCTGTTCTGAGTGAAAGCACAATATTCAAAGCTGTAAGGATATGTTGTTTTGTTGGGCATACAAATGACTCTTGGATCTGATGTTTCACAGACAAATTATGACCATAACCAAAAATTAAAAAAATTATGAAAAGTATGTTTCAATAACTCCTTGCAAGTAAAACAAACATAAATAAGAACAGTTTGGAGAAGAATGTGATGTCTCCCATGATCATATATAACAGTGGAACCCTTACATGTACTGTACCGTAATTGCAATAAGAAACAAATGCAGCTGCATTTGGGACATGTGTGAAAGTAAGCGTATTTATCAAAATGGAACCCATATATGCCACAAGTGTTTCTTCTATAAAAAGACCCATAAATGCCTTCCCATTTTTCTGTATAAAAAATAAGTGCATATATGACTTCCCATTTTTCTGCATACAAAATAAGTATATATATGCCTTCCCATTTTTCTGAATCAAAAATAAGTACATGTACATATATGTCTTCCCATTTTTCTGTATCAAAAATAATTACATACCGTATTTTCCGGCCTTTAAGTCAACACTTTTTTACTTGAAAGTCAAGTCTTCGTCTTATACTCTGAATCGACTTATATATGGATTGTGTCATTGAAATTGCATCGACTTATATATTGATTACAATACCCAGTATGCTATTAAAATCTAAATTTGGCATTATTGAATAAATAAGAACAGTTTGGAGAAGAATGTGATGTCTCCCATGGTCATATATAACAGTGGAACCCTTACATGTACTGTACCGTAATTGCAATAAGAAACAAATGCAGCTGCATTTGGGACATGTGTGAAAGTAAGCGTATTTATCAAAATGGAACCCATATATGCCACAAGTGTTTCTTCTATAAAAAGACCCATAAATGCCTTCCCATTTTTCTGTATAAAAAATAAGTGCATATATGACTTCCCATTTTTCTGCATACAAAATAAGTATATATATGCCTTCCCATTTTTCTGAATCAAAAATAAGTACATGTACATATATGTCTTCCCATTTTTCTGTATCAAAAATAATTACATACCGTATTTTCCGGCCTTTAAGTCAACACTTTTTTACTTGAAAGTCAAGTCTTCGTCTTATACTCTGAATCGACTTATATATGGATTGTGTCATTGAAATTGCATCGACTTATATATTGATTACAATACCCAGTATGCTATTAAAATCTAAATTTGGCATTATTGAAAATAGGTCACATAAAAGTACAAATTCTTGTTAAATTACTATGTCAGTAATTTGTCATAAACTAATATGACTGCGTTTATATTTATAAATTTTGTCATTATTTATTTTGCATTCTGCGTGTATTTCTTATTTCTCAAAAATAAAATAAAAGAAAACAATTACCGGTAAAAATTTCACCAGGCCACATAGCTTACTTACGGTACTGTACTAATTCAAAGCATATTGTTTGTTCCTAAAAAAAGATATGAAATAAGTTTGTTTTATTCATCCTTTTTAACCATACTTCATTCTTCCTGATCACATTTTAGCAACTGGTCCATTAATATTTGATTTTTCAGTATAGTGTTGGACACAAGCGAGCGATTACCGGCATAATTGATCCTACAAAGGGATGTAACCCATATTAACTCAAGCATTCTATGATTATTTATAAAATAATGTAGATCATGCTTTCTACTGAATCCCCCAAATCATATGTTTCTAATTGTATTTGACAAAGTTTCTCAAAAAAATATGGTTTAAACTAAGCTAAAATCAGATATATACGATAGATGGATTACAGGTACTCATAAATCATCAGTGATCCAGTTTTAGTTTCGCAATTCTGTTTAAAGCAAATTGTAATGTCAACGCTTCACTTATATTTATTCTTAAACCAGCTGATGTTTCGGTGTTTCCCTTTGATTATACTGGTAGTTGATAAATTGGTCTTTGGTTTCCAACAACAATCAAAGCCAGCTGCTGCAATTGTTTAAACCTTGATATTGGCTATAGCTACCAATAATAGTTACCATATTGCCGGTACCCCATTGTTCTTTATCATTAATCCGCATCAATTATGCTACCCATTTTTAATATCAAGTGGATTAAGAACCACAGGAAATGGTACCCATTCCCTTCTCTGGATGTAAATAATGAATTTAGCCATGGGAATTGTTTTCATTGCTATAGTACAGGTACATTTTAATGAGTTCGGTATATTTTGATCAATCTTTTCAGTTATAATCATTCATATAAATATCCCTGTACAAATCATACAACTTATCTCACAATGCCTCCCGTCAAATCACGCAAGTCTTACACAGTGGCTTTTAAGCTGGAAGTTGTAAAGTTCGCTGAAGAGAACAGTGGGAATATGGCTGCTCACAGGAAATATGGTGTAAGTGAATAATTGCATTATGCACTACAAAAAAAAAACAACAAATAAAAAAAAATTGTGGCTGCAAAGCAAGATGGATTAATATTGAGGATAGATTAGAAGAATATGTCTTGACACAACATGCCGCATGTCGTGGAATGAACTCTGTTGATCTCAGACTCAAGGCAAAGGAAATCTCAACTGAATTAGGAATTTAAAATTTTAGTGGAAGTGTGTCATGGTGTTATAGATTCATGCAAAGAAGTGGACTTAGTATAAGACAACTCATTACCTGTTGCAATGGATATCATAATTAAAACAAATATGGTTTAAACTAAACTAAAATCAGATATATAGTGAGATCGTGCGTGCGTGTGTGTGTGCTCTCGTGCTTGAGAGAGTGAGAGATGAAAAAATTGGCTATTTGCAGCTTTTGCAAAGAGAAGAAAGACTGTATTTTGAGTTACCTGATGACTGTAATAATCCTCATGTATTGCTAGCCTACTATATTCCATTATCAATATAAACACCTCTAAATCAACAATTTATTCTTGTTTTAATTACGATGTACATTGTCACAACAACCACATGTCTACGCAGTGTTATTTACACTGTAATTAAACATGCTTAGCGCTTTGACTATAACTGAAACAAGATTGAGGGCACGAATCTATAGAATAGGTTAAATCAGCGAGGCTGCCAGTAGGGAAATTAGGCTCATCTTAGGGAAATTAAAATCTGTCAATATTCTATTGAGGTCGTTGTCCATACAAAATTTGTTATAAGGACAAGAGATCATACCCATTACTTTGTATTCGAACTCGCCAATAAAGATAATAGTGGGGTATATCTTTGAATAGATTAGTAATAAAATGTTAATTATATCCAAGTCCAAATGGAACAAACACTTAAAAAATAGTATATATATATATATATATATACGAATCAATTTAAAGGAGTCCAAGACTTTCAAACTTGCAATATAAAGTGACAAGTTTTTAGAAGTTACATTCGTAACTACAGGTAATAAAATGAACTACAATATGGATGTGCTTTCAATTATAATAAAACAAGCATGGACTGCTTATTCAGCTGTGTCAATTGATAACAGTATATAACAGTGATTTGTTCAGAAGTAAAATCACAAGCATGTTAGCATCGGTAATGCAATTTCAAGATTGCCGGTAATATGGAATATCATACAACAATACCATTACTAGTGTAAAATACAAAGCCAAGATATTGACCTGGCCTTGTCTTATACTCCGAATAGACTTATATATGGACAAATGATGGAAAATTTACAAAATTGGTGAGTTCGACTTATGCTCTGCATTGACTTATAGGGCAGAAAATACGGTATATGCCTTCCCAATTTTTGTATTAATAAGAATATATAGGCACATATGTTCCTTCCCATGTATCAGTTTGTAACAATTGCCTGGCCTTGTCTGCATTCCAGTGTGTTCTGCCCATTCACTCATGTGTTAATAAACATTCAACTGTAATCAATTATAAATGTGGCATATTGACTGATACAGAATGCAAGATCACCGAGACTTCTGGATGGCTGTGTGACAAGACATGAGATACAAGCAATAGTAAGACGTTTTCTCAACCAGTCAGTTAAAAGCTGCTTTTTTGGTATGGGACACATCCCAGTAATTTTCATGCAGAATTTTCTAAAATGGAATAGGACATTAATATATCGGTTTCATATTTGTATAACGTGGTCCAACACATTTTTAATGCCACTTTGAAACTGGTGAGGGATATTATTTTAGTCTTCTTATATACGCATTTATCACTTGGCTGAAAAAGCCGGAAATCAACAAGCTTAGGATGCTGTTAGCCACATGTCCAAGGTGATAAACTGGGCAGTACACAATGGCAAAGACTGACTAGTGAAGTACAAATCTGATATTTCTTCTTCAAATACATACCTGATAAAAACAAGCTATGAATATATCCACTAAACTGAGCTAAAGAAGGGTTAGTAGTAATCAGTAGATGCTGATTTGCCAGCTCATTATGTGATGTGAAATCAGGGTTTCTGTTGTGTGCAATTATACTCTACTTATCAATGTGTTTATACAGTACTTATCAATGTGTTTATACAGTACTTATCAATGTGTTTATACAGTACTTATCAATGTGTTTATACAGTACTTATCAATGTGTTTATATAGTACTTACAATTTTGAATTTTGGAATTGTCTCAACAGATGAATATTTGTCCATTAGGATTTTATTCATGTTTTTATAATGACAATGAAATCCACTAAAATTGGTATCCTACCAAAAACATTAAACTCAAAGTAAAGAAAAAATTGGATTATGACTAAAATAGACAGAGTACTTGGTGACTCCATAACATTAACAATTTCTCTATTCCAAGAGCTGAAATTCAGACTTATATTTGATTAATGTAAATAACCAATTTTATGAAAAGGTTTTGACCAAAGGCAAGTAATGCAAAATACTCTTTAAGTAAATCATTAATTAGAAACTATTTGTATAATCAAGAAGCCAAATTGTCACAGCACTAATATTCTGATTGACATTATCTGTTTGTCTGCAAGGATAAGTATACATACATCAACGATTTCCTGAAGCAAGACAGACATTTCTTTCCTCCGATCGATAGAGAGCTCCATCCATGTACAGGAGTCAGGGAGAGGCTGCAATGCCCCATGCCTGAACTCATAATTACATCCAAAATGGATTTGCAGTGTTAAATTATTTACTTCAGTCTCATACTCCTGTCTGGAAAAGAAAAGAAACATTCATTTAGCCAATAATATAGGGAAAGTGATCTGCAAACTAGTCCTGCCTCTAACTGGCATTTCAAGATCAGCACTGAACAAGCAACTTATATGAGATGGTTTTTCGCTGGCTATGTCAATGTCATGAGATCTAAAAGAAAGATACTGTGGAAATCCAATAAGTAAAGAACTTATTACATCAATTCAAAAGTGGGTGTGTCTCATAATCAAGGGTTACAAATCTGCTAAAAGATACAGAATGAGGACAATCAAACTTGGCAGAGGTCTCAAGAAAATTAAGGTGCCTACCATATTTGTTTCAAATTGAATGATAATGTATTTAATGTACAGCAGCAAAAGTGAGTGAGACTGGCAAACAATGCAAAATGCTGTTTACTGAGCAATGGTCTCACCAGTATCAAGCAGCAATGCAAATTTTGAAAAATCTAAGAATAATAAAGATGCAGAAAAAAAATGGGTACGGAAGATAATAACATGCTAAAACTTTGCAAACCCTGATACAAAATTCTGACAATGGAATTCAGCCAAAGTCGCATCAAGTTTCATATTATTAATTAAAGGAGAGACTGAATGGAAATGAATGTGTGAGTTTTGACAATAAGGTCCTATAACTCTGCTAAGGAATAATAGATTGCCGACAGTCTACCTCAGTTACTTTCTCATCAACATCTAAAGGTATACATAATATGTTGAAATCTAACATGAATGTGAGAAAATAAGTGAGATGGTTAGAAGAAATATCTGTTGGTAGGATGGATAAAGCAACCCCATTTAATTTCCCCACTTTCGATGAAATGAAAGTTGGCATAGGCAACCTGGAGCCTATCCTTTATTGCTAAAAAAACATTTCAAATGTCAAAATTAATCTGCAGCTCAAAATCTAAAGTTAAGACAAAAATTTTAATAATCCACTTAATCAGAATATGAAACTTTTAATATTCTAGTTAAACTCTAGTTCCTTGTTTTGCTCACAAATTCCAATTTATGATTACTCTGATATATTCTAAGTTGCTTATGTTAATTTGGGGTTCTAATCCGAGTTTAGATGATCAGAAAAGTTTGAAAAATTTCTGTGAAAATAATTATTTCTTTCCCATGTCTTTCATGCTTGGCAGTCAAAACAAAATTCAGTACATTTTAGCAGAAGTCATTTGCATATTTTAAGATGTAGATTTTACATATTGTGTATGAATTCTTTTCAGACTCACAATCGCTTAACTTCTCAGCTGATTTTTAAAAGAACATAAACCAAATGTATTCCTGTGTCAAATTTGTGTTGCCCTTATAAATGTACATGTACCATCTTACTATGGATCGATGGATAGTTACCCATTCTAGTCACCCTGACCCAACAACCAGCATTTTAGTACAAAAAATGTAAAATGTCCCCCTCATGAGCGGCCACTTTTGTTTCTTCAAATGTATCCAGAACCAATGAATAATTCAAATCTTGACGTAAGGTAAACAATTGATTATCTCTATTATCGCCACATGTCTCCCAGTGTCATGGTTCTGTTAGAAGTGTTGACTAAATATTAATAGTATATCATTATCTATAAAAGTCGATGTTTACAGGAAATAGGCTAAAAAATGTTATGATAGAGCTTGGGGCTTAACACTATGTTGAGTTCTTCTCATTATAACCAGATGTAATTGTTAAGATCATAACAGGGTCAGCATAGGCTAAAAATAGATTTTGTGCACTGGCACACACAGAGAACCTTGAAGAAAACAGTGTACCAGACAAAGATCGAAAAATCATGTGACAACACATTTATGGCATCCTTTACAAAGACTGCATTTCGTCCACTCGACACAAGTTCTGTCTGCATAATTAAATTGCACACAGTTAGCAACAAATGAATAAATCATAACCAAACATTAACATGTCATCAAGTTAATGGAGACATATTTTAGAAGTAAGTTGGTTATTCTACCCTATGAGGTCAGGGGAGGGGGGGACTTACCGAACAATTGTATGTAGAAAAAACTTGAAAAAACAAGTTTATGTTGAAGTGACTCCAATAAAAATAGTCATAACCGATAAGAAGGTTATTCAGCAGCAGTGGAAAATGGAGAAAATGGAATGATAATTATGTATGTACCAAGATGTATAAATGACATTTTTGAACGCATTTGCAATGTGCATGACAAGTATACCCGCTCGCATATCACACTTACACCAAGAAAAAGAACTATTAATTCAGTTGAAATAAGTTTGTTATTATAACAAGAAGAACCTTTTAATGATTAATGTTACTTTTAAATGAAGATATTAAATGCTTTGAAGTATGTAGCTTTCTTACTATGTACATTACATATACTTCTCATAAAGAACTTAGTCTCCATCTGGAAGGGCCACCTGTCTTATAAGGCGACTTTCCTGGTACAGAAGGGGTGGCCGTATAAGAGGGGGACTACTGTATCTGAAAAGCAGTTAACTGTCCAAAATTGTGAGTTACCAATTAAATTGAAACTTGTTGAATTATTAAGAATATTATTTATCTAAGATTTACCTTTTCCTATCAAGCTCTTTATTTTCTTCAAGGACTTCATTCACAAGGTCTTCTGGGATACCATAGTAAGGATTATTAACTGAAATCAAAGATTGTGATGAATTTTTTTTACAGTGTTGAATTTAGTTAATTGAAATAGACAGCACAGGATGGGTCAAGACAAATCTTTATAAGAACATACATACATATGTACACACACACACACACATACGTGTTTTAAGGTCAAAGTGGGGTCTTTAACATTTATCTCTGAAACTGGGGTCCCATGTTTCTAGTTGTCGTATCTGCTAACTGCCATCAAATATAACAAAAACATGGACTTATGAAATGAGACACACACTTAAATTTAAAGATAGTATTTGCATTTGTAAAATAATAGCTCTTGAAAATTTTAACAGTAGTCATAGGAATTGGGGTCCCGGAAGTCACTAATCACGTGATATACTCTCGCACCCGAAATCGGGACCGAAAACACTCACTTGAAACTGGGGTCTTGAAGCAAATCATCTTAAAACACAACAATATTTATAGTATAGAGTGAAATGAAAGATGATTGAATTGCTTTGTTCTTATATATGTAATACCTTAATAAGTGTCACGTTAAAATGTACGCCGATAAATCAACCTCTCACCTTGATGATAATGATTGGTGGTTTAGAGGCTGATATCCCCAATTCATTAAAATCTGCAGCCAACACTTATGTGGAATATGGTTGTTACCAATTACCTATGTGTCTAAAGTGTATGCAGATTTGCACATTTTAATGACCAGGTGAAATCAGACCCATATATTGTCCATCAGTGTCAGCAGATTTGGGGGAGACGGTGATTATCGGACTAGCTAAAATGTTAACCACTTTGTAGACGGTTGTAAATGTCAGTTGGTTCTTTTATCCCCATTTGTATATTTTCCTATTAAAAAGAGGGGCAGGGCATTTTTCTCGCCATTTTTCAACGAAGATCGTAGCATATTGATAAAATAACTAAGTCTGAATCCATGTGTCGGAAAAATTCATAGCGGAACACACCAATCAGTACGCGATAGCAGGTGCCATTTCAACCGACTGTTTAACGGCATTTTTAAAGTGTCATATTTGCCTAGAAAGTAATTTTGTAACGATTATACCTACATTACGTTATAGAATAATACAAATACATGTCTTTTTCACATATCCGATTTAACACCAAATAAGAAAGAAAAAAATGCATGTTATTTACATGAAGTTCAAATTGTATGATAAATTAATGTATAGAACTATCATGCAAAAGAAAAGAACCTTGCTCTGTTTCTCTTCTCTCTCTCTCTCTCTCTCTCTCTCTCTCAGATGGAAATTTTGTCTCCATATTCAAGCCGAAAATTGACAGACATCTAGAAACTCTGTAAAAATTTCATATTTAATTCGTTACCTAATCGGATTGTTCAGCATACAACTAATTACCATCCCTTATCCAGGCCAACCATTTTTTTGTACAGCCTGCGGTTTTATATTTTTTGTGCTCAATTTTTGAAATGATAAAGATTTTTGAAAGTTTACCCAGAAAAGTATCACCTCCACGACACATGTCACATACCAAATCCATATTTCTAGACTAATAGTCATAGCCACAAATGATGGTTAAGCGCCATAGTAAGAAGTTTACGTGTCCATCATAATTATATACATTATTGTAGAACCCCTAAATATGCCCATGCTCACTCACACGCATGACAAACACATTTAGGGGTTGTCCATAGAGGACGTCCGCAGAGAATACCCGTTTTCCTCCACACACACACCTTGTCCGGATGTTGCTTACCTCCCACCCACCCACCCCCACTGCGACGTTCGTATCTAGTATAATACACTGCTCTTTAGTCTAGCAGTGTAGTAGCTGGTGCTCTCAAAATACAACGCTCACTGATCTCGTCACAATATCTAGCTCAAAACAAAGAAAAATTAAACAGAAAGTTCTTTCTTTAAAAAGTCTTTATTTAGAACATACAACTAAAATTGTCATCTCACAGAAACCATAATTCGATAGACTGTCAATGTCTTACTCCACTTCAACAAACGTAGACTGTAGCCAGTCAAATAAGTTGCGAACAACTGGCAGACCATAATCACTCCTTTCAGTTGCGTTAGTTGATGATGCAGTTGACAGAATAACGCTAACAAATTCTGGTTTTACATTGCCTACGTCTGCCACCTCAGCTTGTGTGCTCACAGCTGCATGCATGTGAATACGGGCATGATTGCACTTCGTAGCCTGAGATGGAAAGTACAGGCCACACTGATTACAAACGCGCTTTTCAAGATTAGAATTCACAGACCGACTTTGGAAATCTAATGGCATGCTCTGGAAGTCATGTAAAGGCTGCAGATGTAAAAGAGTCAGTCGGCGATAAAGCGATCCAAACGTTCCGTTGTTGCAGCCAACTGGTGCATAGGTAATCCCTTTATGTGCTGTACTGTGGAACAGGTTGTGGTAAAAATCGTCCAGGAAATAAATTGTAGTTAGTGTGATGCTGACCACAACATGAATCACTGCTGTACTTCACAATCTGCAAGCAATACTGCGACTGTTGAATGTGACGACTTGACCACTCATCTTACAGTGGATCGGTGTCCAGTTTTCCTGCATCACATGCTATAAAAGATGCTACCACATTAAATTCATCAATAACCGTTTTGAGGTCCAGATTTCTGCCAGCACTTTACCGGCCTTCTGGAAATTGGCCCTTTCCAACTCTTCATCACACGTCTTGCCATTGTCCAAATGAAATTCATAATGACTGTGAGGCAGAATCAATCCTGATAGGTCGCGTAACAGAGGATCCATGTGTCGTTCAACGGAGATGTAGGCAGAGTAACCTGGTGCATAACCAGTAGCTTCCTGTGCGTCGTTGGTTTTCAATGGGCTTTCCTCCACTAATTATACTAAGTTGTACTGGCGGCCATGTATTGTCCATCGTGTGCTGAAAAATGGTGTTAAACATGGTTCCCACGCTTTCCTAAATACAAATTTCCAGGTCTTTTCCAGGACGAAATTAATTTTTTCAAGATTAACATATGACTATTACTGAATGGAATTAAAAAAAAAACATTTTGGATTATAATACATGCATTTTGTAAATCCAGATGTCTCTGTATCAAGACTCTCCAAAATATATGTCAGAAAAGATGATCGTGTACAAAATCACAAAATGAGTCACACAAAACAAATCTGATTATATTCCTTATAATTGGCATTTAAAGCCATTTCAATGTTCTAACTTTATTTTGCTGACCTGCATGATGTTGCTACGTGGAAACAACATAATGAGCACCATTTATTTTGTTTCCTTTCAACTTTTAATTCTAACGAATTCTAGAGCAATATATATGCATGTTATACATAGGAAATATTACCTATCACAGTATAAAAGGAACCCAATAATTGCAAATTAACCCTGAATTTATGTGCACCAATAAAATCTCAAGCAAGATTTTTCAACCAGCCTAAAAAGTCCATCAATTTAAGACATTTACAAAGTGGTTGATTTAAATTTTAACAAAAGACCTTCAAAATTATATATTGTTGTATAAACGGGACTGAATTTTCTGTAAAATCAACTTGTAGTTTAATAAACAAGTCCCAAAACCTGAATTGATACATGGGCTTTTATCATTTCTTAATATTTTATGAAAGGGACGACAATTTTCCATTTCTCGTGCGTTCTTTCTAAGATATTAAACCAATGATTCAAGCTACATATCACTGTGTAATAGTTTCGCAACAAAGTTCAACTCTGAGATTCGAAATTTTTCTAATCCTGGTTTTCTCAGAATATTCCATCTCTATTTTTCACATTTTGGATCGAATGTGGTTCAGAGCAATTACATACATACATACATATATATATATATATATATATATATATATGGAACCTGCCGCCACCGTAAGGTAACTTAACACAGTGGGCCTAGCAAATTTAAACTATGTTATATCGACTTATACCTGCAATGAAATCGATAGGAAAATTATTTAATTTCTCAAAAATGGCAAGTATTATAAGTGGTATGTCTTTAATCCGCTTACAAACTCGACGAAACTCGGCATTGATGAAACTTGACCCAGTACTGGCCATTTGCGTTAATAGTCACACGACTTCACAAATCTCAAACAACGTAATCGGAATAATCACGTGATATCAACAACAAACTCTTTTTTTAATGTTGTTGTTGTACAAAATTTCAATTATTTTAAATGAAAGTGATACCTTTTGTAAAAACCAGAGAGAACAAATAATTCTCAACATATTTATTTTTAGGACAACCACAAGAAACTTGGCCAATCTGATTTATCAAGTAGACTGTTTCAATTGCTTCGTATGCTCCCTAGTTGAAAGAGCACATGCCAACAAGGTAAACACGTAGTACAACAAAACTCAAGAAGTAATATAGAATTTTGGGCTATTTCATTCTGTATTTTTATTACAACCAGTATTTCATTTTTTTCCCTAAAATATTTGAAAATAACTGTTGTGAGATTATGTGTGCTCATCCTACTAGCTATCCAACTAGCTAGTAACAGCTCAAATTTCATCAACGCATTAGTTTTATTGTCTTTCAGCAGATTAAAGACAACAATTTTGATACTTCCAATTGCTTATAAAATAAATAATTTTCATACTGATTTCCTGCAGCTATAACTCTATTTAATGACGATTAAGTTTGCAAGCCCATCCCCATAGCGGCTTTGCTTTAACGCCACCATGTTAACCTCTGTTGATGCTGGTTTTCATACCTTCCATATAAAAGATTATACGTACATCGAGCAGACTGTGAAACAAAAAGTCTACTTGACGAATCTAACCCACTAAGTATTTGGATTGTCTCAACAAATATTTATGGCAATTACCCAAATGATACATACTGCAACCTCTTAATATTCTGGTTAGAATTCGATAAATTTAACTCACAATCAGTTCAGTTACGATTCAATTACATAATTGTTTCGGGCATGAAGTTGTGGAGTACAACATCTGGGATCTTCCCGACTTTCGTCAATATTTTCACGGTTGGGGAAAAATTATTATTACTCCCGCCTTTTTTCCGAATTCCCGGAACCCTGATTAAACCCTCAACAATAAAGCACTCTAATCCTAGTTAGGTCCTTCCATCATGAAACCTGGTTAAATTTTAAACTGCCACATCCAAGTGATCCCATATACACTCATACACACTATTTCTAGCATTAGTCTCTATTTTAAACTGCTGGCATATACTATCTAGTCATATGTCATCGATATCGTCTTTTGTCAACTAAATTGATTCACGACGCATATCAAGCTTTATATTATATAATTATAACAATAAATACCGTTGCGGCTTCATTTAATAATAATAATAATAATAATAATAATAATAATAATAATAAATAATAATAATGAGGACTTTGCATAGCGCCTAATCTTTAGAAGCTCTAAGTAGTTTACAACATCTATAGTGATATGACTACACTACAGAAGAAAAAGAACCACAAAAAAAACCATGAAACTGGAAAACATAAAAAATGCTGAAACATATAAGGTACAAAACATTAGGTCTCTAAGTTTGTTCGTACAGTCGAGAAAAGGTGAGTTTTAAGAACAAGAAATCTGTGTCAAGTGAACATCCAGGAACTGCGTTTCAAGCCAGTAGGAACTGGGCAAATGGTTGACATGCATGGATATCGTAAGAAGTCTTTTGATGAAAACCCTATGTGGATATGTCCAACAACTCTTCTGTAGCAGTGATAACAGTATTTCCAAAGTTGACACATTGATTTTTATAAGATATCATACTGGCATAATTTACATTCAGACCTAACTAAATTTTAATGAGAAACCATAAGAGATTATGGAGTTAGAATAAGACTTTCAAGATGGCTATTATTATGACCATATTTGAAGCCAGATCAGTACATTTTCAATAAGGACAAATGGATATCATCATCAATCTTGTGAATCCCCCCCCCCCAGTAATCTTCCATTTATGGAAGAGTCACGATAACAAGATAGTGGATAACAGACATGCACCTTTTTCATTTAGCACCATACACAAAATGTCTTCTGGTAATAACCAAATATTTGCATGACTTTGCATCAAGCAGTAATAGGGACACAAACATTTTCAAACTGTCCACAGTACTGTAGTAGGCATAGTGGAAGTCAGATCTTCAAAATTTTCCTAACCTATACATCATACGAGTTCTTTTGGTAAAACTTCAATGTCAATTTTTGTTCATCAAGTAGCAATAAGATTTTCAAGATGACTGCCACATGGGACAGCAGACATGCATGATTTTCATTCAGGATACAAGCTGTTTTCCTATATAGTGAAAATCCCATATTGACATGACCATCTATTCAGGATTAGAGCAACAAGATTTTCAAGACAGTCACCATGGTAGCCATATTGGATGCCTCAGCAGTACCAACTAGACTTTGTGATGACTGTGCTTAATGTTTCATGGCTATTACATGTTTAGGAATCTTGTTGACAAGCTTTTGCTTAACAGACAGACAGAAGACAACAGACCATCTAGTTAGCTGTCATGAACTATGGCTGGTAGAGCTAAAATCTAAATACCTGTATATGTTCTATAAATATATACAAACTACTTAGTATAAATACAAATATTTCGTCTTGTATGGATTGATTTCCTTCATATTTAATTTCCAACATGGATTTTAATGATTTCAAGTATACACAACTGCACAGTTGCAGAAGCATTAATATGGTTGTGCTGGATATCTCATCTCCCAATGACAAAATTAAAATGAACAGCATAACAATAATATCCATGAAAACTGATTATATGTGTCTTCACACACATCATTCTCATGTGTTCGCCATACATATTTTCTAATTAGGTCTGCATCATCATTGGACCCATCTTTAATTTCTCTGATTATGTAAAAACTGAAACTTTTGCTTCTGCTGCTGGGTACATCATTGCAATCTGATAAAAGAATCCATCAATGCTTGGATCTTATTTTTTAAAAAAACTGCATATCTTGACAATATAAACCCATTGTTGTAATTTCGATGAAAGTTATGGCCTCCAGAATGGCAAGTTGCAACCAAATCATATATAAGACTGACACATAAATAGAGGCCATGCTTTTGATAATATTTGTATATTCCATGTCTGCTCAAATCAACTCACAAATATGGCAGCTCAAATGGCAACAACTTCAACCAATCAGATCAAAAATTACATTATTAATGTGAAAGGATCTTATTCATTAGCTAATTCATCCAGGATCTGCATGATAGCTGAAATGTTAAGTCTGTTCAAAATAGGACCAGAAATATGGTTGCTAGAGTAGCAATATGTCTGGCTAATCAGACGCAAGATGATACCTCCAAAATATTCATCAATCTTACTGAACTTGTTTAATGTCTTAGTGATATAATTTTATCTTCAAGTTGGATCAAAATTGGATCAAAATTCTGACCTTCATTATGGTAGCAAGGTTAGCCAATCAAATCTAAGATCACTTCATCAAACTGCATACATCTTGCTCATTATCAAACCCATCAAACATCTTTATGATATAAAATCAAGTTTGATCAAGGTCAGATAAGAAATATGGCTGCCAGAGGTGCATCTAATTTAGTAAATTACCTAATTAGTATGTGTGGATTTCGCTCATTATCAAACTCATCTGAGTTCCTGATCATGTAGACATTATTGTTATAATTTTTTTTGCAAATACAAATTCCTAAATACAAGTGTAAATGTCTGACAAACACAACTACAATATAATATATTTTAATATTTAAAAAAATCTGATTACATATCTTAATTTTTAAACTGTGATAAACACAGGGATTGTCCTGCGTTTCGCCAATGTCGCAAATTGCGATGTTTTTCCCTTATTGCCGACAAAAATGTCCCATCTGGTGATTTTTTTGGCGACAGACTTTTTGGTTATTTAATTTGTAAAAACAATCATGGATTTGGACTGGATAAATTAAAAGGGAGAACGAAAGGAAGCCACAAACTTGACTAAGCAATGCATTGGAATCAATCTGTACACAAATGATCCTTTGTTTGTATTGACAACCCCATCTTAGCAGTGCATTGTTACATCATAATCTGCTTATGCTGACATCTGGGCCGAGTACTGTATCCTGTGATACAGTCAATCATGCTACCGTACTATACCTACAACTGACCAACTTCTGAAGACGCGAATAGAACAGATAAAATTAATTGAATGGCTAATCCTTCTGTTTCTTTGTTTTTTTTTTTGTTGTTTTTTTGTTTTTTTTTACATATACCAATACAATAGTTTTGCTGAACCTTCATAGAAAACTGATAACCTTTGAAGTACTGACTACTGTGTATACATACAAAGCAATTGGAAAAAATCTCAATCACAATTATATCTGTCGCCAGTGCAACATCATCATGAGCAAACGGAAGTTAGACGTTGAGTGTTCATCATCTCCTCCTAAGTTAACAAAATTAACGGCGTTTGGATTTAGTGCAAATTCATCAGACAATACAGTCACTGAACCCAATGATAAACCTTGCAGTCCAACATCATCTACATGTAGTGCTTCAAGTGCAACACCACATAATGATGAACAGGGCAAAAATTCCCCAAAATTTCTAGACAGTTGGAAACTTGGGCGTCCGCAGCTGAAATATGATAAATAGTTAAACCAGATGTTCTGTGATGCATCAAGGCAAAGTTCGTCAATTCATTTACAACTGGCTGTGATATTTTGAAAGAGTGTGTCACCAAACATGAATCCAGGCGGTGTAAATAATATTTGTGCATTTTACTCATTGATCTTTTCCGTTTGCCATCAATCCAGTGTTACGGTTACAGAGACAAACTCCACAAGAAGAAATAGCAAACAACAAAAAAGCAAGTTTCGCATAATTAAAAATAATTATTTATTTCTCAAAATACAGGAGTGAAAGAATACCTAAATTGGGTAGTTAACTTATGCTAATATATACGGTCCAATATTGCCAGGTGCGGACTCGTGCAAGTTTCATTCGTGGGAATAGAGATCATATTTCGCTTGTTGTATACAGCATTCAGTGATCATTATTTTGGGATTTAGGAGGCAATAGAGCATTTAAGGGAGATTTTGGCGAACTTCGTAATTTGCTCGGAATTTTTATCACATGGCGGGTGGTCAGCTGACTGAAATAGCCACTCAATAGGTGGTGGGCAAAATATGGCAAACGCTTCATAATCAGCATCAATTTTTAAACTAGGTCAACATTGTTTATAGAGTTGGAAAATGCCTATTCAACAGCAATGCTGCCACAAATATTGACAAAATTTAATATTGGAACCATTCTGTCTTATTTTGCGCCCCCGGCTGCCCCTTCATTGTTGATACTGTAGGCCGATTTGGGCGCACGTTTGGTGCCCCCTAGCCACCTAGGCGAATACCCCACCTGCCTCCCCCCTCACTACGCCACTGGGTAACAACAGTCATACATGTGCACAAACAGTGATGCAGGATGCTGACATCAGAAATAAACTCGGCATCTCATCTCTCGAGAATTTAACGAGAATCAGCATGTACAGATGTGAAAAATTAGACTTTGAAACTGCATTCAACAAGTAGGCAGCCATAAAATCGCGACAGATCTTCATTTAACACTTTTTTTTAACATTTTGTTAATGCTTGTTATAATTAAAGTATTAACTAACCCTTCTTTTGTAATTTTCATTGTCTGTTACATTAATAGACTAACACTTGGAAAAATGTACACTACCTGTTCTGGCGATACTTTTTGAAAATTGGCAACAAAATAATGAGGTTGGCGATTTTTTTGGCAACAGATTTTTAAAAGCCAGGATCATCCCTGTAAACATATCAGCCATTGTTTAACAATATTATTTACATTTTTTGTATTTATCATTGATCTTAATATTGTTTTTACTGCAATCTTAATATTTTAATTACTACTTTGATTCTGTATGCATATGCATAGTTTTTTTATCTTTTCTATAGCAATAATAATATGATGCTAATACTAATATCTAAATTGCTTATTTAAAATGTAGCAAAGTCATGGATATTTTAAATGAAATTATAAACTTTAAACAAATATTACACAGCCAATTTTTTCTTCAAACTGCATTAATTTGGAATGTTTGGCATGTAATAAGAAGTGCTAAATTCTATATTCTACCTGAACTACATTTTTATCATACAGATAATTCCTACACTGTATTCTCAAACCCTTTATCTCAATTTTACTGGATATACATACATGCCAACCCCTGACGATGTAAAAGTGTAGTCCACAATTTCAAAAAAACAATGATTTATATGCCCCTGTATCTTTTACTGTTTCAAGTTTTCAGATTAAGCAGTTTTAGCTTTACATACACATGGACTAAAAATCCATCTTAAGACTTTTAGCACCAAATAATAAAATTCTTTCCACACTGTCTTAAATAGATGTCACGTGATGCTGCACTCATGTCTTCATATTAAGAAAATTCTGTTATTTTCTGTTTTAGTTTGTTCTTGGCCATTCTCTAAACCATCTGTGAAATTTTTGAAAGGAGATAATTTTGTTCTCAAATATGCATCAATATACATTTTAGCGCTAGATACCTATAGACTGGTTCAGCAGTAAATATGAATTAGAACAAAGAATCTGCATGTAAATATTAAAATTAGAAAACCAGTCTGTTCTCTATTAAGCCATCCAGATGCTATAAATAGAAATTGAGGTCGAAAGTTTGAAAGTAGAACCAGGTTTGATATAAATAGAACATGATACTGTTAGAAAAGTGCATGCAAGTCCACGGACAAGCGTACTCATATATTGTAGCTATATAAAAGCTGTCTTTTCTAACATATGGTCTGTGAGATTAATGAAATGTTATTAAAAACGAGAAAGCAAATAATTAATTTTTTTAAAAGGTGGATTCATCCAAAAAAGTATAATCTATATTCGTTTATGCAAAATTTAGTGAAGAAAAGTGTAATGATTACGCCAAAAGTGTAATGGTTAGCATGTATGGATATAGCAGTCAGTATCTTGTATGTGCTAACTTTGTTACTATGCAACCATACATATCAAAATCATGCTGCACCTGAGGCAACTCCATGTACTAAAAAAAAATAACCGGAACAATGTTTGGTTTTAAATTTGTATGGTATGAATGAATTAAAAAATACTGAGCTAAATTGCAATTGTGCTTTGGCAAATGCTTTTGAAGACATGATGTAGGGTACAATTCATAATGGACAAATAATCACTTAATGTGCAAATGACATCACAACTTCATGTTTATTTTGACCCATTGTATCTGATTGTAAACAAAGTCTTTAATATTTTGCCATGATCTTGATCCAAGGCATGGTGCTTTTGCAAGAACAATAAGTACATCTTCTTGCCTAGGCACTTTAAGCATCCTGATGAAACAACTGAAGCGTTTGAGCACAGAATTCCTTTCTTGACTTGTCCAAGGTCTTCGCTGAGTTTTAGATGTGGTATTTATATGTCTCTTTGTTGATACTGCAACTGGTACAGTGCTGGTGCATCTTTGTAGATTCAAGAACTGAAAAGTACAAATTGATTTCTGATGTAACAAAGAAAGTATGTTAAGATGAATATGGAAAAACTTTAAACAAAATACCACCAAACCAGAGAAAACAGCAATTAAAGTCCATATTTTTTACAATTGGTGCCACACATGCCACAAAAAATATCTGCAGAAGATAATTACGGGAGGGGGCAAATTTAATTGAATTTTTAACTAGTTTTGGAAATCGGCTCAAAAAGGAATTTTAAAGTAGTATTGGATAGGAGCATAAAGATACCAGTAAGTTATACAACTAACAAAGACATGTTTTGACACCTCTACACCATTCTCATAGAACATATTATTTGCCTACTGCAAAAAGCAGCCATTTTTGGCTGGTTTTCATAGTACCAATTTCGTGGGAAAACCCCCTATTAATACTACATTCAGTGATGTGAATGACCATTACCGTATCTCAGATTATACAGTCGATGTTTAGGCTCTAGTCCTAATCCGCTATTCAAAGTAACTGGCTCAGACTTTTTCCAAAACAGAAGCTGTTGATTTTGTTCAGTACTATCTGGAGTTTGCACGATTAGAATCATGACTATCGAAGCTTCAATAACAAAGGCAAGGGCTCTAATGTTGATGTACGCATCACTGAGTATTTATGATCTATCAGATTCAGGTGATTTAGTGATGGAGACAGACAAAGAACTGGTAAAATTAGAGTATGAACAACAATAGCATATATGGTTTGCTACATTGGATTTTTTTTCTATTTCTCATGACAACAGCTATCATATTTCCTGCCACAAGACATACTCAAATTGACGTGATTTCCATTGAAAGTAATTCAATGTCCCTCCATGCTTTTATTCACAAGAATCTGAATATTCCTTTTTATTCTTCTGTGCTGATTATTAACACGTTTTAAAAGGCTTAATTTCTGTTTAGTCTTCAACATGCATAAATTGCTGGAGGTCAGTTTTTAAAAATTCTATAATTAGCAGTTTGATAATGCAGACAATTTGAATGAAAATATATGTGCAATTTAAAGCATCTGAAGTGGGGCAGTACACAAATATTTGTGATGTAGAACATGTGTGTCTAGAGACACTAATCACGTACATAGTCAAGTACAAACACAGTCGTATTCAGGATAAAATGGGGTACTATGACCACAGGTGTATTCAAAATAGAATGAGGCATTATGACCCTCATTCAGGATAAAGTGGGTAAAGGACTGCTAAAGGTTCTTATAACTGACTGAATACAGTTAAAACAATTTTGAACTTGTAAGGCATTGAGCCAGAATAGAATATAATCTTTACTGTATTTGTTATCAACAATTTAGAATGCTGGTACCAAATTCAAAGAAAAAGTCAATTGTATAAATATAGCTTTTTAATGGTTAATACCTTGTTGTCAAAACTTAAGAGATCCATGCATGATCTGTAAATTTACAGCTGCCAATAAGAGTTATATTATATTCATACAATTTGTTTTATCAAGACAACATATTTTATATTTTCAATCAATATTTATTTTTATACAAAACTGATTCAAAGGATATGGCAGAATATCAATGAGGTGATGATAAACAAGAAAATCAATGAAGTGCAAAAACGATCTGGAAACCAAGATATAAATAGATGGATTTTCAAATTTACAATTTGGCACTACAGGAACATTATATATATGGACATTAGTGATATTTGGACCTTTTCAAAATTTTATTTGCACATACTGAACAAATTAAAAATAAGATTTATTCTTGTACTCTGTAATATTTGCTACAATTTCTGGTCTGATGTTTTATACCAGGGAGGTGTCTTGTCTGAGAAATCCTTGTCCAAGGAATCCTCAGAATGCTTGGAAACCATGGACATGTCTGAGGATTCCTAGGAAACCTCAGAGTATTGGTTACAAAAACATTGGAAGTTCAAGGTCAACATCAGGTTTGAGAATAAAAACCTTGGACATTGGTATAAAAAAGAATTATCCTTGGACTATTACCTTGGAAAGTCAACAACCAATACTCTGAGGTTTTTCCTAGGAACATTTGTCCAAGGTTTCCTAGTAAACCTTGGAAAATGTACAGCCAGGTTATTACACAAACCACACATTGTGATGGATTTCCATAAGGGATCCATGATCCATTTGCAATTGAACACGCATTTCCCCATCAAAACAGACAAGTAAGTCAACATTCACAGTAATTTGTTGTAGCTGGATGGGGTGGGTGGCAGCTACATTTGGGAATTAGCTGGTAGAACCAACAAACAAACAGCTAGGTAACCATTTTCTTTAATTCAAATTCAAACTCTCCCTAGCCAGTTCTCCTCTGGTAAATATATAAGCTTAGAGCGGACTTCACTGGAGACAACTGATATGATATTTCTATAACTGGTTTGAATTGTTTCTGTTACATAGATCGGTGTTTCCTACATTAAACTAAACATTTGATATCTCACTAATGAGTTGTCTAGAAGTTGATTTAAAAACCTATAAATGATTATAATATATCTGATCAGACTCACACTCACTTTCAGCCTCTTCCTCAAAATACAAATGTTAAATAAATGGGGTTTAAGTGTAAAGGTTGACAAAGATTGTCAGAGTTCAATTATAAAATATCTATTTCTTTAAGATCTATATCTAAGATATTCTTGCTAATTGGAGAAAAATAATCTAATATTTTTTTTCTAATATCATAATCATTTTCAAAATCTAAAACTAATTGTACGTTCTGTAAATAATAATTTAATTTATTTGCAAAAACACAACTGAATGTTCTCACTAGACTTAAACCAAAATGATTAATGTCCTTAAGGGCATGGAGTGAGTGTACTGTAAAGATTCCGTTTGTATTGTTTTGGAAGGAAACTGGAAAACAGTCCTTACTACAAATTCATCAGTAATTTGCATGGACTCGTTAACTGATAGTGACCTAAACAAGGTTTGGAAATTTTCAAGTAAAAATAAAACCCTATTGGTCTGGCCATAAAGCATGGGTCCTTGGGATAAGACCATATTTATCTGAAAAAATTGATGTCATGCAAAAAAGCATTAGAATGACTGTTAGGTCTCAGCTTTTCCCCAAAATGATTCAAGAAGCAAATGTGAAACTTAACTGTACTAAATCAGATATTAGACAAATTCAAGATGTTACAAAAATTAGATGCGAATGAAAATTTAAGTTTTTCTACTTTTCATGTTCAAGGGTTTTTCCATGATGAAACATCAAAATTAAGGTTTTTTTCAAAACCTGCGTGAAGCTACTCTCTTAATCAGCACTATTATTTTCATGACAAGTTAAATCTCTAGTAATTTAAATGGTTCATATTTTTATTTTAATAATATTACAGTGATGAAAACTCACATTCCAATCTGAAAGTTGCAACATCAAATAGTATGTTTACTCTAGCATATCAGTCCATATTTTGTTTATCAATTTAATCCATTAGGTTGTTGGTGAATTATGCTTTTGGTATACGTCTTTGACAATATTGATTTTATTTCCGTACATATGCATTCTGTAATTACCCAAAACCTGATAAGAACTGCCAACTTTACAACTTGTGTACTAATTCACTGTTCCAATGTGCTAAATCAACAATTTTTTTTAGGACAAATGACCCTCAAACTTAGGTAAGGTCTTGTGGTCATAAACTTTAATACAAATCTTTATTAAAATGATATAACTGTATCAAGAAATTATAGAGAGACATGACAAACTTTTGAAGTAGTTACCTAATATATATCACTCAAAAAGTCACTGGTATGGGGATAAAACAAATATGAATGCGCTACCTTATTCTGCCAGTACAAGTTCTTTCCATCTCCATAGCCGTATCTACTCTCCTCACTACTGTCAATACTTCTGGTTGCAAAAAGACAAAAGCCTTGGGTAAGAGTTGTACACCTCCGATTTCATTCGTGCATTGACTGATTTTGAGCGGTCGGCAGCATTGTTCACATATTGGCTAACGTGTCCACTTGTAGATGTTGCATCTATACTACTAAAGTAAATGAAAACGCAACTTACAAAAGGAACCATCTTCCAATCCTTTAAATAGATCAACAATCATATATCTGTCCAAACTAGCTACTAAAACAAAGCCGTCAAGTCACATTAACCTAGACCCTAGAGATGAATAGGAGATAAAATACCAGCCACCCCATGAAAAAAAAAAACCAACAATTTTTAAAATTATAATTACAATGACACATATCTACATCAAATTTTAAGGGACAGATCTGCAAGACACAAGTGGTCGTTTGTCTGATCTGTAATTAATTTAGTTTAGTACAAGCATAACTATATCTCTGTGCAGATAATTAATTAATATAGTTTAGTACAAGCATAACTATATCTCTGTGCAGATAATTAATTAATATAGTTTAGTACAAGCATAACTATATCTCTGTGCAGATAATTAATTTAGTTTAGTACAAGCATAACTATATCTCTGTGCAGATGTCTTTACAATGCAAGTCGTAAGAGTGTTGGGCTTGTTTACCGAATTCAGAACATCGGAATGGTCTTTAGAATTTATTCTTATCTCACTTTCATCTGAATTTGTCAAAACAATCCTAACATATGCAGAATGGGCTGTAAAAATATTTCATTATCATCCTTTCCAGTATCAACAGGCACTTTTCTACACCACTGAATGAATATAAAAACATTTCTAAGTCTATGGCATGTATCTGGAGAGAATCTAAATATTCATCAGTGATAATAAGCCCATGCTCTCTTCTTCCATGTTCAATATTTGGTGGGGAAGGAGGTCTATTATTGCCAACACCAACAACCCTGATAAATAGAAATCAGCCTATAAACTCAGTCATCTTAATTAAAGCTTAGTCCTGAAGAAGTGTTCTTTTCAAATCTGACTAAAAATCAAATGAATCTACCACTAGATTATATTTTCTGTTTATTTTCCAACTCAGCATGACCAAAATGTTTAGTGCTGTAGATCCACTAAGAGTAAAAAAGGACAGTAACTCTTATTCAGCTAAATTTAGGAGTCATGTATAAATAAACATTTTAGCTATTGGAAAATTGCACAAAGAGACTTTCAGTGTAACTTGAAAGGTGTTAAGCATCATGCATACAGCCAATTAATTTAAACAGGCCCAAAAAATCTGATTTAGGCCAAACTAATGGATTACAACTATTATATACAACAAATAGTACACAATTTCACAAACAATACATCTGGCTAAAAGGATTTTTTTTGTCTCTGATACGACCTCTACTCTATACCATGTTTTGAAATGGCATGCAGTGAAGAAGCCACTTTCACCTGATTGGTTGCACAGGTTGCACAGGTTAATTGAGCAACTCTGCTGGTGAAACAGTGTATATTCATTGTAAGCAAACACTAATGAATCAAAGCTTAATTGCTGAGTATAGGTTCCATTTCCATGAACATTTTCAGTTAGAAATACAACTTTCACTAAACTACCTGCATAACTTTGAATTTGTACAGTAATTCGTTTCTCATTTGCAACATAAAAAGGCATTTTATGCAAAACACTAAATAATCAAAACAAAAAAATATTCCCACATATAGCACTCATATTATCGTGCAATTCAAGGCTGAAGCTATGTTCTGTTTCAAGGGACAATTTATTCTCACATGGAGAAGTTTTTGGTATAATTAGTAGGACTGTCAACGGGTACCCAGGTACTCGGGTACCCGACCATAGTGAAAGACCCGGATATTGAAAATTAAGGACGAGTACCTGTTTACAAAAATAAGTTGTCAACAACACTATCAAAATATCATATATCATCAGCAGCACACTGGTCTGAGTAGTCCGAGTTTCCTCTGACCCTTGCCACCCCATTTTTGATATTTGGACATTTTTGTTGGGGTTTAGGGTCAGAGCGCAATTCCTATCAAAAAGTTGGAATTTGCTGACACTATTTGATGTCGGCATGGGTAGCAGCTTACATGCCAGCCCAGCAAGCTTATTATGACTTATTTTCTCAAAAATCGTGAGCATAGCATTTGTTATGCCTTTAATCTGCTGAAATTTGTCCCGGATCTGGCTATTTGCATTTCTGTTCTCTCACTATGCCATATAGATGCTATAAATAGAATTCGTGGGAAAGTAGAACAAAACTTGCTATAATTAGAACATGTTACTGTAGGAAAGTACAAGTCCACAGACAAGAGTACTTGTATATTGTAGTTACGTAAAGCGGTCTTTTCTAAAATACAGTCTGTGGGATTAATGGAATGTTAATATAAACAAGATTTTTCGAAGGTGGATATACCGAAAAAGCATAATCCATATACGTTTACTCGTAACGCGTAATTTAGTGGGAAAAAAATTTGTTGCTCAAGGGTTGTACATGTCTTTCATGTTCTAACGAGTACCCGGGTACCCGTTAAACAGCGCAATGGGTACCCGGGTAAGTTTTCCCTGGTTTTTGACAGCCCCAGTTATTAGCAATTTTGCTCTATTTGAATTTCTATCTGTACTCAGTACATGAGGTTTTAATTGGAGAATTTTTAGCCCACAAATCCTTGCACTTTCAACCCTGATAACCACTTGTGTCTTGCAGATCTGTCCCTTAAATATGTAATAATTATATTGGCTGAAACTTACTAATGTTTATGATGATGATATTTAAAGCCAAAGACATAACATCTGTTGTATTTATGAATTCCCTGTTTCCTGCTTTATTTTGTTCTCTCTTCTCTCAGCTTCTAATCTGTCAATCCTTTCCTTTACATACTCAAGCAGAAAATCACCTCTGTTGAATGCCACTGTTGCAAAAATACCATTACCTATAATGGGCAAAAGCAATAAATTAAAAATTAGAATAAGCATGCAAAGATGTTCCTAATAACCAAAGCTTAAAACTAGATTTTTACCAGGATATATCTTGTGTAATAAAATGAAGCAGTATTTTGAATGGATGTTATACATAGTTAAAAAATCTGATGGCCTGAAACCCAGGACCTCTCTAATTTCAGATAAGTGAGAAGCTCGTTAGGTTTATTGAAATAATTTAATTTTACTTGACAAAGCTCTGATTATGCTGATGAAATCTATTAAAAAAATCAAGATGTTGACCTGCCATCCTGTAGCATGTCATGCTAAAAACAGGATTCACAAAACCCCTGGGCGAAAAGAGAACAAAACTAAATATTTTAGTATATGCCCATTACATTTAGCATGTATAAATGGTAAGAAGTCATCGCTAAAGCTGATATAAAACTAATTCTGGCAGTTTAAAAAAAGACAATTAAAGGTCAAAGAGGTCAGGTATAAACCACCATTGCATTGATTTACTTAACTGGTTTATAATAGCTAATACATTTGAAGACTGTAGTGGGAAATCCCACTGTGCTAATGCACTGGCAAAAATGATCACATGGATTTTGTTTGCACAGGCTTAACCCTTAAGATACAACAACCACATCTATTATAGCACCTCCTGTAAATAGCTCCTGAACCCCACTAAGCATAGTTTACTACCCCAGGTTCGCTTATGTTCGTGAAGTTCAGCAGTACAGTAGTCTCCCTCTTTAACAGCCCCCATGACCAGTGGCCACCCGCTTCTTACGGCCAGAATTCCTTGACATTGACGAGTTCATATTCAAAAGTACCCCTCGAGAACAGCCACCCCTCTAACGCGACCAGCATTTTAGTAGAAAAAAATGTAAAATGTCCCCCTCATGAACGGCCACCTTTGTTTCTTCAAATGTATCCAGAACCAATGATTAATTCAAATCTTGGCCCAAGGTAAGTAATTAATTATCTCTATCGTAGATACACGTCTCCCAGTGTCAAGTTTGCATTAAAAGTGTCGACTAAAGATAAATTGTATATCATTATCTATAAAAGTCTATGTTTACTGGAAATGGGCTCAATAATGTCATGATAAAGTTTGGGGGTTAACACCTATGTTGAGTTCTTCTCCTTGATGATTATAACCAGATGTAATTGTTACGATCATTCATAACAGGATCAGCATAGGCTAAAAAAGAGATTTTGTTACATTGGCACCCACTGAGAACCTGGGGAAAAAAAACGGTACCAGACAAAGACCGGAAAAATCATGTTACAACACATTACTGCTTTCTTGATGAAGACTCTATTCCATCCACTTGTCTGCATAATTAAATCGTATACAGTCAGCAACAACCGAATAAATCATTACCAAACATTAACATGTCATCACGTTAATGGAGACATTATTTTAGAAGAAATTTGGTTATTCTACTCCACTACATCGGGGGGGGGGGGGAGGAGGAGGAGAGAGACTTGCTGAACAATTTTATGCAGAAAAGACTAAAACAAAAACAAGTTTTTGTTGAAATAATTCAAATAAACAAAGTCATAACCAATAAGGTTATTCAGCAGCAGTGGGAAAATGGAGCAAATGGAAAGATAATTATGTATGTACCAAGATGTAAACGACGTTTCTGAATCCATTTGCATTGTAAATGACAACAATACCAGCTCGCATACACTTACATCAAAACTATTAACATATATTCAGTTGAAATAAGTTTAAGTTTGTTATTATAACAAGGTAAATCTTATAATGATTAATGTTACTTTAAGACAAAGATATTTAATGCTTTGAAGTATGTAGCTTTCTTACTACATACATTACATATACTTCTCATAATAAATTTAGCCTCCCTCTGGAAAGGCCACCTGTCTTACAAGGCCACTTCCTTAGAGCAGAAGTGGTGGCCGTATAAGAGGGGGACTACTGCACTCAAAACCCCGTTTTGCTTGTGGTGCAGAATACTGCTAAACGTTGATTTGTTGAAAGTACAGAAATCTACATACATGTATTTTTGATTATCATAACCAATAAGAGGATTGTTTATTCAATATTTTGATGCAATTTTGAAAGCTGAGAGGTTAAATTTAGAAACACTGTAATGGATTTTCCGTGCCTTATAGAACATGTGTAGTTCACATAAACAAAGATGGATTCCGATTCAGATATGAGCAACTTTAATAGGTTCAGTGCAAGCAATATTAAAGAGTTTAATGGATCATTCTTATAAAATGGATCAGATATTGACATTAGTCCCATTTCTAAACCAGATGCAAGTTATTTTTAATCAGATGACAAGACGGACATAATCCCACTTGCACAATGAAGTGATGACCTTTCCGTGTTCTAAATCAATGATTTTGATTCTCATGTTGGTTCAAGAATCAAGTACAGACCATTAAGCAATGAGAAAGATTTTTTCAGAATGTCTCCTGGAAAAGCTTGTGAAAGAAACAAATGATTCTGCCAAGAAAATAGGATACCAAAAGCAAGACATGAAATGGTATGAAATCAGCATCATGGAGATAAGGGCATATCTAGGGATATATATTATCATTTATGTGTCGATAATGACTGTTCAGGTACCACTCTCAACATTGTAATTAGCGTGTGGATTTCATTCATGTTTTTATACGGATGTTTGTAAATATTGGATTTTTTGTATGGGATTCAAAACAGTTTACATGACTGGGATTATTTTGGTAGGATTATATGAAGTGGAAATATATGAATTATACACTATACAAGGTAAGCTTTTATGTCTCTGAAACCCACTAAAAACTAACAAAATAATGCAAATTTATTGTCAGCTTCTCTTCTCCTTGATGATCTAGTATTCAACCTAGCAATCAGCATCAGTAGTCTCAGTAACTGATATGATAGCACTCAGAAGCATTGAGACTGCACAACAGCTGTAGTAGCTAAAGGGTTAAAATTGGTCCCCAGAATACAATGACATAACTGCAACGAAATGTACAAAGCTGAAACTGGGGTCCCACAAACACTGTTAACGAATCTCAAGAATACAGTGACTCAATTGCACCAAAACCTGATCAGCATCAACATGGATAAAGCACATAATTAGTGCTGAAAGAACAATAGGTCTTAAATGTCTCAGCCACATACAAGATAAATCTACATTACCCAACAAAACCAGATACGAATTTGTTTCAAGCACATCTTTGTTGAACCCAGTTTCACATCAATGTTGGGTCTGAATTTTGGGTAACAGGACCTTAAGCAAACTGAATTTAAGATTACTGACTAGTTTGTGAGTGGCAATATTTTTTCTTTCAGATTCAGATTTTACCCAATATGTAAAAAATGAAAAGCATGATTAATTCAGTTGATTGGGTGATTTAGGAAGCAAAGCAAGCAAAACTAAATTTCAACTCTTTTTTGACAGTTTTCTTTGTAAAGCATGCTAGCAACAGAATGCGGGCGGGGGGGGGGGGATAAGGAGGATTTGATTCTGGACACATATGGCAAACAACTTATTGGCTCATTATGTCATTTCTGTGTGTACGATATGGAGATCACATTTATGTTAAGATATTTGACACACTGAATTCAACCTTCTGATTAGTTCATTGACCAATGCTTTCAGTATGATTTTATCCATGGAACAGAAAGACTGACAGACAGTAATACACACATTTGTTTGTAGAATAGTTGCTTCGAGATTTTTAAAAGCTTAACTAACATTACAAACAATTAATTGTAATCTAGCCTTGTGGAATTTTAGTCAGAGCTTGTGATTATTTTATAGTCACTGGCCTTGGTTCTTTGTCAATATATTTTTGTAAGTATCTTCTTTAACAAAAGCAATAATGTAACATTTTAGCTACTACAGCTGTTGTGCAGTTTTACTAAATCATCCCAGACACACAAAGCTGAAACTGGGGTCCCATAAACGCCTATTATAATTGGGTCCCAAATGCATCTCATGTATGCACAAATAGTTTATTTCCCTAGAATACAAAATGAAATTGAAAAAAGGTACAATATTGTGAATTAAATCATGAATAGTGCTAATGGTTCAATCACAAATCCAAATGTATGAAAAAGTGTTCAAACTGGAAATTGGGGTCCCATCACCCAAACACACAAAGTTGAAACTGGGGTCCCATAACAGTCAAATTGGGATTAAAAATGCATATAGTGTATGCACACACATACAACTGGGGTCCCCAGAACAGTGACACAGTTGCACAAAAACCCAATCACCATGAACACATACAGTTATACCTAGCTAATATGGTGGGTTCAGTTTCAGACCACCGCCGCAATGCGAAAATATCAGTAAACTGAGTCACATTCGTTTTCACTCGGTAGTATATATAAAAGCTTTAAAATCTGTTTCCAGCATCATATATTGATTGCACAATATCATTAGACTGAAAGAAAATATGATTCCGTATAAAAGCAATCGTCGACTTATGACTACGTTCAATTCTCGCCGACCAGTCGTAAAGCGAGCAGGACGTATGACGAACCACAGGAGTCTGATGTTTTATCAATAAAGTATGGCAAAATTTCTGACCACACGAATTACCCATATCGGCAATATAACTAAACATAAGGAATTCAAGATTGACCACAATCCTTCACTCGATTCGACTTTTTCTCAGTCTTTTGTCACTACAGAATCGCAAGAAGACTGAAAAACTACACATATGCATTCAAAAGACAGCGACGTACCAAACTACCAACGCATAACTCTTAAATGATCATGTCCTGAATCCAATCAGCGAATTAACCTTTATTTTCACCATTATGGTCACAATCCCTCTCTATCAAAATCGATCTGACGGAAGTAACCCATTCTACCAGTTTCTACCCTGCAGTAAATATGCTGAATAACATGATGAAAGTAATTTCCAGGGCTAGTAGCAAATTTTTTTCCGATATTTCACGGGTTTTTCAAGGTTGAAAATCATGGTTTTCAAGGTGCATTACCGTATTTACCATATGTTTTCGGACACTGTATGTTTTCGGACACCGTTTTTTTCGGGGGAAAATCATATTTAAATGCCTTGTAAGTTTTCGGACGTTGCTCCGCTATAATTGTTTCTACAATTTATGTTTTCGGACACAATCTTGGTGGATCTGCTTCGTCGTTTTAATGTAAAATTTACAGCGTGTTTGCCGTTAATTTAACTGATACAAAGTTCGCTTCATTTGGTCGCCAATTATTTAATGCGATCATGAACGTCCATGAACTAATATAATTTAAAATTATTAATCACATGTAATTCGGGATAGTGACAACACCTGCTGCATTAGTCGGACGGGTTACACGAGCTCTAAAGTGTATATCAACAACGGATTGTCTTGTTAAATCAAGATGTTCCAACGAAAAGTAACAGATCGGATATAGATTTTTGAAATCATATTGTGATATTTGCTGACCGGTATCGACATTTTGATCGCGTCACAAATATGACAACATACGATGATATACGCGTGCTATTTGATTTTGATCAGACTCGTCATCTAGAGCAGCTTTCTTCGTAGGCGGTTGTTTTAGTGATACTTCCTCAGAATCATTAATTCGAAGTCGCTTCTGTGGACGGCCTACTGGTCTCTTTGGAGACGATTTTGGCAAGGGCGAGTCCCTCCAAGAACTAGGCAGTGCCTCCTCACTTGTTGCATAACGTATGATAAACTTATCCATCAAATTTAGTACAGTACTAACAATATTATGTTTCACAACGATAGCTATCCAGTATACTAACTTTTGTATGTAGTGGGTATTTTATTTATACTTTTTATTTTAATAGTTTGATTCAGCTAACAAAAATATGATTGGTTGTCAGTATAGACATTGTTACACACGAAACCACTTCATACAGGTGTTACAGTTATGGCTTTGATTAGAAACCATGACCCCTGCTTTATATCATTAAACAATACATCAGAGTCAGTATGGATTAGTAAAATTCATTGGCATTGTCCAACAAAACATACCCCTTATCCCTGAGGCATTATATACAAAGGTTTAAACATAATTATTGTTCTACAGGTAATAAACCTCTTGGTAGACGATATATTTGATTGTGGGTGCTAAATGTTAGGTACATCGTGTGCTCTTTTAATAAAATCCAGATGGTCGCCTTTTATTTCCGAACACATCTGTCAAAGAAATCCCACCAGTTATATTATTAACAATTAACACCCAGACACTTTGAAATCTCTGACATGCATCACTACAATCTTCGAGCAGTAGATCGTTTCCAGCCGGCAAGCTTTGCTCATTTTAATCTACCCTCGGCTAGGTGAGAAAAAAAAAGAAGAGAGAACCACAACAAATGCATCACCTTTATTTAAAACAAATATCACATATTAATCACGCCGACTCGTATATTGCAAATTGCTTTTTTTTTTTACCCTTCGTAGGCGTACATACAACACTCACCCCATTTGGAGCCTCACACCCTTGGTGCTCTAAGAATAGCCATCATACATGTACCGGTGTTTCGACTCTCGATACTAAAATATTTCTGCCCAAAATATCTTAAGAATTATAACTCCAAAATCTTTTTATTTAGTTTGTATTAATATCTTAATTACACAGAAATAAAGCTTGCGTGCGTTTGTAATGTAGATTTTAATGATCATTAGCAGAAGGTTAAACTGGATTGCAAGATTACTATGTTAATATGGCGGTTCATTTGGAAAATACGCACACAATCGTGGCTCTAATACATGTATGGCTTTGTTTTCTGGTGGATGGACATGTATCAAATAGACAAAATAGGCAAGTAATGCCCATTTTTCATTAATTATCCTTTCCGTGGTGTTAGACAAAATACTTGTTTTACTTCATGGCAGCACGTTGTCATGTGAGCTAACGGTAACTTCGTTACGGACGGGAAGGGGGGGGGCGGCATAATTCTATCTTCACTTGTATGTTTTCGGACACCTAATCAAAGAATTTAATATGTATTCGGACAACAAAAAAAGTAATTATTTGTTTCAGTCCGAAAACATACGGTAAATACGGTATTACATTAATTTTAAAGGATACAGAAATGAATAATAAACAAGTTAATACTAACTATACAAGAAATATTTCTTGCAAATTTATTGCTTAAAAAGACAGTCAAGAATATAATCACTGATTTCATTCCGATTATAATACACATCCCACATCTGTACAGTCACTGAATAATGTTTATTTTACTATCCACACTACACTATTTACAAAGTCCACAATATTTTATAGTCAATTTTTTTGATCTTGTACTTTTGTAGCTTGTTATCAACCTGGTTTTCAAACCGTTATGTGAGACACAGGAGCCTGACGTTTTATCAACAAGTACGGCGAAATCTCTGACAACACGAATCCCCTTATCTGTAATATAAATAGTATTATTTATAGGTAATATAAATTATTTATATTACCGATAAGGGGAATTCATGTTGTCAGAGATTTCGCCATACTTTATTGATAAATGTCAGATTCCTGTGACGTCAGATTGGTGGGTTTTTTCCCGCCAGCTACATGGGATCGTAAAGCACTCTCTCCCTTAGCAAGCAAATCAATATCTTTCTGACATAATTTGCATTTTGCAAAGCCGTCTGTGAAAGAACACACTATCCAGAATTAAATATATTTTTCTTCGTCTAGCCACCGAAGTTGGAATCCGTAGCACCCCCCCCCCACTTCCCCATTATCAATGCGTACATTGATCCAAATTTAAACTGTGACTACATCCAGGTTTCGAATAACCGGAAGTTCAAAACGTATGACTGCACAGTGGAGTGTTGTGGAAATTTCTGATATGGAACAAACGTTGCAAGAGATCGGGTTTAATTTTTTTTAATTAAAATTTTTATATATAGTTTACTTCATTTTTTATACTGAAATCTATAAAACGAAAAATATTTATAAATCCAAGAAAATCAAGGCTTTTCAAGGTACCCAGACAATATTTTGAATGTTCAAGGTGTTTTCATGTCCTTCAGGGAAAATTCATTTTTCAAGGCTTTTCAAGGTTTTCAAGGCCTGCTACAGACCCTGAATTTCACAAGAAAAAAATGTTTATCTTGCTTTTAATTTCAGATTGTATCATTTTATAATTTTATTTAATTTCCAGAACAGAAATATGTAGTCAAAATTTGGACAGTAAAAATAAAGGTTGATAACATCATCACACTTCAAATATTTAAGACTGTTGCTGCATGGACAGATTCTGTACTGTGTTCAGTACAATTATTAGACACTAATGCCTACTTACTACAGGGTAAAAATGGGTAGAATGGGCTACTTCCGTCAGATCGATCTTGATAGAGAGGGATTGTGACCGTAATGGTGAAAATAAAGGTTAATTCATTGATTGGATACAGGATATGGTCATTTAAGAGCTATGCGTTGGTACGTAACTGTCTTTTGAATGCATATGTGTAGTCAGAGATCTCGGAAACACTTAATTACAAATATCAGCAAGCAAATATTTGATCTGGGACGCAGAAAATCACCCTAGCAGGAGTCCTCCGCATGCACGTTTTTATGGGTGCAGGGGGCGGATTTTTTTTTGTGTTGCTTTTCTCTTTTGCAGACAGGATAGTTTTGCGGCACAATAAATATGTTCTAATCACTATGAAAAATGAGGCAATGCTTTTATTTGAGTTTGTTGCTGACTTTCTTTGAGCAAAGGTCGTCGGCTTGCTGTGATGATGGTGCATTTGTTATTGAAAGGCCCTGCTAAAGGCTCTAGTAGAAGGACCTAACAAATACCCGTTTGTTATTGCCGATAATTGTAGAACATCGAGACAGATTTGTTTTATTTGGTAAGTATATATCAGTGCTTCAAAGGTAATCAGTTTTCTTTGAAGTGTCAGTAAAACAATTTTTTTCTTCCATCAGGTTTTTAAAAAAAATTAGCGTCATCTGGTTGACTGTACTCATTTCACGTTTCCGCCTTCAGAGGTGTTGGATTTTAAATAGTCAGTTGCATGGTTATTTTGATTATAATACAGCATACAGTAAAAAGACCAGATATCAGCATAAGTGGATTATGATATAACAGTGCATTGTTATAACCAAGTTGGCTGCTTCCTGTCATGGTGCCTTTGATTTTCTCTACTCCAAACGCAAGACTGTTTATACAGTTTTTATCAGCCAAAATTTGTGTCGCCACAAATATCGCCAGAAGGTATTTATTTTGTCACCAAAAGAAGAAAAACAGAATCGCAATTTTCTACATTGGCGTAGCCCTGTGATCCTGTAATTGATTTCATTTACGATTGTAGCTGTATAAATATTGCATGCGAACTCGAAACCAAGACACATCGAGACTTGAACAAAATGCCATTTGCAAATTTGAACAATTATTTTGGGGTTAAACGAAAAAATTATGAAGATTTAAATGAGATTCAGAACTGTGCTTAAGTTACTAGAACTGATAAAGTGGACTATTCTGCGCATAGCTTTGAAAATATGTAATGTTTATGCATCAGGCTATGGAAATGAAATACATTACTTTGGAATCTTTCTGTCTGCATTTCAGCCAAAAAATAATTAATTTTATTTTTTATACCAAAAAGGCACATTATTGATTAATTACAGAAATGATGTATTGTTGTGCAGAATTACAAGTCACGCCGAATAAGCTGATACAATTGTACATGTCAGTGTTGGGGGAATTAAACTTGATGGCAACCAACACTTCTTCTAATCTGCAAAGTTTAAAAAAATTTGGGATGGGACTGCAACTTTTGCTGGTGGGACTCCTAATTTTACCAAAATGGGAGTCATGGACTCCTAGTTTTAAAATCCTAGCGAGATCTCTGTGTAGTTTTTCAGTCTTCTTGCAATTCTGAAGCGACAAAAGACTTGTGAAAAAAAGTTGAATCGAGCGAAAGATTGTGGTCACGCTTGCATTCCTTGTGTTTATTTATATTCCCGATAAGGGTAATTCGTGTTGTCATAGATTTCGCCGTACTGTATTATATACAACTCACTCATCAACTTGGTAGACAAAGGGGCTTGAATTGGTTCTGCAATCAGTAGCGCAACATCAAATTTTGAGTGTCACACGAATATTTTGTTTTAGCCTCCAGAGTGACAACAAATAAAAAAAATGATGCCGTATGATCGGAACGCCGAAATGCGGATGTCCATAAAACGAGGTATACCTGTAAGTAAGTGTTGAAAGCACACATGGCAAAAAATGACTCTTGGAGCTTTATATTATTTTGTCTTTTGTCATATACAAAATAAATTCAAATTTACTCACCAACATAATTGGATATATCATTTTTCAGACCCATCTTGATCAAGCCCTTTTTCACGCCAATACCGGGCCCATTCTTTGGGTGACAGGTTTCTCTTGCCAGCCTAAAACAAAACAAAAGATCCAATAAAGAGTCAGACTGGACTTAAATCTTCTAATGGTCAGAATCCAGAATTATTTGCATAATAGACTAGTATTTATTTCTAAAGATTTCATAATTGGTAGCTACAGTAATAATTTAGTAATTGGGCTATAACTTATTTTACCCCACGCCCCTTTAAATGCGTATTCTGGGCAAATGTTCAAGATAACAGTAAATTGGCAGGACTATGTGTATGTAGTCAAGTAGGTTACAAAATAACAGATGTTATATTTATAGCATACAGCACTGTGTAACTTCGGTACATGTAGATTACCTGCCTACAAAGCCATACATATGAGGTAACGGGTTAATTATGCATGGTATACTGCTTTTTTTCTCTACTGTTACGAGTCTATGGTCTTAAACTAAATAATAAAAAAGTGGGAAAAGCAACAAGTGTATGTGTGATTTTTTTTAACGTAGCTTAACAGTTTTTCAGTCATATTGCTACAATGACTTACAGTGTGCAGTTAATAGTGATATCTAGCGCTATTGCATCATGCCACAGACATGTGAATCGTGTCCCACTCAGTTATATTATCCTGATATTGAGCTCAACAGTCCTAACACTGATTTCTTAATGCTGAGTAGGGCTGTCAACGGGTAGTACTCGGGTACCCATTCACAAAAAAAGGTGCCGACAACACTATCAAAATATATCATCAGCAGCACACTGGTCTAAGTAGTCCAAGTTTCCTCTGACCCTTGCCACCCCATTTTTGATATTTGGACATTCTTGTTGGGGTTTAGGGTCAGAGCACATTTCCTATCAAAAAGTTGGAATTTGCCGACACCATTTGATGTCGGCATGGGTAGCAACTTACATGCTGGCCCAGCAAACTTGAATGATCTTTCATCGAGATATACCAGCATAAAATCGATAGGAATATGATTTATTTTCTCAAAAATTGTGAGCATAGCATTTATGCTTTTAATCTGCTGACAGACGAGACAAAAGTACATCATTGCTGAAATCTGTCCCCGGATCTGACTATTTGCATTTCTAGTCACGTGACTATACAAACCTCGCAACCTAGGTCATACAGTCACATGATATCGACAATAAGCAAATTTCCAAAAGTTGTTGTACATATATAATTTGGACATATTGTATAGTAGCCACATAAATAAATATAGCCTGTTCTCTCCTCACTAAGCCATACAGATGATATAAATAGAATTCGTGGGAAAGTAGAACAAGGTTTGCTATAAATAGACCATGTTACTGTAGGAATATACAAGTTCACAGACAAGAGTACTTGTATATTGTAGTTACGTAAAGTGGTCTTTTCTAAAATATGGTCTGTGGGATTAATGGAATGTTAATATAAATGAGATTTCTGTTTGTTTGTTTGTTTGATTAGGATTTTTAACGTAGCTTTAACAATTTTTCAGTCATATCGCTATGATGTCTGCAGTGAGGCAGTTTATAGTGGATGTCTAGCACTGAGACATCATGCAGCAGACATGTAGCATGATGTCTCACCCAGTCACATTATCCTGACACCAGGCCGACCAGTCCTAATACTAACCTCTTAATGCTGAGCATCAAGCGAGGCAGCTGTTAGTACCATTTTTGTAAGTTTTTGGTATGACTCGGCCGGGGATCGAACCGACGACCTCCCGCTTCCGGGGCGGAGGCTCTAACCACTAGACCACCAGAGCGGTTAATGAGATTTCTGAAAGGTGGATATACCGAAAAAGTGTAATCCATATATGATATATGTTTACGCATAACGCGTAATTTAGTGGGAAAAAAATTTTTTGCTCAAGGGTTGTGCATGTCTTTCATGTTCTAACGAGAACCCGGGTAAGTTTTCTGTGGTTTTTGACAACCCAAATGCTGAGTGCCTAGTGAGGTTAATATTGATGTCTAGCCCTAGTGCATCATGCTGTTGACATGTGCATTATGTTCCACCCAGTTACATTATCCTGATGTTGAGACGACCAGTCATAACACTAATTTTTTAATGATGAGCGCCTAGTGAGATGAAAAGCAATAAGTTGTGTTAAATTCAACAAACAGACCATTTCCCTAGAATACAAAGTGAAATTATAAAAAAATGAAATAAACAAAATTGTGAATTAAATCCTGAATAGTACCTCAAACAAATTCATTGTATGAAGTTCTTTGTGAATTCCAAATAAATTTCAATACTGACTTTGTTGATGTGCCGAGTCAGAGGAAACATGGATTATGGCTTGGAGTGTGGTAATGTGCTAATAGTCTTTTAATGTTTCACAGTAATACAATCCAAAATGTTTTTCTCTGAATTCACTACAATTCCAAATTAATGTTGAAGTTCAAGAATATTATTGAGCATTAATTCCAGTGAATAAACAACGTGATTTAAAAGACAAAAATACAGCCAGGATATAGGCCAGTTTCCTTTAAGAAAAGCATTTAAAGTTGTTCACAAGTCTAGGAATTAATATATAATCATTAGGAAAAGCAAACAAATGAATATACATAACCTAATAACACTGCATTTGATTTCAAAAGACACCCTGAATAGGAGACTGACCAGTATTTTGTCCATTTAAAGTATATTAAACTCAAATTCAACATCATTTTCAGGCTCAAATGGTATATCCATGAAAACCTTTCCAGCTCCAATAATCTGAAGTACTTCAAAACTTTAAAAATCACTGTTAATAGACAGGTTTTTCCAAAATGAAGATGAAACATGTCGTGAATTAGCTATTTGCAGTTTTCTAGGTAGCCTGTATTTAAACACGTATTTGTACAACTTCTTTGATGAACGTGAGCTCAAAATTACAAGAGATTAATTGTTCCAAGGCCCATTGTGCAATCAAAATTAGTTGAAGAACCATTTCTGTCAAGCTAAGTACCAAGATGTGTAAACAGTTGCCTACCTGAAAAAAGCATCATCATGACAAGAACCACAAGACTTCTACTGGCTGCATGACTCACGATAAGCGCTCTATGATGGGCAAAGTACATAAACTATTGTATATACTTGTGTACAAGTTGAATAATTTTGGAAACAAATAAAAGCCTGGAGTGGTGTGGGTGGGTGGGCAGCTCATAAGCTCATATAATGGCTGATATATAAATCTGAAAATGTTACTTTTTGGAGTTGGCAACTGTAATGGCTGTAAATCTTGAGACATGAAAAGATAAGTATTTTTTCTGTATCCCAAGACTCAAATAAAGCACAACATTTTAAGTGTCCCAACACTTCACGACACATCAAAACTGTCATAATTGACATAGGTCTAACAGCAGTGACCAGATCTTTCGATAAACTGTTATGATTGTTGTTGTTATTATTTGGAATGTGCATATTGTCTGACTTCTCCACCATGAATTTAATTCAAGGCAAATAATTATAAACATTTCAAAATTCTCAGGCTGGTTTGAGCTAACCCAGGAGGAGACCTAGCTGTACCACTATATGGATACAAACTTTACACAGTGCAAATCATGCTTAGCCTCACTTGATTTGTTAATCAGATATTTCACATGCTTGTAGTTATTAATCGCGTATGCAAATCAAGTGCGCAGTCAACAACAGATAAATTGGAGACTTAAAGTGTTAATATTCATCAATTACTGATTTAAATCTAATCTACATGTATCAATATATCTCTAAAGATAGACTTTATGTGTGTTATATGGTGAGTGTATACATGAATTTACTCAGAATCAAGTGCCTGTGACCCCCACCCCATTCCTTGATTCATGGACGGATAATCCTAATTTTCTTTGTAACGAGCCGCTGTGAATTTCCATGGAGCAGACTGGCGTAAATATTTGCGAGAAAAGTAGGCTATACACACAGTGGTTCAAACCCAATTTTGGGCTGCGAATCTAAGATAAATGTCGCTACCTCCGGTTAGGAACCGCTGTAACACTTGACGATGACCTACATACTTGTACAAATTTTAGTTATGACTGTTCTCTATGTATGACCAGCAACATAATGAAGCATTTAGTTTGCTGCAAAGCACTATTAATAAATATCTGACCCATCATTTTTTTTACTTTATTTTGATTATTCTTTTGATTAAAACCGACGAAATCTATTCAAATTCAAATAATATGGCGGCCGGCAAGTTTTTTAGCCGGTAAAGTATGAACCTTTCAAAATATTACTTTCTGCAAATTGAATCAACATAAGGTTGATTAGAAAATGATAAATAGTTATATGAGTCTTTTAAATGAATGCGTATTAACAAAAGACTTATAAAAGCACCTACCTGCATCTAAATTTCCGGAATTTTCTTTCGTCTCATCCAATGCCACAGCATGATGCCGGAAACATAATACACGCATGCGCGAAGACGGGATTTACAACATTATGGTCTAAAGACGGTTCGCTTTTTTTTTCGGTGTGAGATCATAGCGAAGTAAAAGGTGAAATTGGGGTAATTTTTAATAAATACTTTTATAATAAAATAGGCATAGTAGATTTCATTTGTATGGTTTTCGGAACTGGGGTCTTTGGTAACTGGGGTCTTTGCGTAATGAGACCCCAGTTAAAGAGGAGTGTGTCAATTAAAGACCCCACTTCCTACAGAACACACACACACACACACACACACACACACACATATTTGAGGTCCATACAATCTTTAAAATGTTGTTAGATATTTCATTAGAAACAGCTGTAGCCAATCCATCATACACCTATACTCGTTTTTCATCTTGCCTTGGAAAAAGAACTCCACATATCTACATTTTCTCTTGTATTCTCGTCTCAATGTCATTTGGAATTAACAACATGTTTAAATCGAGAAGATCACTTTTTATCTCCAGGTGTTGACATAAATTCAAATTTTCAGATGTAAAATTAGACACAAGTATTTTATTACATGTGACTATATGTATAATAACTGAAGACTTTGAAAGTTATAGCCAAACATTTGTATAATTGTGATTTTCCCAAATGCAATTTGCATAACTATTTAAATCTAATTATAACCATTTAGTTAATTATTAACATAATAAAACTCTAGTTAATTCATTGATAAATTATTCCAAACTGTATGACCATGAAATTTTTGTGTTTATCGTTGACAGACAAGATACCAGTAACGCATGACAATCACCTCGTGCAGATCCAACTCGAGACTTTTTCCTATAAAACAACATGTACGCACTCTCCTTCCCTGAAAATTGCTTCTCTATTTCCTTCGCATGAATTGAATTCACATGAGAGTCATCAAACTTGAACCATCGATGACCCTCAGGAGGCACCACTGACCTATAATAATCAAAATTATTCATACAGAGGGTAAAGTTAAGGAAGTTAAGACTCGCTCGTCATAATTTATCAAATGTTTCATATTCCAATACTGAGTAAATAATAAAGAGGAGCTGGTTGGAAGGAATCTTCAATTTAGTTATGGTGGAGAAATATAATTATTTATGACATGCAAGTAATTTTTTAAAAAATATACTTGTAATTACTCACTCAAGAATTATTCACTTATTTTGTTATCACCTGCTTTAAATGAAATTAGTTCCATCCACTCCAAAACCCTTCTTTCCATTTTGCATGCAACTCAGATATATTTCTTTGGATTGGTTTGGTTCTTTACGGCACAGCAACAAAAGTAATTTATTTAGTGCTGAGGCAGTTGGGATAAAGTGTCATGTCCAAGGACAAAAAACAGTAGATAACCCTGGCTGATTTGATCACAAGATTTGAGCTCGCACCTTTTTGATCAGGAGTTTTGTATGCTAACCTCCGTGCCACATCTGTTCCAGTGTCCATCAGTCAATTCTTTTGACATAACAGGAGGGTATATCTAGCCTTTTTAGCCAAGCCCTCTGATGAAACAAATATTATTTACATAATTTATTTTCTCTCAACAATGGTAACTATGGTAACTGCTACATGAAAAGACATAACCACATGTATATGATACTATCTGCCAATACAATCCAAAGAGAACTGGTCTATAACGCACTGTTCAATGTTGAGAACATAAGACATTATAAAAATTTAAACAGAAAAGGTGCAACAAATATTTTAGTATAGGTGTGAGTGTTATTTGGACTTTTAGCTTTGACAATTTGACAGTTATATCTCTATGATGTTTGCAGCGTGGCAGTTGAGAGTGATGTCTAGCATTGGGACATCATGATGCAGACATGTAGCATCATGTCCCACACAGTCACATTATCCTGACACAAGGCTGACCAGTTTTAACACTAACCTCTTAATACTGAGCACCAAGCGAGGCAGCTGTCAGTACCATTTTTATAATTCTTTGGTATCACTTGGCTGGGGTTCAAGCCAGTAACCTCACATCTAACACAGATGTTCTAACCAATTAGGCCGCCAGAGCAGTATTTAAGAATGTTGGCTTAATTTATATATATAAAAGTAAATAAATAGCTAATTAAATTTTGTAAGTGGAAAGACTAAGCTAAGTTAGGTACTTACTTTGGTGACTGATTCTTGTTCTTTTTCTTCTGACTACAACCTGAAGTCTGTGCACTCCATTCTGATTCAACATCAGTGACATCATCCTTCCCATCATTCCCTGGAGTTTCAGTCTGCTTCTCTTCTGTAGTTTCCTTGTGTTGTGAACCAGTCTGCTTTAATGCCACTGTCATGGTTACAGGGTCCAATGTAAATGTGTCACTATATTTGCTGAAAAACTGCAAAAAACAGATATAATTATAGAAATGTAATTTCTCATTAATTTCTCTTTAAATAAATTGTTTATTTAAGGTTAGTACTATCACTGAGATCTTATTAAGTCTAAGGTGTAAGTGTGAGATTATCCAAGCCCCCCCTCCCCATTATAAATAAATATATATATATATATATATATATATACACAGTCCAACCCGTTTATATCTACATTGCTTATCTCGACAAGCCGCCTATGTCGACAAAAAAAGCAAAGTCCCGGTCCCTTGGTCTACTATTATTATCAAATTGTTATGCTTATGTCGACGTCGAGATAAAAGAAAAACGTGTCGACAGAAGCCCTTGGTCCCAGCTTGAACAAATCCTTTGTTTTCAAAATGTTTATGTCGACAAGCTGCCAGTTAAGACCAATACTTTATTCAGCAATTAATTGATCTTGCCGCCAGACTACAATTTTCCCACCTAATCGTTCATGTCGACCAGCTACCAGTTACAACCCATACTTTGTTTCAACAATATTTTGATCTTGCCGCCAGGCTTAAATTTCACCGCCTAATCGTTCATGTCATCCAGCTTGCCAGTTCTGAACCATACTTTGTTCAACAATTAGTTGATCTTGCCACCAGGCTTTTGATGTCATGGTCAGATAAAAAAAAAAACATAGCAGCACATTTTCTCACCACTCTGCAGCTAGTTATCTTTGATCTTGCCGCCTAGCTTGTGGGTCATGTTCTTCAGATGTACTCTTACAATGACATGTACATCTGTGGGTCTTTCAGCCACTGAATTTTCTGATTGTAAATATCAGCACAGCTAAAAGGATCAATTGATAAACACAATTTCCCAATCAAAAGGTGGTCAAATCAGGACTAGCAAGCCCTTAAATTTATGGTCCAGGAAATTGATGCGTACAGAGGACTCTTGTATACGTGATATTCTAAAAATTGCGTGAAAATATGGATTACGCATTTCCGAGACCTTTGAAAGTGTTTAAAACAAGTTTTTTTTTTTGCTGTGAAAGTTTCGTTTTTAACTTTATTTACATTTACAATGGCTACCAACAGCAGGGTAAAATGCAAATTAAATTTACAGTCTCTGGAAACTAAATATCTGGTTGTTAAGGAAGTTAAGGGATGAACATCTCGCAAAGAGGTCTGTGAAATTTTTTCACTTAAAAAAAACACCTGTTCAGGAAGGATGAAAGCTGCTGAGTCTATAATGAAAGACTACGTTGAAAGTAACTGCGCTCCCCGAAGGAAGAAGCAAGACTGCTAACTTTGAAGACGTGGAGGAAGCATCAAAATGGTTCAATGAAGCATTTGTGAAAAAACTTAGTGTGGAGAACTTCGCTGCAATAAGTGGTTGGTTCAGTTGCTTTAATGTTCGTCATAACGTCGGATACAAAAGTATTTGTGGAGAATACATGTACTGTTGACAGTTTTTCACTTCCCTGTGAATAGCCCCATCCCCTTGGTAGCCTCAATAAGATGGGAACAGACTGACCAAAATCGAGGCCAATTTAAGTACAGGTACATGAAGCATGTAAATGACAACTATCCAACCATGTAATAATGCCGACGTTGAATATCGTAACGTTTTTCGTATCAGGATGTGATCAATGCAATATTTTAATTTGGATTTTACTACACAAAGGTAACCAAAATGTAATTTGTCAATATCAAATGTATTTCACAGTGATTCTGTCTTCATGTACTCAAAATTTCCATTGTTTTCTCAGAGTGTAAATGCTATTCACTAACGACGGGTCACCCTTTGCTGATGAATTTTAACTTTTACCTTTTTTAGCCCCCCCCCCCCCAACACTTATCTCGACATCCGCCTATGTCGACAATTTTTCCTCTGGCCTGAGGATGTCGACATAAACGGGTAGGACTGTATAGTGGAACCCAGCTATAACGTGCCCCGCAATAACACAAATTCGGATATAATGCGGTCGCAGTGTGGCTCCTGAAATTTTGTGTATTTGTTCGCACATGATTTTTTTTTCTTCTTCAAAGTATGTGAAATAGTATATTGAGAATTTATTATCATTTTGGGGAAAAGATTGTGTATATCACAATGAATTCAAATAAAATACAATTGTTCCTGAAATTTTAAATATATGTACGTATATTTTTCTCGTACCAGGAGATTTTTTATTTTAAGTATGAGAAATAGTGTGTAAAATGTTTATTATCATTTTGGGGAAGAGTTTGCATATGTATTTTAATATAATATGATCGCCACATAGCTTCTTAATTTAAACAAACAATTTCACCAGGTTCTTGACGTGTTATGCCAAACTAAACATGATGTGGTCTTTGTGGTCTTCAATTAATTCTGAATACAATCATTGCTCAAACAATAGCCAATGCGTGTTTCTTCTTTAACTGCACACACAACCAAGCAGCAGACAATATGGTGGTTGATAAAAGCTTCTCACAGTTTAATAACCATCAAAAAATGAAAGCCGCCAACATGTTTTCTGGGCTTGGTTGTGTTATTAGACGCAATCAGTTGACCAGTAAATAATGTCCACTTTACTAGCTGGAAATTGAGAGGATAAGAAATTGTACATGCGTTCGGCTTAAAACAATTATAAAATTGCTTGTGACCATTGCAGGCCTTTGTCCAATTGCTGGGCCTACTGAGAACTTTGATCTTTGTTTATTGTTGAAAAATGACAGCTCTTAAGTGTCAATATTATTATTACTGATCCCTGAGCAATGAAGTCATCATGTCTACTTTGTGTTTGTCTTGAATGCATTCCGAATACAATAGTTGCTCTAATAATCTCCGATATATGTTCTCTTAATTTCATACACAACTAAGCAACAGCCAATGCGGGGGTTGATAAAAGATTCTCACCAGAATGTATAATCAATTAATTTAAGTACATTGTTTATCATCAAAGTAAACTGCCAAGCTAAACTTGATCAAATCAGTTTGAAATGATTTATACATCATCAAAGAAACAAAAAGCCGCCAACATGTGTGTGTGGCTTGGCGGTGTTGTTTTATGCAATCTGTTGACTAGTAAATTCGAATTCTGCAAGTTACTTTATCATTTTAGTTGTGCTGATATTTACAGTGACATAATTCAGTGGTTAAAATACAGCCAGTTCTGCCTGCTGTATTTATTAGAGTACATCAAAAGAACATGATGCAATAGCTGGGCAGCAAGTTCAAAGGACTTTGACTAGCAGCTTGGGTGGGAAAATGTGCTGAAATTTACAATGACTGAATTCAGAGACAGAAAGATCCTGAGATGTACTTGTAGTTATCATAAGAATACACTTTAGCTTCCATTATTTAATCTACGGACATGTACTATTTCATCATTCATTATGTACACCCGTTATGTAATTTTTGTTATTTTCTTTTCATTGAATTCAGTCACATAATGATCTGTGACAAAATTATTGAATATCTTACATCCTTGTGTGGATATTTTCGATGGAAGTATTTGTATTATGGATTCAATGTATGTTACAAGATTTGCTGGTGAGTACACGGTGTTGATACTCTTTTCATGCAATAGATTATACATGTATATATAAATTAGACACGTGTATGTACCAATGCATGGTTCTCTGAATAAAGTAATATATTATATCTGCAATTTCTGTTATCACAGCAAATGTTTTTCTCATTTAATATATATTGATCAAAAATGTTAATTGTGCCATGCATTTTCGCACCCGTCTTTATGTAAACCCCCCCCCCATTAAATCCAAAAATGTGTTGATATTGTACATGGTTGCTTATAACACGGTTTGGTTCATAACACGGTCGGATTCTATGGCTCCCAACTACCGTGTTATAGCGGGATCCAACTGTATATAAACACCCTGGAATGTTATGAAACGTACAGTTGCTTAGTCTTTCTTAACCTAATTTTCTGTTAATTTTTCCCATTGAATTCAGACACATAATGATTTGTAACAAAACATTTTGTATAGTTTAAATATGTTTGCAATTTTTGCAATGGAATTAAAGGTATTATGGATTAGCTGTATGCCACCATGACGGTACTATATCAGACGGTAAGTACCGTATTTTTGCGCATATAATGTGCCTATGTGTATAACGCGCACACGCTGATAACGCACGGAAATTCTGTTTTTGTGTAAAAAATATCTTGGATTGCGCGCCCATGCATATACCGTGCAGTAACCAACACAGGCCTGCCAGAACATAGGGTTGCCAGAAGTGCCTCATCTGATACGCGATACGAGGCTGTGTGTTGTCTCTCCCTTACCATCCAGCGATTTAATGCTGGCGCCTTTATCCCTTTCTGCTCGTAATAAATACTGGTATTACCGGTACAGTCGTAAATGCCACGTCATAATATTTTTTCCATAAACAGGCAAAACAGCAAATGATATAAAACTATGTGTATTTACTGGTTTCCGCTAATTTTAGGCTGGAACGCATGCATGCCAGTATAGGGATGTTAATACCTTTTTTTTCTTCCAAAACCGATTATTGTTTGTTGAAATCCAATTTTAAACCGATTATTGGTTTTTGTCCTACATAAAAACTACAAGAATTATATTCTTATAATGCAAGTTAGTGTATGCCTAATGCGAATAAAAGATATTCATTACATACAATAACATACAGACATGCAAGCGGCGCAACACAGTGTCAACTTTAAATTGTTTATTTTCTACTTAAAGATATGAATAAACCTCATTTATACTGTATGTGTATGAAAGAAATTTTGTATTAATTGTTACCAGTTTATTAGTGTGGTTGCTCGAAATTCATCAATGTGCTTTTGGCTGTAAAAAAACCTGGGGGGGTTGCGCTGATAGTAAAAGCGCGAAAATACGGTAAACAGTGTTAATACTCTGTTCATACTATATATTGAACATTGAATTCAGACACAACAATCTTGGACAAAATTATTGAATGATTTAAATCTGTGCAATTTTCAAATGAAATTACATGCATTATGGGGGCCCCGAGTGGCCGAGTGGTCTAAAGCGCTGTCCGTTACGGACCACTGCCATCTCACCTCTGTCTGCGTGGGTTCGAGTCTAAGATTCGGCTAATGTAGTTAAGTGAGAAAGCTTGCCAGTAGCTTCTCGTGGGTCGGTGGTTCTTTCCGGGTTTTTCTGGTTTCTTCCTCCACCACTAATACTGGCCACCACGTATAGCCTATATATTGTGCTGAAAAATGGCGTTAAACCATAAAAAAAAACAAAAAAAAAAACATGCATTATGGATGAACTGTGTGCCACATTTGGCATGATAGAAAACGATGTTGATACCCTATTCATTATATAACGTCAAATGGGGTATTATCGATCAACGTGTATTTTTGGGAAAAAACAATACAACTATTTAACGCAAAGTAATAACCTATAAATATATTATCTGTCCATTATTTTGAATAAGTCTTATTACTGCATTCCATTTAATAACATCCATAATTACTAAGATTTTTTACATTAGATTAGACATGAGTGCATGTATATATGCCAATGCGGAGATTGCTGAAAAAAATTAAAATAAAAAAACCCACATTAATGCAACCTCACTATTAACACGATCCAATTTATTTTACCCCAATTATGACGTTATAGCAGGGTTTTATTGCAGTGTTGTCACCAAACATTAGTTCGCATAAATTCTACATGCTCTATTTCAGAAAAAAAAGTATCAGGGATGTGAGGATTGCAAATTTTACTTTAAGCTACCGTATTTTCCGGTGTATAAGTCGCTATTTTTTTTACTTGAAAGTCGGGACCTCGTCTTATACTCCAAATCGACTTGTATATGGATTTTGTCATTGAAAGTTTATATAAGTTACGTTCATAACTACAGGTAATAAAATGAACTACAACATGGATGCGCTTTCAGTTATAATAAAACAAGCATGGATTCAGCTGTGTTAATTGATAACAGAATATAGCAGTTATTTGTTCAGAAGTAAAAACACAAGCATGTTAGCATTGGTAATGCAATTTGACGATTGCCGGTAATATGGAATATCTTAACGATACCATAAAAATTGACTTATATATGGACGAAGGATGGAAAATAAGTTGAATTGGTGAATTTGACTTATACTCCACATCGACTTATAGGCCGGAAAATATGGTACACAATAAAAACGTTCATAATGTTTGGTGTGAAAAGCACTCTGTAAAATTGTGTTTCACACTCATACCAAAAGGAAAACAAAAGTTGCAATCTGTCCACCACTGTTACCGATTTCCATGAACAGCCCTATGTCAATTTTAAGGTTTTCTGTGCATTTAACTAGTCTAAGAATACCTTACTGATGGGTCCATAATGCTTCTTGTACCTTTTGTTCCAAGACACTCCAGTCTTATTCGTCAGTTCCTAAAAAGATATTAAAAAGTAACACAAAACCAAAATCTAAAGCCATACCTTTTGTTAAGTATTAAATAACAATAATTTTAAAAATAAATCACAGAATATTAACATCCAACTACATATGGATGTCTGGAGTCATGTTGCTGTGGTTGACATGCAATATAGTTGTCCACATTGTGTTCTTACATAATCATATGCCACCACATGTCAACATCGGCTCTGATCTCTGCAATATAGGTCTCTAGAAATATTGATCAAGACACATCACTTACCAAGTTTTATGACGGCAGATGTAATGGTACGTATACTGAGTGCACTATCACCCAAAATTTCAAAACTGTTATTCAATGATATTTTTCATTGTATTAGAGTTCTAATATACTACAGTGTATTCCTTGTCTAGTCACAATATCAAGTCATTCAGCAAAGTAATAGTATATACATGTACCAAAATTGTTGACTTTTAACACTAGCACATGAATCCAATTTTCTTTAACAACTGTTTCTTCAACAATGCTTAAATGATCATAATACTGTATGCATTTGCTTATATCAGCAAACTTCACAGACTCAGATCTGTCATCACATAATGAGAAAACAGATCTGGGTTTGTGCAGATCATTATGATTAATTAGTAGAATGAACAATATAGACCCTGATTTACTGGCACATTATGCTATGGCAGATCAGGATCTTTAATGTTTACAGTTTGGCTAGACTTATAAGCTGGTACATATGGTTCCTTAGGAGTAGTTCCATTACCTTGTAAATCCAGCCTTTTAGTATCAATCATCTGTGTCTTTGGAGGATGGGCATATGAGATGGTAAGTATTATTGAAGAAACAAAATGGGTTTCTTTTTCAAATACATTACATAATCATTATTCCTACACCAAACAGGTAACATGTGGTGAAAAGTTTATTCTCTTACCATTAAGATGTCCAATATCTTCAGTCCCTCAAAATTCACGAAGCAACTTCAAATTTTGTCTGAGATAAGGGTTAGGGTTAGCATATATTCCAGTCCCATTAATTCAAAAGAAAATTTGAGTTATCATACAAATGTGAAGAAAACGACACAGTTAGGAAGCCTGTTTTACAATAGATCAAAATGAATGATATTTGGATGAAATATCTCTAAGGTATATACTAGACAATATCATATGCTCCATCCATCCCATGGGTATGTTAATCTCAGTCAGCTATGCTCAAATGCAATGCTAGTGTGGATTGCTCTAACCTCATGAACCAGTATACACAAAAATACTTCATCCGATCTCGGGTTTTATTTCCTCATAATCAAAGCAGGCATCCTGTCATACTGATAATTATAGTATTTAAGAAATATCATTATTTCTTTCTTTTAGTGATAAGAGATTTGCTTTCTTTATTTCAGGTACAGCTTCAAATCTAGCATGAATATCTGTAGGCACTGTTGGGGCAAAGGGTCCAAAGACAAAAGTGGTTTCATGATCACAGACTGATTCCACATAAGCAGGTGCCTATTCATGGTTAAAGAACAGACCATCAGAAGCAAAGTCAATCAATCATTGTATCACTGCTAATAGTTTCTTATCAGCTGACAAGAAAGTTTAGGGAGATAATAAAAGATAATGAGACTCCTTTCAATGATGTCCTCATGTTGAATGGGGATGGCTAAAAGTTTCCACATGTGTGTGTGCTCTTGATTTAATGGGGGTTGGAATTCATTTTTGTTTATCTGATCTTTTCACTGAAATGTGGACTAACTCTCCCTAAGTTGTAAGGACACTGATTTCCAGACATTCACTTTGCCAATTGTTAATGGTCTGGGAATGATACAGAGTGTCTTAGACTGGGACACTGCCTCGGTTGGTGTCAGATATTGCAACAGAACTGTGGACAATGCTGGAGTTGTCTGGTGTCAGTAAGCAAACCTTGCACCAACATTATTTGATGAGTGGTTGAGGCTTAAAAGTTACAATGTTGGACAACATCTGTGTCAGCAAGTCTGGACTGGGCTTACCTGGAAAATAAGCCAATGTACCTGGTCTCATAACATGAAAATGTAGGCTGCATGTGTGAAGTTATTTTGATGGGTATATGGACAATATCTGTGTAAGGTCATTTAATTGTATAATTTTTCATTATTTAAGTCCGTGCATTTTATGTTTAATGAATTCAATATTTGGATCATATACATGCACATATTAATCATAATTAAATTTTTATTCAAATCACTCGTTATTAAACACTGTATTTGTATCACCATCAATTGTGTTCTGTAGTTAATCTGAAATCCCACCTGGTTATTGTGTTACAATGGTCTGGATTTATGAAGTTTTGTACCAGTGAACTTTTAATACCATCAAAGTTTCCACTAACAGGAATTTGTTCACTCATGTTGCATTATTAGCAATACTGTTCAGATCTGCATCCTTCTTGATGAGTTTCTTCACTCTCTTGTATGGTGGAGTTTTTAGTGTTGCAAAGACAGCTTTAAATACACTTTCTGACCAGCATGTGCATAGAGGTATGGCCTGAAAGGCACTCTGTACAATTCACAATTTATACAGGTGTATGTGATCTGGATTTTTAATGTAGCTTACCAATTTAAGTCATATCACTGCTGTCTGTAGTGTGGCAGTTTATTTATTTGTTTGTTAGTTTGTTTGATTAGGATTTTTAACGTAACTTTAAAAATTTTTCAGTCATAATGCTACGATGTCTGTAGTGAGGCAGTTTATAGTGATGTCTAGCACTGGGGCATCATGCCACAGACATGTAGCATGATGTCCCCACCCAGTCACATTATCTTGACACCAGGCCGACCAGTCCTAACACTAACCTCTTAATGCTGAGCTCCAAGTGAGGCAGCTATTAGTACCATTTTTGTAAGTCTTTGGAATGACTCTGGCAGGGATCCAACCCACAACCTCCCACTTCCGTGGCAGATGCTCTAACTACTAGGCCACCGGAACGGTTGTGGCACTGTGGCATCATGCAACAGACATGTAGAATGATGTCCCATCCAGTCGCAATATCCTGACACCATGCCAACCAATCCTAACACTAACCTCTTAATGCTAAGTGCCATGCAAGGGAAAAGCTACTACCAATTTTATAAGTCTTTGGTATAACTTGGCCTGGGTTCAAACTTGCAGCCTCCTGCATCCAAGGCAGATGACCTAACCACTTAAACAACTGGAATGGTCAATATGAAGAGGTAAAGTAAGTATCATCTACTTAAACCACTAAAAATCTGCACTCTTAGTCCTGCCTATTTTGATATTAAAATTATAGGGGAAAAAAAAGCCATATACAGTTGAGAAAAAGTAAATCATTACCCTATACTTACTGTGATGAGTCCACCAAGAAAATAAAAGCTATACTTGTTATAACCTGAAATAACAATTGACTGATATCTCAAAACAGAACAAACACTGCAGACCCCTAAGGAGGTATTCAAAATGACAGCAACATGAATATTGTAGGATGACTACAAATCTCATGTGGATAAGCAGTAAACAAATGGAAGCCCAGAACAGCTGGCTGGTGTGCCTGGCATATGGTTGAACTGGATGCTGGCATTATAGAATACAGTCAAACTATAACCAGTACTATCCACTGCACAGGCCTGGCTGGACAGTCAGATTTTTCAATGAAATCTGTCATAGTAACGGTATGTCACTGATGGTATGGCTAAACAGAAAGATCTGTTACTAAGATCCTCATAAATCCTAGTTGGCCAGACACTTTTATCAAATAGGTCCCCATTCTGGGATGGCTGGACAGTTAGTGATGGGGAACGAATGTTGATGGTGAGACTGTATTATGAAATGGATCCAATGGTTCCTGCCCAGACTTCCATACGTAAAGGCTATTGCTTGGATTTACACACAATGGGTAGCATAAAATTGGGGGAGGGGGCCACTTCACCAGAGACTTGGAAAAAGGCACAGAAATAATAAAGGTAATATATGGTCTGATGTCAATTATTGCATCATTGTTTCCTGGACCATCTGTTTGAAAGCAGACAGTACAATCTCAACATTATCCTCCTCCCCTGCTGCTGATGTTATTGTGACTGACAGATGCAAGCAACAAACTTTGGGTGTTTTGATGGGGCCCAGTTTCTCCCACAAGACTCACAATGGAGGTTGACTCTGGATGTCTACTGAGAAAGTCAATGTTATCTTTCATTCCTTCCCTTTTGTCGCCTTCCAGACAACTGTAGCCCAGACTTACTCTGTCCACATATTACACATGCTGCATGGCATAGATGATGAACACTTAGTACCTGGCGGTTTCAAAAAGGTAATGCACAGTTATTGCCCTTTGTATATGAGATGGAAAGAAAGATTATTTTTTGTTATCTTTTAGTAGGGCTGGATACATGAGATAGCATTTTAATATCTCACCTGTGATTGGGGTATTTAACTGAGAAATGTGCAAGAAGAAGAATAATTAAAGCAAGGATGAAACCTGGTGCCAAATCATCATCACAAGCAAATAATGAACACTTTTTTGGTGCTAAAATTAACTTGGAAGTGTAATATTTGCAGGGTAGTGAAGAGCGTATGCCAGAGAGCTGGGGAGAGAGCTATATCATCAACTGCTATAAGGGCAAAGGTGACGCCTGGATTAGAGGCAACTACAGAGGCCTGAAACTTTTGGAGCAAGCAATGAAGGTTATTGAATGAGTGGCAGACAGTATCATCAGACAGCAAGTTGACATCAATGAAATGCAATTTGGATTCATACCTGGAAGGGGCACAACTGATGCGATACTCATCTTGCATCAGATGCAGGAGAAGTATGTTGGTGCAGACAGAAGACTACATGGCATTTGTGGACTTGGAGAAAGCTTGCGACAGGGTTCCCAGGGATGTGATATGGTGGGCAATGTGGAAACTTCGAGTAGAGGAATGGCTCATCTGAATGGTACAATGCATGTACACTAATGCCAGGAGCAGAGTACGGGTGAATGACACATACAGTGATGACTTCAGTGTAAAAGTCGGAGTCCATCAGGGATCGGTCCTCAGCCCCCTGCTATTCATCATTGTCCTTGAAGCCCCCTCCAGAGAGTTCCGGACAGGATGCCCATGGGAGTTATCATATGCAGATGATCTGGTCATCATAGCATCATAGTAAAGTCAGCATGGGGTAAGTTTCGTGAACTATTACCTGTACTAACATCAAAAGTTGTCCCCCTCACCACCAGGGGAAAGGTGTATAGCAGCTGTGTTAGGAGCGTGATGCTATATGGCAGTGAGTGTTGGGCACTCACCCAGTCCTCACTCGCCCATCTACAACGCAATGACAGAGCCATGATCAGATGGATTTGTAATGTCAAGCCAGACCAGACCCAGCATATCAGGTCAGATACCCTACTGGAAAAGCTGCACCTACCAAAGATTGAGGAACTCCTAAGGGCCAACCGGTTATGCTGGTTCGGCCATGTAGAGAGAAGCAATGCTTGGATTAACAAGTGTAGAAATGTGGAGGTGGAAAGCCGAAGGAAAGCTGGTTGGGTTCAAATACAAAACCTTCACTTTGGTGTGTTTAGTATAAAATTATGAACACTGTGAAACTGATTACATAAGAATAAAATGTATGCATTGTTTGCCATGTTCAAACATTTGCCAAAAGGACTTTGAACCCTACTTCACTTCAAACCTGATTCTTTGCACCCCTGCAAATGTTTAAGCACAGCAAACCACATATTATCTCTATGGTAAGTCAAACTGTTGGCATCACTATTAACCTTCATTAGATAGTGCTGTCTTTGTCTTGTGAATGGAGCAGTTATTTGATTTTAATTTGACAAATTGCCTAACAACTTAATACTGCTCACATGACACAATCTGAGGGCTTTTCAAAGAATATTTAAATCTGATGTACTATGAAAAGGGATAAGTTCCAGTTTTGTATGAACCCAAAGTTTCACCTAGGCAACTAGTGCTGGCAAGAGGGAGAATTTATTACACTACAAAAATTTTACATCCAAATGAATTTTTACACCTATATGATAAAAATTGCAAATATAAATATTATGAAAGCATAACTGATAATAAATGAAATACCAAATCCTTTTGATATCTAAAAATTTTAAAATCAGTTACACTTTACTACTGCTAATATAATGGAATACCTGTACTAGCCTAAAGAAAGCATTTTTAAGATTAAGAGATGTGTGTGTGTCTGTGTGTGTGTGCTTGAAGAGAGGTGAGAGATTTGGATTTTTAACAAACTTTCAGTCATGAATCTCTCATATCTGCAGTGAGGCAGTTTATAGTGATGTCTACAACTGGGGCATCATGACGATGAAGTGTAGATTGATGTCCCACCCAGTCACATTATCCTGACACCAGGCTGATCAGTCCTAACAGTAACCTCTTAATGTTGAACGCCAAGCGAGGCAGCTGTTAGTACCATATTTGTAAGTCTCTGGTATGACTCAGTTGATGTTTGAACCCTTGACCTCCCACATTCAAGGTAAATGCTCTAACCACTATGCCACTGGAGTAGTGATAGATTATGAGATACTTTTACATTTAAGTTATAATATCATCAACATTTTGAGAGTCTTTAAACTGCAAACATTGATTACATGACTGAAAAATAGAGAAATTACTTACAGTATGTAATTTATCTACAGGCATTGCTTTCTTTTCATGTTGCTCCAGCAAAATTCGCAGTACATCCACTGGTGAATCACAGTCAATGAAATCCACTTTTCCTTTTGAAGGATCAGGTGCAATCTGGACCTCCTCTTCTTCCTATAAAACAACACAGTATCTTCCAGAAATATGTGGTTAAATGAGTATTGGCCAATCAAGAAAGGGCCCAAGACCAGGAGTACGGGGATTGTTTGGTCCAAAATGAGAACAGTGCCACTTAGACATTCTGCACAGCAGCCAAAGAGGACATCTTAAAAAAATCTTGTTTTTTATCCTTTAAGTGGATGGTGATACCCATATTAGAATCACACAAAATAACTTCTTATGATGTCTAGGTGATACTGAATAAAAATCATACTGATCTGTCACCAGAGTGGCCATCTTGAAAATCCTATCAGAACAACTCCTCCAGAATGGAATGTTATATTGGCATGAGGTTCAGGACTTCATATGATGTTTAGTTGGTGCCGAATGAAAATATTGCTGACTGGATTTCAGATATGGCTGTCTAAGCAGCTGTTCTTTTTATTGCTGCTTGTTTTAAAATGATTTTTTTATATATCAAAATGGAGTTTTCAGAAAGGTATACTAGTGATGTTTATTTGGACCTAAATGAATATGGCAGGCAGTATGAAAATTTAGTTGCCTCCTAAACATAAAGTTGTTTTGATATAAATGAAAATGGTGCATATTTAACATTCAGTATGAAAATTGTATTATGGATGGTGTTTCCACTGAAATACTGGTAACAACATTCATGAAAGAGGAGGGGGTCTGGTACAGCTAAAATGATTTAAATATGTTAATGCAGTAATTGAGCAATAGCTTATTAAATAATTTGCACAACTGACAAAGAAAACATTTTAAGGACACTCTGTTGAGTGAGTGCTATTAATTGATAATTACCAAAATCAATGAACAAATGAGAACTAAGATGCTAGAACCACAAAAGGTAAGTAATACATACCCTTGGCAAAGGGAAGCAATAAATAGCCCTAAGCAAAGGGAAGTATTACATACCCTAAGCAAAATATAAACAATAGTACTGCCAATGCAAATACTCAAAAACTATAGTTATAATCTACCAAACAGGAAATTTTACTTACCTTAACACTAGATAAGATAAAGGGGAACAACAGAAAAGAGCACTGCTAGATGAAAACAGTGCAATCAAGTCCCTAAAGTTCACATAGAAACAATGTGGGCATATAAGCAGTACAATGTTTGTAATGCGTTTGTATGTGGTGAAGTCACAGATGCTTGATTTTATATGCAACTGATGAAGGAAACGGCATGTAACGATTGCATTCATTTTCAAGGTTTTAAACAAAAGCACATGTAACAAAAAGTATGTTCATAAGAGATCTCTAAAATTTCAAAAGATGAATGCAAACTGTAAATCAGCTTACTATCAATGATCAGATTATTATCACTAAGTTGCTATGAGGTTCTTAGTGCAATTCATAAATATTCTATATTCAGCTTACAATATATACGTACTGGAGGAACCCATTTGCCCAGGTTGTCAACATCTCTAATGTAAGCAAAGTAATGGCCACCATATGCACTACCCCTATGAATCACAACAGAAAACAGTTCATATTCTGTGTCTTTGTCACTGTCTCTCTGAAATGGAATTTTTTTAATGAAAGTAAAAACAGCAAAGGAAAACTTTTTTTCTAATACCATCATTCAACTGTTTCATTTATGATTTATATAATCTTGCATTGGTAATATAATTTTTTATACAATCAAACCGTTTATACACCTGAAAAATAGACATTATTTATTGTTTAGTTTAACAGTACAATGCGATCTAAAAGAAATTTTGCCTGGTATCTGAGCCTCATGTACCATATATACTTCCTAATAAGTCAAACCATATGCAAACAACAAAGACCCAGATCTGCTGCTGATTACTCCTAACCAATGGCACAGACTCTGATCTGTGCAGTCTGCTGTTGGACTCTTAAGCAAGCATATATGGTAGCTTTAGTCTTTTTTTTTTTTTTTTCTATTTACTAAAGTTTTCTTCAATAATTTCAAAATTCTGTCCAAATACAATTTGGAACATTTTTCAATGACAAATTTAACAACTGAAATCAAACAAAAAAAATGACAATGGCTAGTTTTCTTCAAAGCAACAACTGTGAACTTCTCACAAACTTCATTGCTTAATGAAAAGGAATGTTTAGGCCACATATCTTGAAACAAATTCAGCAAATTTTTACCTTTCCAAAGAAAACATTAAGTCTGACGAACCATGCCTAGCACCTACATCATACATAATAAATTAATATAAGTTTATTATTTCCTACTAGATATCAGACATTCATTAGAAGATTTCATGTGAAACTATATCATAAAACTATATCATAAAAAAGAAAGCACAAGGCAAACTTTTCTCTAGTGGACTATTACATGTTGTTTTGTGTGTGATTTAGTTTTTAACATAGCTTTAACAATATTTCAGTCATATCTTTATGATGTCTGCAGTGTGGCAGTTCATAGTGATGTCTAGCACTGGGGCTAATCAGTCCTAACACTAACCTCTTAATGCTATGCGCCAAGTGAGGCAGCAGTTAGTACCAATTTTTAATAAGTCTTTGGTATGACTCAGCCAGGGAGCGAACCTACAATCTTTCACATCTGAGGGAGACGCTCTAACCACTAGGCTAGCGAACCAGTCACATGCTGTTTTGTGGTCGTCAAAGGTTTCTAATAAGTTGGGACCAATATGAGCTATTAAGATATATTTTAAAAAATCAATAATTAGAAACATTTCTTCTTATTACAACATTTACGAATTGTGAATTGTGTATCTAATTACAGTTATGAAAAAGAAAACTGTCTTCTCTAAGATTAAAATGAGTTACTGCACCAAAAAGAAGTCAGTTAAAAATAAATAAGTTCTCTATATATCTCCAATTATTGAATAGTAACAAAATAATACAGCCATGATTATAGCTAATTATGGGTAATTTGTATGAATTTACCTAAATGGCATATTAATATGCATTTTTTTTTTTCTTCAAATGTCAAAATACGCTGTTGTTTCCTGATTAATGAATTTAGTCAAAGTTCATTTAGGTTGAAACCTGTTCCAAACATTGGCAATAGTCATCTGGAATAAACGCTGTCATTGCCATTTTCTTGCCAAGCTGCTTTTTTAGAAAGCAAAAATGTTGCCGTTACTGATGTTCATTTAATGCCATTTTCAGCATATGATAGGCTATACACGGCAGCCAGTATATGGTGGATGAAGAATCGCGGAAAATCCCAGGACCTATGATAATCTACTTCTCACATTTAGACCTCTCAGCCACCTGGAGCCCCAAAGTAAAAATGTATGGTTAAGCTTAATCCGAAATACTTTAACACTAACCTTAATGTACGGATGAATTAAAATAGATATTGATGGATACAGAGATCATAACAGGCTTGAAAAAATGTTACAGCCAAAAATATGTATATATCTGGACCACAATTTGTATCTCTGGCATAAAAATAATGATTTGTTGCTTAAGAGTGCATTTATGCAACTTTCACAGTTTAAAAAATGTAGCCTCTTATATCATTAATTCAAAATACATTACATTAAACCAGCTGTCATAGTAATACAAAGTCAATGAAAAAGAATCAAAACTTTCAACTGCTAAATTTGTAGTCTTTAATTTAATGAGCTACATTTGACAGATTATGTAATTTTCAAGCACTAAAATATTCTGCCAATTGCTGTGATTTGCTGCTCAACATTCAAAATCTATCTTTTATCCTCCAACAAAAAAAAAGTGGGATTTTTGCTGTTCATTGAGTCAGGTATGCATGCAGATCATACGATTCCTACACTATTTTTGAAAAACATACTCAACTGTTTAAGGAATTTTATTTTACTGTCATTTAGCAACACAAAACCAAACCCGAAACCTTTGGTTATGATTGAGGGGATCCTGTACATGTGTACAGTGGTCTTTGAAGTTTGATAAGATACATTAGTGGGATATGAGCCCTAGGACACACACACACACACACACACACACATATATAAAAGTACATGCATACACATACACACATACATAATAGTTGCATTCCCAAGAGGGGCTGTGTACAAATAAATTGATTAACTCTACTTTATTTTCATTGAAAAATACAAAATTCATTTAAATTTAATTTGACAAATCCTAATCTTTGGCTTACATTTTCATTATTTCATATGAAATCATGTCAGGCTTGTGGATACCAGTATATAAATATAAATAGGATGAGTTAGAAAATTAGAAAAGCAAGGGTTGGTAGAAAAGACTAGAAAACCATTCATTAGTTTTACTTACTTTTTCATAGAATGGTGCCATGTTAATAGTAGAAGGAAAAGTATACTTTCCAGTTTCCTAAAAGAACAAAACATTGTCAGTAACACAGTGCAACCTTCTTTATAAATGCTGGAGGATTGGGTACTGAGAATAATACAAAGTCAATTATCGATGGTATCTTGGAAACATGACAAAATCTTTATTGAAACTGATATCATTAATGATCAGGATAAAAATGAGGCTTCATAGCAAATACAAGTGACTCCCTGTTGGGTAGACTTGCTTTTTACTTGGCAAAATAAAAAAATGCAACAGTATGGATTATCTTGGGTGTTGATGTGCATGTACATAAAAATAAAAAGGTATACATGCCTATGTGATTGGTATGTCAAACTTCCACCAACTTGGGATGAATGACAGTTGAAACAAAGAATATATTTTAAGCTTCACAAGCCATTAAAAGTCAGTCAAGGGCCATAACTTTGTTAAGTAACAAAATATGGTACAAATCTTATCAAGCTCTAATGTTGTGCATTAGTAATAACTATGCAAAAATTATAAAGGGCCATAACACTAAGAAATACAAGCAAGAACTTTGATGATAATGGCAATAATTTATCTAGATAAAGCTAAAAGCATACTGAAACTATATATAATATCCACAGAGTGTGGAATAAAATGGTACTGAAACAAAACGAGAAAAAAAACTCACAATTTTGCACTGAGGTTAATCTAAATCATAGATGAAGTATAGATGCATGGATGCTAATGCCCATCCAGATGTTACTACAACGAAGTTTGACATCCAATTTGATTCAAATCTAATAACCAGTGCTGACAATAAAGCATTCTAAAGGTTGATGGATGCACAGAATCATGGACTGATGCATGGATGGACACAAAAACTGAGAAAAATAATAATAATACATATAATAAGAGAAATATCTCATTGATTAACACCATGATACCTCTCAAATTCAGCCTTCATTATTAGCTATAAAAATGCTAATTGTTCATTCATCCACATTGATTTCAACCAGACAACTGTGATCTTCACTTGGAACTGCACATAATTCCATCCATACTTCGGTTACTAATGCAGTGGAATGCATGCTCTACCAGTTGAATGAATCTAAGGGGAGGTTGGGAGTGTGTGTCTGTATTACGATTATCTAAAACAAAATATTTTACTCCAGAAATTTTTCATTCTTACTTCGTACAATAGGCAAGAGGTATAAAAAGTTACATCCCCTTACAAAGAAGAAGGCCCCCATCTCTGGTCCCACAAAGTATGTGAAACTGTAAAAATGTTTGAGAGATATAGAGACCGTGTCAAAATGTTTGAGAGATATAGAGACTGTGTCAAAATGTTTAAGAGATATAGAGACTGGGTCAAAATGTTTGAGAGATATAGAGACTGTGTCAAAATGTTTAAGAGATATAAAGACTGTCAAAATGTTTGAGAGATATAGAGACCGTGTCAAAATGTTTGAGAGATATAGAGACTGTGTCAAAATGTTTGAGAGATATAGAGACTGTGTCAAAATGTTTGAGAGATATAGAGACTGTCAAAATGTTTGAGAGATATAGAGACTGCGTCAAAATGTTTGAGAGATATAGAGACTGCGTCAAAATGTTTGAGAGATATAGACACTGTGTCAAAATGTTTGAGAGATATAGAGACTGTGTCGAAATGTTTGAGATATAGAGACTGGAGTAACAATTCCATATGTCCAGGTGCAGTGACAAATGGATAAATTTCCCCTGCATATCCATCTGTAGTCAGTAGGATGCATCGATGGAAAGCTGCCAAACTACTTTGTAAGGTTAATCTTGTCCTAATGTTTTTGGACCCACCAGGTCAAAAAGAACGCTCTGGGATGAAAGATCACAAAAGTAAAACATGAGAGCAAAAGTTAGAGAAAGTCTATCCTACTGTTTGGATAATGTTTGTCAAGGAACAGTTGCACTCAAATGCGATGCTTGTGGCAACACCCCTAATATCAAGAGCCAAAATACACCATAAAATTTATTTATCTTGAGTTTGTTCTCTAAATACAGAATAAATAACACTTGTATCTATGACAACAGAGCCTGAGCTGATTTAATGATATAAGAAAACAAGATCTCCCTCTTTACACCAGTGATTCATTTCAGATAACTTCAAAGCCCTCATCAGGTCATGTATATGTCTCTGAGATGATGCATCAAACAAAAGAAACTTTCACAACTAAGGACCAATTGCCCATGAGCAGGAATCTGTTCTTAGCAACGAAAGTGGGACCATTAGGTGCAAAACTGAACCATTATGATCAAACTGTGGATAGTTCAGATCAAGTAACAAGTCATATATCTACATGATTCTTCCTTCGAGAGCTACAGCAACACGAAATCTGGTTTAATAACACAAGTGGCAATGATGCTCTACATAACATTTCAAACAGTGCCTTTAGAATAGTGTCAGAACCCATGGGGGATTCCAATTCAGGCACTGGACCAAAGCCTTCTGTCATGACAGGTCAAAGTTTGATGGAAGGTTGGTGAGATCTTTGCTTGTCCCATATCATTCCTTTGATGAAGACAAAATGTGTCTGCATATGTGAAGCTGCAACCTTTTATAGCGATGGGCACTACCTATTATCTAAAGAAGCCACAGGAGAAAGTTAGCTATTTGAGATAGTGATGCTTTTAGTGCAGTCATGTTTTCCTGCTTGCACTGCTGAGAAAATTCTCCACTTCTCATACACTTTCAGAGTGGTAGACCTTCTCACTTGAGTGATTCATTTACCACTTGTCCTTAGACATGCATGCTCCAGATGGATTATTGGATACGATCCACATGTCCAGGTTTCATAGATTTGTGCTTACATAAAATGCTTGCAGTTAAAGTTGTTTGAGCAGATGAGAAAAAAACGTGCTTTTCTTGGAATTTCCATTATCTAGTTAAATAAGTCATTTATCCATAATTTGTCCCATTTAAGAAGAACTATTCATAATTTTTCCTACTTAAGAGGAACTATCAGTATAGTACAGCACTCTGATTCCCTCTTTTTTGCAAACATTTTAGGATAAAAAGTGTTGGAAATAAGCATATGCTTCCAGACCATTCCAATCTATGGACAAAGTGTCAACTGCCAATGCCATTGGATATGGTACTGGTGTGACAAAAGTTGAGTTCTGCATGCTACCTTGCATCAAATAGATCTACAAGCATTCAGGATAAGCAAGTACAGACTTTACTGAAAATTGAGGGGTGAATCAACCATTTGGGTTAGAACAGTTGGTTCTTTTGGGACAAAACATTTGCTAATATATTCAGCCTTCCCATAACGTAACAGACTAGAAAGAAACTCCATAGACCATTTCATGGAGACTTCGACGAACTTCGTAATTTGCTTGGAATTTTTATCACGTGGCGAGTGGTCAGCTGACTGCAATAGCCACTCGATAGGTGCTGGGGAAAATATTGCAGACGCTTCAGAATCAGCATCAATTTTCAAACTATGTCAACATCGTTTATTAAGTTGGAAAATGCCTATTTAACAGAAATGCTGCCACAGATATTGATGAAATTTAATATTGAAACCATCCTGTCTTATTTTCTGGAAACCAGGGTGAATTTCAAAGCCATACGAGAGAGTAGTTTTGAGTTGTTTACATCTGGACATGTACATATAAGTAAGAAAACAGTGTCGAAGTAAACAAATTTAATCCTGACAATCAAAGAGCAGGTTATTCAAACTATTTCTATGCATCCGAAATGTCACTGTAATAAGTGAATTTATAATTTTGTTTTTGAAAGTCTGTGAATAATTTACATGTAAATTTCAATCATTTAATTAGCTCCACTTGCTGGATTTGGAAAAAGCTGAAAATATCAGCATCACCGGTATTCGATCTCTATAACGTTCACGGACAAGTACAAAACTATTTATCAAGTCGCAATACTAATACATGTAAAATCATCTATTTATGGCAGATGATGGAATTTAATGCCACATCCTTGATTGGAGTGACTTTTGCAACCTCTGACGATACAAGTATCGGGTTTTTCTTAACGCTTTATCTCTGAAATATTTCTAAACAACAATGGATGCCAATTTGGTATGTACATGTACCCACCAGCATTTGATTGGCTGGAGTATAAAGTGACTCGGGAGGTTATTCTGATAATTACAGAGAAACTTGGTTAAATCCGGTATGAAATGGTCTATTGGTGATAACACCACCCAAGAAAATCGAAAACAGGAGTCAAAGATCTAGGGATTCAACTTCCATTGCTTACTGAGATAATACATTAGTGACAGTAGAACTGTTGGACACAAGATTCCATTCTTTCCATACAGCATCTACTGACACCAATTACTTTCATTCACTACAACCTTAATCTCTAGGATACTGCTAGTCAATCCTGAAGAGGACATAATCCACTGGCATCTATAAACCATGGTAGTAGGTGGGCACTCCCATCTGAAATGATGTAATCCACTTGCATCTAGGAATAATGGCAGTATGTGGGCACATAGCAACTGAATTATGAATGGGATTTATCACCAACCCTGTATTGAAGGGGTGATCACTCTGACTAACCTATGTGGACAGATAACTTTCAGTGTTTGTATATCTAAAATTTAATTTGCAAGGGCTAGATTTGTGAGACATCAGTGTTACTCTTAATGTATTATGATCAGGCAACATATCTAAAGAAGAAATTGGTTCAGTAGTTTTTAGAACAAGTTAAAATTATAAATGCTGACAGAAGCACGATGTACATGCATCATTAATGCAGAGACATAACAAAAGCTCAAGTAAAACCTCTGGCAAAAGCAACAACAATAAAAATTAAAAATAAACATGCCTCATATCCTAACTTATAAACAGTGTCCACATACTGACCCAAATCTGTCATCAATTAAAGTATATGAGGATTTTGTTTGGCGTAATAAGTACATCAAACACAAAAACTTATGTACTATTGTAACATGTGACAAAGGGGCCCCCAAGTGGCCAAGTGGTCTAAATAACTGTCCGTTACATATCACTGCCGTCTCACCTATGTCTGCGTGGGTTCGAGTCTAAGATTCGGCTAATGCAGTTATGTGAGAAAGCTTGCCAGTAGCTTCACGTGGGTCGGTGGTTCTTTCTGGGGGTTTTCCCTGGTTCTTCCTCCACCAATAATACTGGCCGCCATGTATAGCCTATCATGTGCTGAAAAATGGCATTAAACACTAAAAAACAAAACAAACAACATGTGACAAAAGTCAAAACTGTCTGCAGTTGCACTCAACTTATAATGACTATATATGGTAAATCTGATACAAGAAGACTTTCAAACAGACCTAAACATCCTGAGACTGCTCAATTAATAAACCTGGAAAAAAGTTTCAATCCATGAAACTGTTCTCTTTCCAAATTTTGGTTATCTAAATTTTGGACATTTTATTACTCACGGCAAACATACTGAAGAGTAGAATAGCAACCAAACAAATTCTAATTATCAGTTTAATTAATTTTGTCAAGCATTCACAAGAAAACATTTGTTACTAATTAATATTAATGGAGGCAATATTTTATAAAAAAAACTGGTATTTTTTGTAACAGATCTTAAATAATGAATGCTGGAAAGTTTTTAGGAAGTTTAATCAAAACCGGCTGTTATTCGGAGAAGTCCGACAGATTTTCCAGCCTAGGTGTTTTTCCCCAGATCAGCTAAAAAAAATCATAATTATCTGGTACTTTATCTGGGAAATAAGGTTCTGATATCTCTTTCCTTGAAAACATGATTAGTTTAAGCTGAACAATGTATTCATATATTACTCTTTCAAACTTATTTACCTTGTAACGCTCCAGCTTTTGAAAATTAAAACTGAACCTCAGAAGTGAGATTGTCAAGATTTGTGGTAAACAGCGAATCTTTGCACACTGAAATGAAAAATAAAGGTAAATGGAAAGCAGTTTACTTGCTTGAAAAAAATTAAATAATTTAATATTAAGTCTACAATAATAATCTTCTTGATTATTGGACACTGTAAGGTTAAATGCAATTACTGTACATCCATACAGTAAATTCATCACATTTTAGAAAAAAAACATTTTCCCACAGATTTCTTTTATCTTTTCAAACTGATTCTGTCATGGATCAGATATAGTGGTCATTGTGGATTTTCCACATCATGGCTCATTGATTAAATTTTATTGCCCCCAATTAGAAAGTTACAGCAATTTAATTATGTAAAAGTGGACATCCACCATGATGCATGAAACTTAATTGTTGGCCAAGCCAGAGTACAGAGTAGAACATACACAATATACGAATATATTCCCTCCTTGCTGCAGTGGCAGTTTATTTCTCCTGGATATCCATCATGGTCTCAAAGTCAATTCAACTGAAATGCCTACTATTATATACACTTAGATTTGATATAGATATATGTGGTATATATGATTGTATTTACTGTACAATAAAAATAGAATCATGTTTTGTACATTGATGTCGGTTTAGCTTTATATACTTTAAATTTCTTTCACATTTTATTTTTCCCTTTTTAAAACTGTACTCTATTACAAATAAACTGAAAACATATCTTCAATGATGCTATGTACATCACCTGAAATGGCAAAGCCAAGTGTTTGCCAAGGTGATACAATCTATCTCAAATTGTACTAATTGCTATCAATAAGTGGTTTCTTTCTTTTTGTAGCATTAAACAGGCATTACTTGTAGGACTTTGATGACTGCTATAAACAAGACGTGGAAGAAGATTTAACTTCAACAGTTGGAAATCCCGTTTACTTTAAGCTTGTCTTGAACTGTTCATATTAATTCTAAGGTCATCATGAATACTGTGTTTGTTTACATTATTGCAGCAATGCTGACTACCCGGTAATTCAATTTTGTCTATTAAATTTCTGAAGCATTATGTTCATATGTTAATTTAAACTAATTCTGACCAATAGAAAAAAAGAAAAGAACACTAATAGCAGGTTAATGAAAAACAGCAATTTGCCTAATTACAAATTTCAAATTAAGAGTGGTATCAAAATTTAATTTCTGAATTTTGGCAGTAGATAAATTTCAAAATGAATATAAATGAAGCACATTTAGGAAATGCATACTCTTCAATTTCCAGTGCCTGTTACCAAGTTAGTGATAAAGCTACTGGTAACATTGATCAAACATTATTGTGCATAATCTCTCTCATGTTTGCATGTGATAAACACACCTGATTACAAAGAGAGAAACATTTTTTTTAAAAGCCTGTAGTGTAACACACTATCTTAAACATGTCAAAGCTATGTTCAACTGGGATAGACATACATTATATGATTATATGTACTGCATTGAAAGATTAATGAGGACAATATTTTGTACATGTTTATTTAATACAAAGTAAAAGTTGTTATGAGAGATTGCCCTTTATGCCAACCAAAAAATAGTTGTTACCAAGGTCCAGTTTCAGAACAATTTAAAGAAAAATGACCACAATCACTGTACATATATTATCTTCTTTAATAATACCATATTTTCCCGCATATATCCCGCGTGTTATACCAGATTTTACAAACCCCCCGGGGGGTGGGGGTTGGGGGGGGTGCGGGTTATATAAGGGTGCAGGCTATATCACAATTTTTTTACACATAATAATATTTCAATATATTGTTTGAAAAACGTAACTACATAACATATATTGTTCTAGTTTTGTTTTGCTACTCTCATCAATATCAAATTTTCTGCCTGTGGCTCTATTGCCATGCACTTCAGCATACGCAATGGCATTTAGCTTGAAGTCGGCTGTGTAAGACTTTCGTTTCGGCATTTTTTAAATTAAACAGAAAGAAATTATTTAAACTCGAATCTACACTTCACAAGAATACACTAAACAAGAATACAAGATTTTTTAGAAATGTCCATGTTTATGTAGCCAGTAGTTGAGGCACAGCTCCTATAGACAGCCTACGCACACAAGCACTGTGTACCGTGTTTTTTGCTGACTTTTTTGAGCAAAGGTCGTCGGCTTACTTTGATGATGGCACAGCTAAAGGCTCCAGTTGAAGGGTCAAACAAATACCTGTTTGTTATTGCTGAGGCAACTTTAGATAATTGTAGAACATTGAAACAGATTTGTTTTATTTGTTTAGTATATATCAGTGCTTCAAAGGTAATCAGTTCTCTTTGAAGTGTCAGCAAACGTATTTTTTCTTCTTCCATCTGGTATTTGCTTTTAAATTAGTGTCATCTGCTTGACTGTACTCATTTTACGTTTTTGCCTTCTGCGGATTCGCATTTTAACTAGTCAGTTGCATAAAGTAATAAGGCCAGATATCATCATTAGCGAATTATGATATAACAGTGTACTGTTAGTGTGGTTTGTCAGTATGAGACAAGGACTTGTTATTTTAACAATACATTCCAGTACATTGTTTCCTGTCATGGTGCCTTTGATTTTCTCTACTCCAAACGCAAGACTGTATATACGGTTTTTATCAGCCAAAATTGGTGTCGCCACAAATATCACCAGATGGTATATTTTGTCACCAAAACGGAAAACAGAATCGCAGTTTGCTACATCAGCGAAGCCCCGTGATCCTGTAATTGATTTCATTTCCGATTGTAGCTGTATAAATATATCTATGGTTGCGGGTTATACAAAGGTGCAGGTTATGCCAACGATTTTTTACACAAAACCCCAAAACCCGCGGGCTATATGAGGGTGCGGATTATCTGCGTGTGCGGGATATATGCGCAAAAATACGGTAGTTCTTGCTAAAATATTGTTTACATTCATCTAAAACAAAATTATACAGCAATGAAGATATACATCTACATGTATCATTAAATATGAAATCACATTTACAGCTGAAGATCACTTGTACATGTATTAGCAATGAGATCAGTTCTGATATTCTTTTTCCTTTAAAACACCCTCAATTTTTTACCAACGTTTAAACTGCCATTTTGCAAGTGGTTTGCTCTTTTTCACTTCTTTCAATGTAAGGATGTAAGGATGGTTTTGACTGGGATTTGTGAAGATATGAAAAATTAATACATGTGCATTAAAAACACAATTATCTTATCCAAAAGAGAATCATTTACTCAAAGACAAAAGTGAATAGCTTTTTTCTTTCTTTTTTTTTCTTTTTTTTTTATTATCCCCGTAATAGGTAGACCACTGGGTCGGGGAACCATCCCAAGGTCACCTTACAATGTAACATTTATAATAATCTAAGGATAATAAATATAATCTACAGCAAATGAAAAAAAAAAAAAAAAAAAAACACACCCACACACCCACACATGCATATAATCAACATATTTATTGTTTGAACAATATGTGAGTCCATTATATATATATATATATACTGCAGTATTATGTTCCTGTTTAGCATAAAATGAGAAACCTATTACATAATGATTATAGAGGTCCACTTTTGAAGAAATTGGTCTTCTTTTTTATTTACTATAGCAGTGTATTGTTCTATGTTCTTATGCATTGCAACTATTTGCTTAAATGCATACATAGAAGGATTTTTCATATTGAATCGGCAAGTATAAATATAATACTTTGCCAAAATAAGTAAGAAATTACACAAACAGTCCAGATTTTCACTTCCTAGAAATATTTCTTTCTTGGGTAAATGTGCAATATTTGGGTAAAAGGTTGCAAAATATTCAATAAAACGGTACCAAAACTGTGAAGTAATATTACAATCATAGAAGAGATGCTCAATGCTTTCATTTTCACTCTTACAAAAAGTACATTTGTTGTCTTCTAACATATTAATTCTTTTCAGAAAATCATTACTGTAGCTATTATTCTATGGATTAATTTAAAGTTAAAAGCGATCAATTTGGTATCCTTTGTACATGATTTCGCTCGGATATATATCTTAGACCATTCTTCACTACTTATACTTTTATTAAATACTTGTATCTAAGTTTCATGTTTAGCAGTGTGTTGCCTTTTATATTTTTTTAAAAGATCTTTGTAAACAAACTTCAGTGAATTTTGCTTTTGTAAGTTCATTATTTTATCCTCCTGCTTTTCAAACTTATTTTGTACTAAATGTTTTTTTATGGCATCTTTCCATGCTTTTGGAATATTGGATATTAAGGAGAAGTATTTTAGGAAATCATCACTTCTAGTTTTTTTTGTTTTATTATTTCAAAAGATATTAAATTGCCATTATCAACTATTAGATCCATCAGATTTTCAAAACCAGCCTCTCTCCATGAATTGTATTGATAGAACAATTTAGTAGGGACAAAATTTAAAATATTCATAGATAGATACTCATTTGGACCCTGCGGTTCTTCTTTCCAATTGGATAATGCCAAAATTAAATCTCTCCAAAAACTATTTTTAATGAGCTTACTAAGTTCTTCTAATTTCCTTCTCCCCAAAATCCAAATATTCTTTTTATTTCTGAATACAGTTGAATTGACTAAGGTTTCCCACACTCCATTCTCCCCTTCCAGCAATCGTTTTACCCATCTTATCTTAATATATCTAATAAATGAAAACATGTGTATCATATTTAGTCCTCCCTCGTTTTCTACTAGTATATCGCATTTTATTCTCTCTACTTTTCCACCCCATACAAATTTAAATAGTGCGCGATTTAGTTCTGCTTCAACTTTTGCTGATGGATTTGGAAGTGCTGAAAAAAGATGTATGAATATCGGCAGAACAAGAGTTTTTACCACAATTACCTTACCAACTAACGACATATGTCTTTGACTCCAGCTTGCCAGTATTCGTTTAGCTTTTGTCAGTTTCTTCATATATTAATTAATTTCCACCATTTGCTGTAAATCTAGAGAAAATTTGATACCAAGTAGTGTAAAATTAGAATAGGACCAAATTAGGCCCATTTCTGGACATATTCTTTCATTGGAGAATTTCCTGTTTCCAATCCAGATAGCTTTTGTTTTTGTTATATTACATTTAAGTCCAGATAATAGATAAAAACTCTGCAAGATATTTATAGTTGTTTTAAGAGAAAGTTGAGATCCATCAAGAAGAATAAAAGCGTCATCAGCATACTGACCCAATTTATATTCAGTGCCGTCAAAGATCAGTCCGCGTACATCTACATTTTGCTTTAACGTTATAGCTAAAATCTCAACCCCAATGATAAACAAATAAGGAGCAAGGGGATCTCCTTGATGACATCCTCTTTCTAGTCTAAAAAATGGTGACATATGCCCATTATTTATAACACAACTTTTAGAGTCATTACAAAACAGTTTAAACCACTTACAAACAGAATCACCAAAATTAAAAGATTTTAAAGTTTCTTCCACAAAGGTCCAGTCAATGGAGTCAAAGGCTTTTTCAAAGTCTATTAACAATAGTAAACCATATCTATTTTCATTCTCAAGTTGGTCCATGATATCATATAATAACCTGGTATTTTCTCCAATGAATCTACCTTTCATAAATCCTTTTTGAGTATCACTGATTATTGATGGAAGAACCTTTTTAATCCTGGCTGCAATGGCTCCTGAAGCAATTTTATAGTCAATATTTAAAAGTGATATCGGTCTCCAGTTTTTTAAATATCTTCTATCTTTTTCTTCCTTTGGTAGGCATGTGATAACTCCTTGTATCTGAAAATCTGAAAGTTTACCTACAGTATATCCGTAATTTATTGATCTGCATATAAATCCCCCAAGATACTTCCAAAAGAATTTATAGAACTCTACAGTGAATCCATCTGAGCCAGGACTTTTTCCATTTTCCATCCGTTTTAGAGACATACCGACTTCATTAATTGTTACCAGACCTTCGCATGATTCTCTTTCTTCATGGCTAAGCTTAATATTGTGATTAAGAAATCTATTTAGAGTTTCTTGAGTAGCCTCGTCATTAAGCTGAGCAGTTCTACTTTTATACAATTCCATATAAAACTGTTTTTGTGCTTCCAAAACATCAATTTGGTCAGATATATTTGTCTCATCATCTAAAATAATTTCCTTTACTATTTTATTGACGTAGTTTCTTTTTTCAAGACTTAAAAAATACTTTGTGTTTTTTCCCCAGATTTATAGCATCTAGCTTTAGATCTTAATATAACACCTTCTATGTAATTTTTCCTAGCTTCCTCTAATTCTAACTTTTTTCTTTCTAAATTTTCTAAAGCTTTCCCTTCTATGTTATTCTCCAGTCCCCCCTGAATTTCTATTATTTCCTGTTCAATTTCCTTTAATTTTTTCTGTTTTTCTTTTGTTTTCTTAATAGAATTACATATAGTTTCAGATCTTATTTTCATTTTTAAAATTTCAAAGAACATTTGATCATTACAGGATAGATAAACATGGAGATATACATCTTTATTTCCTCTTACATAATATTCATTTACCAAGTCAGTTATACACTTTTTAACTAAATCAGTATACTCAATGTTCTTCAACAGTTGGGCGTTAAATTTCCAATATCCTTTTCCTCTTGGACTCGTTGAGAATGCCACACTTAACACAACAGCTGAATGATCAGTCTTATACCCTAGTAATATACGCACATCAACTGTATTCATGTGAATGTCATCCGATACAAGAAAGTAATCTAATCTACTTTGTTTCAAGGGAGACTTTTGCCTCCAGGTATACATCTTTAAGTCTTGATTGCAATTTCGCCAGGGGTCAATTAATTTCTAATTCTAAGTGAATGGCTTAATTCAAACGATACATACAGGGTATAACTCTGAACAAAGTGTGTAACCCAGACCTGCCAACATTTAAAAAATCAAAATTAGGAATTTGCCCCCAAATCCCCATTAAAAATCAGAAGGCAGGGTAAGAAATCAGGAGGATCAAGAGAAATGCATATTTATCATGATAAAGATTTTTACTTTTGTTATTTGAGTACATTGTATGTTGCAGATTTGTATTTTGGAAAAAATAATCATTTGTCCTCGGGTGCCAAACTGCTAACAATAACAGCTTCCAGGGTTGATGCTACCAGGTTGGCTCTTTGGCTAGTTTTGATATTTCTGACCATTAAGAATGTTCTCTAAGCATTGCTGCTGCTGAGCAGTATTGAAAAATGTTGATAGCATTACTCTCCCAAGGGTTGCAAACAACACCAGATCCATCCATTTCTCCTGAGTAACCCATTAAACGATGACTTACTTATTCATGCAAGTATTGCAGATGTGTCTAAACAATCTGTAGTATTGTTTGAGATCCAGGCCTTTTTCTCGAACTAAAAGGAAGGAATCATCACTGATGATCTGCATAGAGTTTCAGCTTTACCAAATTTAAAATGTTAATGTAGAATTGAATTTGGACAGAGCCAATCATCAATGGCAGAATGCACGCTAGGCCCTGTGAGTTGATTGACAAATGAAAGCAAACTGCTTCTTCCAAACACTCCTATATCTTGTATCCCATGGGGGGGGGGGGGCTGGTGGAAAGTCATCAGTTACTTCCTTTTTTTTTCTTTTCCACTTCTTGCTTAGAAACTTGTCCATTTTGATGCTGAGATCTGATGATTGTGTTGTATAAAGAGAACCACACTGTAAGACAATCTCTTTCTATTAGTGGATGAAAACCAGAATAAGCCAGATATGGTAAAGTACTAAGAAACATACTCAACATAGAAAAAACAGAAACAGAAACAAGGAAATATAAAATGTTTTTTTTTTTTAAAATACCTTTTTTTCCCCCCTCTAGGAGTTGAAAACTCAGAAATTTTCTTAAAAATCAGGGACTTGGGAGATATAGGTCCATAAATCAGGATTCTCCCAATCTTTTCAATAGGGTTGGCAGGTCTGGTAAACTCATTGTACTGTTATGTATATCTGATTTAGTTTATATTTATTTTGTAATTTGATATATCTGATTTAGTTTATATTTATTTTGTAATTTGATTGTTTGTTTGTTAGTTTTAAAAAAAATTTAATTCTATTTCATGCTACTGTCAAGTTTTCCAGTGTCGAGTTCAGAGTTTTTCAGACCTGGATAATGTGAATAGCTAATAATAGTTGAAACTTTCTAGTTAAAGTTGACCTAGATAATGACCTTAATTCAAGGTTAGTAACAAGTTCTTTTTTTATTGTGAGAATTAATAATAGAGAGATTGAGGCTGTATTGGATATGAGACACACAACTTGTAAATAGCATTGGGTGAAGTAAACAACTTTTTTATTTTTATTCTTAGAATAAAATGATTGATTTACATCAGTCATGCTAGAAATACATGATATAAACAGGATCATGTAGCTCTCCAGGTTTTTCCATAACTGCGCAGAAGCTAGATTTAATAGAGATGTTTAGAGAATGAAATCACAGTTTTGGGCTTTTTACACTTGATATCAAGTTCTTCTGTTGTAGCTTGTTTTATGTTTTTAAAAGAATAATATTTGATGTGCCCATACATTTCTTGGACAAAGACAGTTTATCAAAATTTTTTGAGGATTTCCAACTTATTATATTTAATATTGTGTTTCTACAAGTAACTGTTGATAAGCACAGTACAGACTTCAGCATACATCATCATCTTGGATTTACCATCAGGACTCACAGTTGAATTCATTTGAACATTTCATTACTAGGACTTTTGTAATTAAACTCATGACTTATTTTTTAATTGGATTTTAAAAGTGAAAGTTCTTTTTCATTTTTACAATCTTTTTTCCAGGGAAATAAATGATTTGTTTAAAGTTTACAAACCTTGTTGCTTTCAATTTTTCTTTGTTACCATTTATTAGAGCCTACACACGTAACAGTACCAACTGGAATATAGAACTGCTTAGTGATTGGGATGTAATCACTGTAACATCAGGAAAAAAAACAAATACCACAAGCCTTTTTAACACTATCAATCAAGTCCAGCAAATGAATCTTACTTGCTGGTTTAATAGACAAAGACATTATTAACCCCCAGGCAACATGGATTAGGATTAATTCTATAAGATAAACTATATATGCAACCACTACCTTAATTTCGTAATTTAATACACGTACTATGGTTATTTACAACAATGTAATTATCCTGGTTTATATCAGTTACTATATACAAATCAGTAGCCAGAATCCTTTTTTGTGTTCTTTTTATGTTTGTTTTTTATCAGAACAATCTTTACTAATCAAGTGGTCATTGTTACAAAGGATTACATAAAGGTCATTGGTGTTTGTCTCTGTTCTCACAATATGGTCATTTATAGAGCTGAATAATGCATCCTACTCAAATATATGGACAGCAGCTACAATAAGGCTGGGAACCTGACTAAGGGCTGGAATAATATACATGTACTTTTGTCTGGTTTACTATAGAAAATATAAAACACTATAACAATACCCAGAAACATTTAGATATCAAGGACCAGCCTAATCTTTCTCAGAATGCTATAAGCAGTCATTGTTATGAATATTAAATATAGGTCAGTGGAGTTCATCCCTGCTTTTGTAATGCTGTCATTCATAGCAGTGTCGAAATGCATATTTTGCAAAGACATTGTGGTCGTTGGTCACTCAAGATAGCATTTATATAATAAAATCAATCTGTGCCTTACAGTTGTGGTGAGAAATGACACGTGGTTGCTCAAAACAGGCTTTATGTACACCTAGAAACCAAATTTACATAGAAATATCAAAATGAATTTATCAATCCATATTACAAGTCCAAATATTCTTTATCACAGGACTGCTCCTGTGACATAAATGGTTAGAACATATGCTTAGGCCATGGGAGGTCTATCTGATTTATAACAAAGATTACAAAAATGGTACTAGCAGCATCCTTGCTTGATGCTCAGCATTAACAGGTTAGTGTTAGGACTAGTCAAACTGGTGTAAGGATAATGTGACTGGGTGGGACACCATGATTCATGTATGTGGCATGATGCCCCATTGCTAGACATCACTATAAACTGCTTCCCTGCAGAAATTGTAGTGATATGACTAAAAGTGTTAAAGCTATGCTAAAAATAAAAAAACACATAAATAGAACTTTTTCACAAGTACAACAACATTTTCATTCAGAAGTTAATGAATTTTATTACATCATTCAAGACTGTTAGCACATTAATACCATGATTTCAGAATATTACCATAGCAACACATTCAAAATTGGAATTCATCTGGAACAGTGCTGGAATTCATTTAGAATACTATAAATTTTGGATCTGTTATACATTTGGAACTATTTGGAATTCAATTTACAATAATGCATGTTTTTTTTAATTTTCAGTTTGTATGCCAGGCAGATAAATAATTTGTTGAACTTTACAAAATAAAATGGTTTTCACTCTTTTTGTTATTTAGTTTAAGACAACAGGGTCAAAACAGAATTTACCTACCTTGGTGGCATTGACAAGTTTATTACAACTTCCACATCTGTACTGGTTCTTCCCATCCATGACTTCAACATCACAAAAACATGATTTCAAACCATCTTCTAATCCACTATGCCCAGCAACTGCCAATGTTAGGTCAAGAAAGTCCTCCTATAATGAGTATATAGAGATTTATTCAAGACAGTGATACTTGTCATGTGTATATAGAGATTTATTCAAGACAGTGATACTTGTCATGTGTATATAGAGATTTATTCAAGACAGTGATACTTGTCATGTGTATATAGAGATTTATTCAAGACAGTGATACTTGTCATGATTATAGAGATTTATTCAAGACAGTGATACTTGTCATGTGTATATAGAGATTTATTCAAGACAGTGATATTTGTCATGTGTATATTTGTCATGTGTATATAGAGATTTATTCAAGACAGTGATACTTGTCATGATTATAGAGATTTATTCAAGACAGTGATACTTGTCATGTGTATATAGAGATTTATTCAAGACAGTGATATTTGTCATGTGTATATTTGTCATGTGTATATAGAGATTTATTGAAGACAGTGATATTTGTCATGTGTATATAGAGATTTATTCAAGACAGTGATACTTGTCATGTGTATATAGAGATTTATTCAAGACAGTGATACTTGTCATGATTATAGAGATGTCTTCAAAACAGTTATACTTGTCATGAATGTATAGATGTCTTCAAGACAGTTATACTTGTCATGAATATACAGAGATGTCCTCAAGACAGTTATACTTGTCATGAATATACAGAGATGTCTTCAAGACAGTTATACTTGTCATGTAATATAGAGATGTCTTCAAAACAGTTATACTTGTCATGAATGTATAGAGATGTCCTCAAGACAGTTATACTTGTCATGTATATATAGAGATGTCTTCAAGACAGTTATACTTGTCATGTAATATAGAGATGTTTTCAAGACAGTTATACTTGTCATGATTATAGATGTCTTCAAGATAGTTATATTTGTCATGATTATAGAGATGTCTTCAAGACAGTGATACTTGTCATGAATATAGAAATTTCTTCAAGACAGTTATACTTGTCATGAATATTGAGATGTCTTCAAGACAGTTATACTTGTCATTAGGAAACAGAGATTTCTTCAAGACAGTGATACTTGTCATGATTATAGAGATGTCTTCATGACAGTGATACTTGTCATGAGTATACAGTGATGTCTTCAAGACAGTGATACTCGTCATTAGGATACAGAGATTTCTTCAAGACAGTGATACTTGTCATGATTATAGAGATGTCTTCAAGACAGTGATACTTGTCATGTTTATAGAGATGTCTTCAAGCCAGTGATACTTGTCATGCGTATACAGAGATTTTTTCAAGACAGTGATACTTGTCATGCATATACAGAGATTTTTTTCAAGACAGTTATACTTGTCATGATTATAGAGATGTCTTCAAAACATTGATACTTGTCATTAGAATAGAGCTTTCTTCAAGACAGTGATACTCACCTAGGTAGAAGCCTCCGTGTAAAGGACAACTGCTCCTAATGTAGTATTTATAAATTCCTGATTTTAATTTAATTTTCATTCTTACCCTTGAAATAAAGCTCATCTGTTTTTAAAGGAAATGTAATGTAGTGAAGAGTAAAATTATTTGTTTTTCTTTTTCTGAAAGTTTGAAACTAAAACTTACTGCATTAAATTAATCCCAAAATGTCTGAAATTTAAGTTTGTGTGTGTGTGTGTGTGTGTGAGAGAGAGAGAGAGAGAGAGAGAGAGAGAGAGAGAGAGAGAGAGAGAGAGGGAGAAAGATCTAACTGCATGTAGATCTGAGTCAAGCTAGAGGGTTAGAGGTAGCAATCTAATTGGGCCAATGATGTTAGAGCCAGACTGGATCTGTATTCTGCTCTAGAACTTTCCTACTAAAAAGATGAAGGAAGTATGAGCTTGGATGAGGGATTTACACCCAAGAAAGGAAAGCAAGGTAACAATGACAGTTTATATTACTGGTTTTAAAATATGTGCATGTCAATGATATGTGCGATAACAAATATGTGCTGTTGGATTCTTGTTTTTGAATTTTATAATCTGTTGTTTCACACATCAATAAAATCAGCAAAAATGATACCGATGAAAAGTAGAACTCACTGTATTGGTATATGTCTAATAAAATGCATTACACACAGTATACTTTAACAGACCAGTTCTCACTGGTTCTTACTTAATATACTAGACACTTCTGTTATTTTTTTTCTTCTGTCATACTTTATCTGGTAAGTTCTGGCACGTTAATTCTTATATACTTCAGCCAGTTCCAACTCATTTGATAGGTAACACTTCAAAATAGTATTGATCCTCAAATATATATCACTGCAAATAACATGGAGATACATTTGTGATAACATTTTCTATTACACATTTTTTTTGCAATCATAAAATAATGAATCCATTCAGTAATTGATTTTGTAAATATATAAATAATAAGCAGTTGGTTGCCTAACACAGTATATGAACCTTTAAGTTTAGCCTTAACATTTAAAATCTCATCTTCCAGCAAACATCTCACCATCTCACCTATATCATCTTTTCAATGTACAAAACAGTGCTCAACACTACATACCTCCTTTTCGCTAACTTTGTTGCACTCTGAACATGTAATCTGTAAAAATAAAAAGTGAAAATAAATCACCTTTTGATATTTATTTTAGTTATTTGTACAGAGAACCTTTTTCTAAACAGAAGATTTTAAGGCATTCTTTCATCTTTACATTTTAACATGAAAGCATTTTAAAATCTGAACTTTCAACTGGCACTATTTATGCAGTGTTCTGCTTACATATTATGAAACCACCTATCTACCTGCACAACCAAATACCCACCTACCTACCTACACAACCAAATACATACCTAGCTACTAAACAACCAAATACCTTCCTAGCTACTGACACAACCAAATACCTTCCTAGTCACCCACACAACCAAATAACCACCTACCTACCTACACAACCAAATACCTACCTTGCTACCCACAAAGCCAAATACCTTCCTAGCTACCCACACAACCAAATACTTACCTACACAACTAAACACCTACCTAGCTAACCACAAAACCACTTACCCATCTACCTACCTAGTACCTAAACAACTGAATACCTACCTAGCTGCCAACACAACCAAATACCTTCATAGCTACCCACAAAACCAAATACCCACCTACCTACCTAAACAACCAAATACCTACCTAGCTACCTACATACTCAAATACCTACCTAGTTACCCACACAACTAAATACCTACCTAGCTATGTACCTATTGTAAAGGGCATAACATACATAAGAAACATAGAACCTACCTTCTATTGAGTTTAGAAATACATGTAATAAGCTAACAAAAAGACATAAATGTTTTACAAACATTGTTCTTAACATTTGCTTTAAAAGCTCTTATCATTCACCCCCATCCACCAAAACAAAAAAAAAAAAAACAACATAAAAGTAACAGGTATTAAGTAACCTTGAGGTAACAGCCAGCAGTACATAGTTCAAGCACCAAGAGTAACTTTGATTAACCACTACAGGTGTTGCCCCACATGAAAATGCAATTGGTAGTTCACTCACCAAACAATTATACTCAATCATGTATAAAATACATAGTGAATCTGCTGAGGGTAACTCATCAAAATATAATTTCCAACTGAATTGATCACAAATGGCCTTCTTAGTAGGCAGGAATATATATATATATATATATAAATATATATATATATATATATATATATATATATATATATATATATATATATATATATATATATATATATACACATATGGCATGGCTGAAACAATGTAATTGTAGTCATAAAAATTAAACCTATGTATGTAAAGCATAAAATGTAGGCCCATAGCGACCTTTGGTTTTAAAGGTATAGCATTACCTGAGATGCAATTGATAAGTTTCATGGCTGGAACCTAGCTCCCAAGAAATGATCTTTTAGCACAATATCTGAAGAATGTCACTGAGCAGGAAATCTAGGTTAACTGTAAGTGTATCTTATCAAGATGCATTCACACACCATGTTTTATGATTCTAAGAAGGATTGGCAAAAAATTGTGTGGTATGAACTAAATTCAAAAAATTATTTTTTTAAAAATAGTGAAAGATGAAGTTTTGGTCATGATGAGTCTCTTTTTATTGATTAAAATGTAGCCGTAACAAATATGCATATCATAATCAGTCTATCTTATCTTCCTCCATGCACAGTATTCTAGATCCATGAAAGACACTGCAACCCCAAACATTGGTCTACCTTAACTTCCTACAAAGAAGACATGCAGAGTATTCCAGATCCAGGTAACACTGCAACCCCACAACTACCTTAACTTCCTCCAAGCAGACATGCAGAGTATTCCAGATCCAGGTAACACTGCAACCCCACAACTACCTTAACTTTCTTCAAGCAGACATGCAGAGTATTCCAGATCCAGATAACACTGCAACCCCACAACTACCTTAACTTCCTCCAAGCAGACATGCAGAGTATTCCAGATCCATGAAAGACAATGCAACCCTAGAAATTGGTCTACTTTAACTTCCTTTTACTAGATCCGAAACCTGAGCATTTCAGATCTCTACTAGACCCAGACAACTGCCTGCTCCAGAAAACTGCCAGACAAAGACAACTGCCTAATCCAGCCCACATTCTGGGTCCCCTTTATGGCAAGATCACATGGGTTCATCTTTAATTAAACATAGGTTTTTCATAAATACTTTATTCATGATTCAACTTTTTTCCTTGAATCCACCTACAAATAAAAGTATAAAAATCTATTCAGACTTGACCAAAACAGTATATTTATTTCAAGTTATTAAAGACTGACAAATAAATATATTAAGTGAAATCCAGCCAAGATATTTCCAAAACTTTAAGCTGTACATATATATTGTATATCAGTAATAGCCAGGTGTTGTTACAGTGTATAATTTTGAATCAAAACCAAATGTTCCAAGCCTCATCTCGATGGGGTAAAGTTTATGTTAATAAAATTATTCCTAAAACCGACCACTAACCATAAATTTGGATACTTTTATAGTTTCATGAGAGAGAGTACATTACTTGTAAAATATGTGGCATGAGTGGCACTTGTGAATTCTGTATAGTACAACTGTTACTGAACATATAAAAGGATTTCAATGTTAAGATGTTTCCAGAATGAAGCAAAGAAAAGAAAAAAAGAAAACATTAGAAACCTTTTTAATTGAACATCATCATTAATGTGACTTAACTAAACAGAAATCATTATTACATCATTTATTTTCAAAACACACAGGAGATTTGTCCCAAAAGATCCTCTATACTCTATACTCAACAGTCAATATCTGTGGCAGATTGGAAGTGGTGAAGACAAAACTGGCACACACACACACACACACACACACACACACACAGAGTGCAAAATGGATAGAGGCGTACAGTTGGTTTCCTTTACAATTAAAACTACCCTTGTCACACCTAAACATTACTGAAACACTGTAAGTTCTTTGCATCCTGGGTCCCAACGGGGGGTTCTGTCTAAAAGACTTGCTGCTTACTTGTTTACTATCCCACCAAAAAGAATAGTTCTGTATCTGCCACTAGCTAGAATCATCAAATGGTGCTTGATGCTATAAAATTCCTTCAAAAATGTGACAACATCCCATGCAAAATAGTAATCAACATTTGAACATCAGTTTCGTTTAAAGAAAAATAAAATGTCATTCTTGTGATGATGTGAGTAGGTCCTTGAGACACCGATCCAGTGGCATACATGGTTAAAACATCCACCTTGGATGCAGGAAGTTGTAGGTTTGATATCCGGCAGAGTCATACCCAAGACTTATAAAAATGGTACTAACAGCTGCCTCACTTGGCACTCAGCATTCAGAGGTTAGTGTTAGGACTGATAAGCCTGGTGTCAGGATAATGTGATTGGGTGGAACATCATGCTACATGTCTGCGGCATGATGCCCCAGTGCTAGACTCTCTTTAAACTGCCACACTGCAGACATTGTAGCAATATGCTTTTTTTTTTTAAAGCTACATTTAAAATCGAAATCATATATACACATGTCCTAAAGGCAACAGAAATATAATGTGATGTAAGAAATACAGCTTGTCCTCATTATTATGTTCTTTAGGAATGAGCATAACCAAGAACATGAATGAAATCTGCATATGACAGATAATTATACTAAAGTTTCTTATCAAAAACATGTACTTGATGTGCTGCTAGTTTTTAAATATATTAAAGATACAGAAATTGTTAACAACCGAGTTTTATAATCAACATACACCTATTTAGAAAAAAATCAATTGTAACTTTGCACTAGTATCATTATATCATGCAGATGATTTATAATGGATATGACACTACCATAACAAATACTCTGAACGACAATATAAGTTAGTGTTAATTTGGAGGCCAAAACAGGACTTCAGTGAACTATGTCATTTACCATATCTTTTCTTATTCCAGTCTAACTTGTTGGACTGGTTTCCTGGATTTTTTTGAGAGCTAGTTACTATCTACACTAGCCTTCCTGTCTGGCATTAGCCAATCAGATGCGATGCTAAGTAAGGTTGATTGATGTGAAAACTATCAACTGTTGCGATTATAAAGAATAGTACTGATATTATTCTAAGAATAATATTACCTGATTCACAGTGGAGCCATGGTACAGTCTCTGTATCAAATGTGTCCCTGAGGTCGCCACTAGAGAGTCCTCTATTGCACTGAATAAGATACGGTTTAGCTCCTGAACATCATGTTGCTGCAGTTCCTGCAACAAAGGCTTACAGTAAACTCTGAGTGTAGTGACCCTTTCCACTCATGCTGCACAAATATCGATATTATTCACAATAATGAATCCCTCCCAGCCCCTGGGAACTTGGCCATAATTCATGACTTAAAAACTTTTCATATCCCCAACCTTAAAGTATATTTGTTTACCTGGCATAACAAAAGTTTTATCAAAATTGAATGACAAAAATTATTGAACTCAAGTCAATCTGATGTAATCTCAACTTATTAATATACAAGGATCTCATTCAGTTTTGTACATGTGTGACATCCTAATCATATAAGCCTATATTCCAAGTTTATCGAAATGGGATAAATAATATGGCTTCCAGAGTAATAACAAACTGAGCTAATCTGATTCAAGACCTCTACTTTATTGTGCATGGATCACAATCATTACAAGCAGTAAGCCAGTCTAGTCAAGAGTCAGAACTAAAATATAATTTCCTGGGATGTAATAACCTCGGTAATCAGATGCAAGATCACCTCATGACTGTACATGCTGTTGTTGCTGTTGTAGGGTTTAATGCCATTTTTCAGCACACGATAGGCTACACATGGCAGCCTGTTTATTGATGGAGGAAGAACCTGGAAAAACCCACGGAAAGAACCACTGACCCACAAGAAGCTACTGGCAAGCTTTCTCATGTAACTACATTAGCCGAATCTTAGACTTGAATCCACGCAGACAGAGGTGAGATGGCAGTAATCCGTAACGGAGAGCACTTTAGACCACTCGGGGCCCCAAAAATGTACAATCATGTATTCTGATCTTACTTATAATCCAACTCATACATGTTGTTGATGATACAATCTATGACAGCTCCCAGAGTGTTGACTGAGTCAATAAGACCCCTGTCTGGAAACTTTACTTAATTCCAATATTATGACCACTTAAGAAGGACAAATTTTTCAACCGTGAGTATTATTTCCAAGTCTTGAGTAACATTTGGTTACTCAAAATACTGAATCACGTTTACAACAGAGGGGAAGGGACAGAAATTTACGCGAGTATAATGTTACAGCAGATCAGGGTCTATGATGCTTGTGTTTGTTCTACTGATTACTCCTAACAAATTGCACTGACTCAGATCTGCCGACACATAATGAGATGGCAGATCTGGGTCTATGCAGCTTGCATTTTACTTATATTTAAGTATTTACATTAAGTATAATATCAAAATTTTATATCTCAATGCAGTACTACCTCATGGTTTGTCCATCCAAAACTTTCTGTCAATTCCACAGTTTTCACACTTTGCTGGTTGCTAAGCAATAATCTGGCAAAAAGTCTCTGTAACTGGATTGGTATAATGCGCACCTGACATAATATGGAAAAAAATCATTACTGAACACACTTGAAATCTTGAATGATGTAAGAATCTTTTCCAAATCTAAGCCAAGACAGATAAAAATATGGCTTCTATTGTAATAAGCTAGCAAGTCAAATAAAAATATGGCTTCAAATGTAATAAGCTAGCAAAAGTCTGATAAAAATATGGCTTCAAATGTAATAAACTAGAAAAAGATGTAAAATCACATTAATATCCTCAGATCTCACCAAGATCTTGATGCTATAAAGCAATATTCCATGCCTGACCAAATAAAACCAGAAAAATGGCTTCCAGAAAGGTCAAAATACCACCTTATTAATAAGTGTGTACCTCATTCATTATCTAACTTGTAAGAGAGCATGATGATATAAATACACTGCAAATCTGATCAAAATTGGATCAAAAATAAAGACTCTGGATTGGTAAGATTTTCAGCCAATCAGATGCAAAAACATCTCATCATTATGCATGGATTTTCCTCATTATCAGACTGTAAGCAAATATTCAAAATTGGATCAAAACTGGATCAGAATATGGCCTTCAGAGTTGTAACCAGCTGTGGCAACTGGATAAGAGATCACATCAATAACATGAATAGAACTGAATCCTCTAAGGTATCAAAGAAATAAACCTACATTTTAAGTTTGATAAAAAATCAGATGAAATAAATGACTTTCAAAGTGATAACAAGCAAATTCTAAAGGAAAGACTGATAATGAATGAAAGACATGGTTTTGCTTTTTTTGAGGGTACTCCATGGAATTTGAGATTGTTCTATAATTTACATGAATTAATAGACCCAAAGAAAAATTAGCTATGTGATGCGGAAAGCAAAACTCTCCATCACACCCATTTTCTTAGTTACATTACAAGTGATCAGCTATGCTAAGCTATTTGATTATTCAATTTCATTACATTACATTACTGTGTACATGTGTTTCTTGTATTAGAATGTTTTGGAGTTTAAAAAAAGGTAATTATGATGTGTTTTATATTATGTCAATGAAATAAATTTATATAGCTCATACAATTAGATACCTTGATTCCCAGGCCCCCATATTTCAAATGCACTGTCAATTGGAAGTGTGATTTAATTTGCTTAATGAAACCTATAATATGCCAATAAAATTGTTGCACTTGCATGTTAATTTTTTTTAAGGCACTGCTAACTTTGTTATCTTCAGCACCCTGCTCATGAAGGTGAGTGATAGTTTAATAGCAATGGGATTGGGTAAGTACTCTTCTCCTTTGAGTACTTTCATTTCCCTGATCATATTAAAATTAGAAGAATAGGTAATATGACGCCAGTACAACTGATGGTCACATTAGTCATGGAAACAGAGAAGGGAAAATTATCCGAGTTAAAAAACCTGGTAAATTCAGTGAAAGCCTAAGTTAAGACTGCTGACTTCCAACTAGTCTGGTATTGGTCTGGGCAGCAGCCATCAGACCTTACAGATTCAAGTTTTTCTCTGCAAAACTATCTGACACAGATAAAAGATCGAGAATGTTAACCTGGTTTACCAGACAGTGGATCTGTTATGTTTCAAACTGCCATGTTCTGTTTTAAACTGAGGTTTGCAGAGACAGCTCATTAGCTGAGATTTTGATGAATTGAATTTGACCTTTGAACCTAAATGAAAAAGTGACTTAGCAATATATTATTTGCAATTAATATTTTTTTTCTTGCAAGTTCGGAAAATTGTTAGGTATAACTTTTCTATTATGACTATAACTAAGTTACTAACTTGAGAAGTTTTCTTCAACAATTTCTCATCTAATTCAGTTGGGATATAAATTACCTTTGAACTCAGAAAGCTAATAGGGCTGGCTGTTCAGTACCCTAATAAGTACTAAACTAGGAAGAAAAAAATCCAATTCATTAAAATTGTACACAAGGCTGGCTGTAATATTTGGTGTTCAGTACCCTAAAAAGTACGAAACTAGGAGAAAAAAATTCCCAATTTATTAAAATTATACACAAGGCTGGCTGTAATGTTTGGTGTTCAGTACCCTAAAAAGTACTAAACTAGGAAGAAAAAAATTCCCAATTTATTAAAATTGTACACAGGGCAGGCTGTAATATTTGGTGTTCAGTACCCTAATAAGTAGTGTTGTTCCGATTATCGATTATAATCGATCATCAGTTGGTTGAGCAAATCAATAAGGTAATCGATTGTGAAACTCCATAATCGATTGTGTGTAAAGGGAGACTACTTTTATGTGCATGCAAAGCACAAAGGTTAGTAAAACTCCCAGCCACTAAAGTTGACCTGATATTTATTATTCCCTTCACAACTACAAATAAAAAAACTTATGATTCATAATTAGGAATATATAGTTATTATTACATGGTCAAGTTGTTAAATTGTTGAGTTAATAAATTTAAACACTTTGTTTATTTGTTTCAGTTAAATTGCAAAATCTTTTGTAGTATTTATAAACAATGACAAACAAGAAAATCATGTCCTTCTGAATGAAATAATTTCGGCGGATTGTAGCAGTATTTCATTTACATATGACTGATCAGCCATAAAAAGTTGCGTTCAATTAACAAAGTTATAGAACAAAAGTAACACACAATGTAATATTATTGTCAAGTTAAAGAATACATGTCATTAAAAGAGATTACTCCTGTACATTTATAAACATATTGAACTCTTGATCAAAGATATAACTAGCAAAAATTTTAATTTGCTCTTAGTAACCGATTATAATCGATGATCAGTTGCTTAAGGGGAACTGATTATCGATTATGAATTTCTGACCGATTTCCATCACTACTAATAAGTACTAAACAAGGAGAAAAAAATTCAAATTCATTAAAATTGTACACAGGGCTGGCTGTAATATTTGGTGTTCAGTACCCTAAAAATTACTAAACTAGGAGAAAAAAATTCCCAATTTATTAAAATTGTACACAGGGCTGGCTGTAATATTTGGTGTTCAGTACCCTAAAAATTACTAAACTAGGAGAAAAAAATTCAAATTCATTAAAATTGTACACAGGGCTGGCTGTAATATTTGGTGTTCAGTACCCTAAAAATTACTAAACTAGGAGAAAAAAATTCCCAATTTATTAAAATTGTACACAGGGCTGGCTGTAATATTTGGTGTTCAGTACCCTAAAAATTACTAAACTAGGAGAAAAAAATTCAAATTCATTAAAATTGTACACAGGGCTGGCTGTAATATTTGGTGTTCAGTACCCTAAAAAGTACTAAACTAGGAGGAAAAAAATCAAATTCATTAAAATTGTACACAGGGCTGGCTGTAATATTTGGTGTTCAGTACCCTAAAAATTACTAAACTAGGAGAAAAAAAATCCCAATTTATTAAAATTGTACACAGGGCAGGCTGTAATGTTTGGTGTTCATGATGTACCCTAATAAGTACTAAACTAGGGAAAAAAATTCACAATTCATTAAAGTATAAATCAATTTATTGTGTAAGACAAGAACAGGTCAATAATTTGGCTTCATATTTTACACCTGTAACTTCAGGTTTCATGAATTTTAATGGTATCACATTATGATATATGTACCATATTACTGGCTATCGTGAAATTACCATACATGCCAACCCCTGACGAGGAAATGGCGTAATCCAAGTGGTCAAAAAGCGGAATCGAGGCAGAAAAAGCGTAATCCACATATAACATGCTAAAATTTCAATAAACAATGATTATTTTCCCTACTCATGCTTTACTGTTTCAAGTTTTCATATGTAGCACTTTTAGCTTTACACACATCGACTAGAATCCTTCTTAAGACGTTTAGCGCTAAATTTTAAAATTCTTTCGACACGGCCGGAAATAGATGTCACGTGATGATGTACTCTATTTCTTAATATTTAGAGGATTCTTTTATATTTTGTTTCGGGGTTTTCGGTTGCCTTTTTCTAATTTATCTGGAAAAATTTTTAAAGGGATATTTTTGCTCACATAAATGCATAGAGTAAAATAAAATATACTTTTTAAGCGCTAAAATATATTTAGACTGGTTCTGCAAGAAATATCAATTAGAATATGGAATCTGCGAGTACAGGTTAAATTTGGAAAACCAGTCTGCTATCTCCTCACTACGCATGCTGATTCTATAAATAGAATCGAGGTCAACAGTAGAACCAGGTTAGCTATAAATAGAACCTGATACTGTTACGAAAATTCACGTTCTAGCGTACTCTTATATTGAAGTTACGTAAAAGCCGTCTTTTCTAAAATACGGTCTGTGTGATTAATGGAATTTTAATAATAACGAGAAAACAAATAATTGATTTTTTTGGGGAGGTGGATATACCGAAAAAGCGTAATCCATATACGTTTAAGCGTAACGCGTAATTTAGGGACAAAAAGCGTAATGATTACGCCAAAAGCGTAATGGTTGGCATGTATGAATTACATCACCGATGCTAACATGCATGTGATTTTACTCCTGTACAAGGCACTGCTATATTCTGTTATCAACTGACACAGCTGAATAAACACTCCATGCTTCTTTTAATTATGACATCCATTGCAATAAGAGCCACATGCGAAGTACATTTTAATTAAAGCTCTAAAGTATTAACCTAATTGTTCCAGTTTAAACCAGTCTTGAGTGCAAGATTCAACAGGCGAGATAAACTCAGTGAGGGTAACAATTGGGAAAGGAGGCTATCCATAGGGAAATCAGAAATGAGAAGAAATTTAAGAGACAGAAAGCAGAAAAGTTACAAACGCAACAAAAAAAAAACTTTTTATTATGCATAAATATGTATGTGAAATGCAGTATAAAATTTACACAAATGAACAGCTTTATAATACATAAGATGTAACATGTCTATTATAAGCGAAAGCCCATCAAAGTTGTAAACCATATATAAAGTCGATGCAACTTTAATGACAATCCAGATTTAAGTCGATATTTATGAGGTACCATAATCAGTACCAAACAAGGAAGAAAATTACCCAATTTATTTAAATCTTAAATAGGACAAGTTTTAATATCTGGTTTTCCTAAGGTACCCTAATCATAACCAAATTAGAAAAGAAAGCTACCCAATTTATTTAAATCTTAAATAGGACAAGTTTTAATGTCTGCTTTTCCTAAGGTACAATAATCATAACCAAGCCAGAAAGAAAATTACCCTTTTTTTTAAATCTTAAATAGGACAAGTTTTAATATCTGGTTTTCCTAAGGTACAATAATCATAACCAAGCCAGAAAGAAAATTACCCTTTTTTTTAAATCTTAAATAGGACAAGTTTTAATGTCTGGTTTTCCTAAGGTACCCTTATCAAAACCAAGTCAGAAAGAAAGTTACCCAATTTTTTTAAATCTTAAATAGGACAAGTTTTAATGTCTGGTTTTCATAAGGTACAATAATCATAACCAAGCCAGAAAGAAAATTACCCTTTTTTTTAAATCTTAAATAGGACAAGTTTTAATGTCTGGTTTTCCTAAGGTACCCTTATCAAAACCAAGTCAGAAAGAAAGTTACCCAATTTATTCAAATCTTAAATAGGACAAGTTTTAATGTCTGGTTTTCATAAGGTACAATAATCATAACCAAGCCAGAAAGAAAATTACCCTTTTTTTTAAATCTTAAATAGGACAAGTTTTAATGTCTGGTTTTCCTAAGGTACCCTTATCAAAACCAAGTCAGAAAGAAAGTTACCCAATTTTTTTAAATCTTAAATAGGACAAGTTTTAATGTCTGGTTTTCATAAGGTACAATAATCATAACCAAGCCAGAAAGAAAATTACCCTTTTTTTTAAATCTTAAATAGGACAAGTTTTAATGTCTGGTTTTCATAAGGTACCCTAATCATAACCAAGTCAGAAAGAAAGTTACCCAATTTATTCAAATCTTAAATAGAACAAGTTTTAATGTCTGGTTTTCATAAGGTACAATAATCATAACCAAGTCAGAAAGAAAGTTACCCAATTTATTCAAATCTTAAATAGGACAAGTTTTAATGTCTGGTTTTCATAAGGTACAATAATCATAACCAAGCCAGAAAGAAAGTTACCCAATTTATTCAAATCTTAAATAGAACAAGTTTTAATGTCTGGTTTTCATAAGGTACAATAATCATAACCAAGTCAGAAAGAAAGTTACCCAATTTATTCAAATCTTAAATAGAACAAGTTTTAATGTCTGGTTTTCATAAGGTACCCTAATCATAACCAAGTCAGAAAGAAAGTTACCCAATTTATTCAAATCTTAAATAGGACAAGTTTTAATGTCTGGTTTTCATAAGGTACAATAATCATAACCAAGCCAGAAAGAAAGTTACCCAATTTATTCAAATCTTAAATAGGACAAGTTTTAATGTCTGGTTTTCATAAGGTACAATAATCATAACCAAGTCAGAAAGAAAGTTACCCAATTTATTTAAATCTTAAATAGGACAAGTTTTAATGTCTGGTTTTCATAAGGTACAATAATCATAACCAAGTCAGAAAGAAAGTTACCCAATTTTTTTAAATCTTAAATAGGACAAGTTTTAATATCTGGTTTTCATAAGGTACCCTAATCATAACCAAGTCAGAAAGAAAATTACCCTTTTTTTTAAATCTTAAATAGGACAAGTTTTAATGTCTGGTTTTCCTAAGGTACCCTAATCATAACCAAGTCAGAAAGAAAGTTACCCAATTTTTTTAAATCTTAAATAGGACAAGTTTTAATGTCTGGTTTTCCTAAGGTACCCTAATCATAACCAAGTCAGAAAGAAAATTACCCAATTTATTTCAATCTTGCACATCTTGAGATCTGAATGTCAACATTCATTATCAGGTCAAAATTCAAAATAACTCATCAGTACCTTAGTCCCAGATTTATCTCCATCTTTAAGACACCCAAGATCCTCTTCTCCAAAGCAAAACAGAGATTCTGGAAAGAGAGAACACTTGAATGAATGTGTTTGTGATGTACAAATAAAATGTAAAACTGGTCAACTCCATTGAATTGCACATTATGATGTACAAGACAAAAAGTAAAATTTGTCAAAATGAAAGCCTCAGATGATCATGGGTCAGTTTAAATGTAAGAACAGAATGACATGACCCATGTCATGAAAAACCTGCGAAACAATGAAACTTTACTGTCATTTCAACTACATTTCCAAATGAAATTACTTCGTTCTTACTGCTCTGATCTGACCCAATAAATAAGTCCATCATAGGCAGAAAAGTAGAATAGAGTTGGAAAAAACAAAACCCATCCATTCCAGACCAACTACAAATGTTGGTTTAATGTGTATTCATTCAAGTACGACCATAAACTTAGAAATTTTTTTTAAACCAATGTCAAGCATAGAATAAAGTATAACGGTTGCTGTGTTCATTAATAGTTTCTGTGTACTGATGAATCTACAGTTATGTATTTATTTTGAAATATTGTATATATTCAATTACTCTGTTTCTTGTATGTATTCCTTTACATTTTTAAGCTCTAGCGTAGAAAAATGACACTAGTATACAATAAAAATGTTAACACATTTGCATGGGTAAATATGAACTCAGTTTTTTCAGACTAGCAGTGCAATCCAAACGATCACGCGGTATTACTCAGATGAAACTTGTTCATATTTTTCAAATGCAGTAGCCAATAAATAAAATAAGACCTAGGTGCTTAAAGTATCTTATACGAAAGAGCAACACCAAAAAGGTTTTGTAAAATTCTAAATATTATTTCACTTTCCTAAATTACAAAGTAAAATAATTAATAATAACTTACACTTCAGTGTGAATTCCAATTTCCTAACAGTTTTATCAATACAAATATATTAAGAGTGAATACCAAATAAATGTGCATAATAAAAAGACAAGATTCATATTTTCATGCATTAGAAATGGGTCTTATTTAATTTTATTCAATTTCATGCCAAATACACTCAGTAACTAATGGGTTCACAAGCGTAGGTACACATGTCAACTTTTTCCTATAATGTTGGAAATTTTCTATTCTATTAAAATTTTATACATGGAATTAATTTCAATGGATTTCATGCTTGCCAAAAAAATGTGAATTTAAAAATTGCTCAAAAAACAATGATCTTTGCAGAAGCAATAGTACCCCTTCTATAATTCACAAATTTAAGTATTAATGAACATAATTTTGCAAAATCACAGAACTTGACACCCAATAAACTCAATTTTCAAACATCCCCAAGTCCTAAGGTATCTCATGTTCAAATTTTATGGTAAATTGAAAAAGTACCGATTGTTTATACCCCTTCATCTCAACTACAAAATACCCCATTTGCAAATAAGTCATTACCAATACTTTGTTTCTTACATACAAACTAATCATGTGAAAAAAAACATTGATAGATGGAGAACAACTTCTTGGTCTACCCCAAGTGGTCCTAGATTCATGTACAGTTAAGTTTTTCATCACAAAATAAATGTCAAAATCTAAAAGGTCAGATGCAACCTTGGACTAATTGCTACGAAACAAACAATGACATATGAGCAGTAATTTATAAGTTTCCCAAGCCTTAATTTTGGTTTCATTCCCTGAGCTCTGTTTTAACACTACAATTTAGTGGTTTATTTTGGGATATACAATAAGTAACTTTTATCTAGACCTCTATTAAGATAAATAAGATTTATTTAACATTGGCAAAGTTTAAACAATTCAACAGGTGTTCTAATGAGCTTTTTACTAACATTATATAAAGTCAAGTGAGAAAGCTTGCCAGTAGCTTCTCGTGGGTCGGTGGTTCTTTCCGGGGTTTTTCCGATTTCTTCCTCCACCACTAATACTGGCCGCCATGTATAGCCTATATATTGTGCTGAAAAATGGCGTCAAACCATAAAAAAACAAAAAAAAAAACTAACATTATATAAAACAAATATGGCATTATAACAATAATGATTAGCGAGACATCCAAACACATCATAACAAAAATATAGAACTGGAAAAAAATCATACAAGACACATCACATGCCTTAGCGCCTAATCTTTGGAAGCTCTAAGCACTTTACAACATCTATAATTATATGACTATACTACAGAAAGACGAAAGACAAAAGACAAAAAACAAAAACCATGAAATTGGAAAACAAAACATGCTGACAACATAAGCAAGCAAATAATATTTTAAGTCAGTAAAATTGAATTTAGGATCTAGGATAAATTCAAATACACAATTTAGGAATTAAAAAAAAAATACTGGTCAGAATTAAAATTACAAATAAATGTAGAAGCATAATTAGGACCAAAGAAGAATGATGCAAAGCAATTTGTACTTTACTTAAAAAGAATGGAGCAAACGAGGATTTCCAGATATTACATTTACAGTCTTTACTATTCCATGACACAATAAAAGATCTAAATCAATTAAGGTTATATTGCTCCCTAAAGTGGATTGTTTGCTCATTCCATATAGTGGCAGCTGCATATCTCAAAGACATGCAATTGTTGAGGTTTTAATGCTTGGGAAATAAAAAATACATGAACTTCAAAAATCGTATTGTGTTAACAATAAATTAAATCATCCAGACATTTGGAAGCATGCTTATTCAGTATTTTTAACGGCTCAAGATACTTAACCAGAAGTATACGCACCTTCCGAGTTGACATTTTTGCTATAAGTAAATTGTATCATAGCTGCTTGTAATCATGTAGTTTTACTATTACACACAACACGTATATAGCGACAGACAGACAGACAGAGATATGGGAAGCTTAAGTTAAACCTCTCAGTTCTGGAGTGTAAAGCAGCGTTTGTAGCAAAGAGTTGAGATAACACGTTGCTCCTTGATTGTTAATGCCACACAAACCACACTTAAGTCGTGGTGGCGGAGGAACCTCGAATCCTGGCTTACGCATAACACCATTGTCCAATGTTTGAGATTCTGGGGATTCCCAAGCGTCGAAAAATTCAGCAAGCATTGTTCCCTTACATCTGTATCCAGTAAAACAGTCTAATTCGGGTACAATGGTTTTATCTCAACTGTCACATGGTCATATCAACTTGCATCACAGCCTGCAATAGCAAACTGTGCTGCCTGCCATTTTCGGTTTGAGGGACGTACTTTATTCAATCACAAGTTGGAAGTAAGTGTTCTTCAAAATTGTTCCGTCGAGAACTTAACCAAATGTAAGCAAACAATCAATTCTTTCGAGTAGGTGGGCTTATTATTATTATGAATATTTTTAATCGATTAAGCTTTAATGCAGAATAATTAACGAGAAGATGCCTGCACACTCAGAATATCTAGAATCCCTGTCAAATGATAGTTCGATTATATGATAGTGCGAATAATTATGTGGGTTGAGGCATTGTAGGGATAATTAATATGAGTCAAACGTTTCGGAAATCTACTACTACAGCATGTGCAGTACATTTCTTTATACAGTTTGTAAGCTACAAAGAAATCGTTCATATACTTACCTAGATAATATGTTTGTAAAATTAGATAAAATTCTATGTTGCACATGATGTCATGTCGCATATAGAGAAATGTGTGTATCGACTGGCATGCCAATTTGGTTAGTATTTAACTATTTTCCAAGCAAAATTGAACCACGAACTATCGTGTCAGTTCGAATGCAAGTACAACTTGAAACATATCGAATTACTTTTGATCTTCACAGATAAACCGAGCACGCCCCAAATGCACGATTCAGGTCACAATTAGTTTACCTAAATATTGTTTACATTTTGCTTAGTTCTGAGCTTACATGTATATTCAGATCCAATTAAAGCATACGGTGATTTAATGAACCGTCAAATATGAACTCATCGCTAAGTTCATATCATAGGTCAATTGGAGTCATTTTGAGATGATGAATGTAAACACAATAACTTGTATAATGGGTCACAGATTTAATTTACGGGCATTCATCACTTTCCTGATTACCTCAGTCTTTAATCATGACTCATTAAAGTAATGAAGTAAGTAACGGATTATTTGAAAAATAAAATTGTAATTGTAATCAAGTAAGTAACGGATTACTTGAAGAATAAAATTGTAATTGTAATCAAGTAAGTAACGGATTACTTAAAATATAAAATTGTAATTGTAATCAATTCCTGTAATAAGAAAAAATGAATAAGTAATTGTAATTAATTACAAATTCTTAAAAACTAATGCAAAGTTAATTACTTTTAAAGTCAAATTGTCATAATGACAATCATCAGCTTGAAAAGTTGCTTTAGGAACTGTTCTATTGTAAAAGAACAAAGAGAACTGTTTAAAACTTTGCTAAAATAGTTTTACAATATTGTATTCACAGTGATACGCTAAACTTTACGAAGAACACCGTTCTGAGCAGAACGCAAATTAACCAACGAGAACAGAGTTGTGACAGATTGAACGAAATTAATGTAACTGTAATCTAATTACCCTTATGAACAGTAATTGTAATGGATTATTTCAATGCAACAGAGTAACTTTAAGTGTAATAAACTGCAAAAAATAGTTTGCAATTTTAATTAATTACCTTTATAACACTAATGTATACAATGCTGGTGAAAATCACACAAGGGTTACGCCAATGATTCAAATTCACCCAAATATACCCCCATATGCACCCAAATATACCCCAAATACACTTACCTACACCAAAATACAATCAAAGTTTAATGTACAAAGTATATGTTCTTTAGTGTCATAAATAAAAATAAAGATGCAAATAAACAACACACTAATTTAGGTTAGTGACTTTATTACGACTCTATCATGTCATAAAATAAATTACGTACGGAAGAAAAACCAATAAGTTTGTATTGTTATATAACGAAAATTTAACATTTGATAATATTGTGAATCGAATAAAAAATAATCATAACTGTTCTTTCACATGTCTAAAAAGTTAGAGTATTCCGAATTAAGTCCTGGTCTTGAGTGTGCTGGTGTATCAATAGCCTTGTTGTGCTGAAGTGTCAACAGTCTTGATGCTTCAGAATATCTGGAATGTCTTTGAATGACTATACACTAATCCAAAAATATTGTTCAGTCCAAAAAGTCATATTAGAAATTTGTAATTCTAATATAAAATTTAAACAAAACAAAACAATCTTCTGCAGACATAACATAAATTAGAACAGTAGTAAATATATGAATGCAATAATGACTTTTATCAGAGACGTACAACCTGGAGAGCAATAACTTGATATCTCCAAACCAATGTGGTTTTAGAAATAAAAGATCTACTACGGATCAATTAATTAAATTGGAGTCCGCCATTAAATTAAAATTTAATAATAAACAGAGGACTAATAGAAACTTAATTGCGGTTTTTCTAGATCTTGAAAAAGCGTTTGATCTGGTGTGGACCAAAGGATTAATAGCCAAATTATATCATGACGGCATTACAAATCGCATATTTAATTTTATACAAAACTTTTTAACAGACCGCAAAATTATAACTAGGGTAGGGGCTACTTATTTTGAATAACACTCCCTTGAAAATGGGACTCCCCAAGGCACTGTCCTCAACCCCACCCTCTTCAACCTCATGATTAATGATCTTGACTCTAATCTCGCCTCACCTTGAATAGGATTATCACAATTTGCAGATGATAGTGGACTGTGGAGAGCAGGAAACCCCTCCAACCACACTCATATGGCTGAAATGAAAACAAGTCTAAATAACTTTGGTAAAAGGGCTGACAAGTGGGGATTTAAACTGTCGCACCAAAAAACGGTAGCTGTACTGTTCTCACCTTATAGAAAAAAAAACATACTCCAACCTCCAAATTCAAAATAAACAAATTAAATTCGTTAAAATAGCCAAATTTATGGGTATGTACTATCATGAACACCTAACGTGGGTATCTCATATTGATGACCTAGTTAAAAAGGTGCAATCTTGACTTGAACTTACTTAAAAAGCCTCAAAGGAACCCAGTGGGGTGCTAACCAAGAAACAATAATGACTCTATATAGGGCCTTAATTAGATCTAAACTCGACTATGGATGCCAAATTTACAACACGGCCTCCATAACCCAACTTAATAGATTAGATAAAATACAGAGGAAAGCCCTACTCATAGAAACTGGGGCATTACCATATACATCTACAGCAGAGTTGCAGGTCTTAACAGGAGAACCGCCATTATAGCTTCGAAGGCAGGAACTCATGTTGAGATACGCAACTCGACTGTCCACCCACAATAAAACACACCCCACTCTAGTAGCTATCAACAAATGCAAAATTCCTTTTAGGAAAACTATTAGAAATAAGTCATCCTTTGGAAAAAAATAGTACATGAATTAAATCTACAACTCCCAGTAGATATATTCCAAGTGGAAACTGACCAAATATTTGATAAAGAATAATATATCAATTAAAGTAGCAGCAGAGAGGGTGAACCCTACAACCTTTTGAGACAAAACGAGCCTTCCTACGAAATCTTATTTAACCAAAAAAAAATAAGTCTCCATTTAGCAAACGGAGACTTTACGATTTTTAATCAATTTTGGTCGCAACTATGTTGTCGTTCACCCTCTCTGCTGCTATGGGTTAATAATTCTTTTACGATTTCAACCAAATATTTGATCGAGTCTTTAGGACTTTACAAACAAACTAATCGCTAACACCTCATCTTGTAGATCAATTAAATTATTTGACTGGTCGCTGAGTCGGAAATTAATTCTCGTTAACGAATTATTATGGCATCGCATGTAGACAGGATTAATTGGGTTTTCAATAATTAGGAATCCTGGAGGAGCTGTTGGTGCAAACGAATAAAGAATATATCCTTGCTGAGCTTGATTTGATTGCTCTAGATTAATTTGATAGCTTCCTTCAATTGCATTACATACTAAATTGAGCGCAATCACCGTTGAAATATTCACATTGTACGGGGCAATATGCCTACCGCCACCATCTGGATCATTATTATACCTGAGGAGGACAGATGGATCTTGTTTTTGTAGCGCCTTGATATCGGTTCTAACAATTCTTGCTAGTTCATCAGCGTTGTATTTGGGAAACTTGAAATTACGCAGATTGTCTTCTGTGATATTGTAATCGGTTAGGAATCGTTGTTTATTGTCGCTGTTGTCATTAATTATTGTTTGAATAATTAGTTCATAGATATATTCCATGTCAGATATAAGTTGATTTATTATTTCAACGTGTTTTTGAGATCTTGTTTTCCGTAGTTGTTCTAGTTGTGTGTCATATAATTGTTTAATTTCATTAAAATAGCCACGGACGTCAGTTAGCGTAAATGAAATAGTAACAGATGAGTCGGCTGTTCTTTTAATGTTAAAATCCCATTGCAATGTGTCTTTGTTGGTAAATATAAATCTATCGGCGATTTTTCCTTTTCTTATATCAGATAAATTATCTCGATAACTGGGATTGATTTCATGATATGATTGTAGTCCGTGGTTAAGTCGGCGGTGGATTTTTCCGGTGGTTTTTCAGGCCACCCTAACACTGTTTTTCACGAGCTGTTATAGATATCTACAATGTATCCCTCTGTGCTTATTTCGATCGACGACGAGAGCGTCGGTTCATGAAGTTTAATAGCTATTTTTGATTCTTTTCCCGTGATTGATTTTATTCTACGCTGAATTTCAGCATCAATTTGCTCAATTTGGTACGACCCAGTTGGTAACGAAACAGTTTCGCACTCTGTAGTACCATCGGTTTTATTCTTATACGAGAACACCAGTGCGTTATTGGGTTGCTGACCACCAAATGCAACCGATCTGATATTAGGCCAGCTATGATATACTCGTAATTTTGCCACCGCGATCTCGCGCACTGGAATCGGAGAAGGAAAGTTCACACTAAATTCAGGGTTTGTTGATGTTATTGATATCATGCTTGTTCGTATCAGAGTGGTATTCTCCGCGATTCGTTGAAGCAGTTCGAGTGACATTATTGTTAACGCTGTCTTCAATTTCCAATTTCAACACCGTGGAGTTATACAACTGGGTCATCGTGGAAAATTCAACATCGGATATGAACGAATTATCTATTGACAGCGAGATCAACTCGGATAATTTCGAGTACGCGTCAAATACCACCCGGTACCGAGCTGTATAATCACTGAGTTTTTTTTGAGAACATGATGATATTTTTTTAGTTATCGCGGTGGCGACTGCCGCAATTGTTGTTGCCGCGGAGATAGCGATTGGAACTGCAATCGGAGCCATCATGGTCACCGTCGACAAAATAACCCCGGCGCTGGCCATCACACCGGATACCGAGTACACGGTGATGTCGATGGCGGTAATTCTTCTGCGGTATTTCTTTATTTTTTCATGATAATGCTCAGAAAGTGATTTCAAATTCGCGGAAAACTCTTTCACGGTGTCGAATCGATATTGCGACGATGACAAAGTAATTGTTGATGACGGTGTCATTGATGACGAAGTCATTGTTGTTATTTTAAACCAGCTAGTGTTTTCAATTATCCTATTAACGAAGTGGTTTTAGGATCGGATGAGGGGATACCGGATACAAATTCTATTATCCAGGGTAGTGACTCCCTAACCACGGATTCGTTGGAATTGGTTATAGTAATCGACACCGTGTTTTCTATACCGGGTGGATGTCGTGGTATTTTCTCTAGTATATACATCAATGTGTTAACACCTCTAATACCTGTGTTGCTGAATTCCAAATCAAATTTACGGTGATGTATTATTGTAAGTCGGTAACAACCTGGTACACCAGTATGTCTGTTGCCAACATTAAGATGAATTTTTTCTCCTTGGATCCAATCAAAAGTTCCACTATCAACCGTGTACACGATGTTATTAACGGCGCTTACACTATGTGGAATTTTTACTTTATTGATGGCCGCGCTAATTTCAGCGAGAGTCATGACTGCCACAAGTGGGGTTCCAAAAAAATTTCTAACGACGTCGTCGGTGAGTTTTTGCACCCGCTCAAAATTTTCTTTTAGTCTAAAAACATCATTGTAAATCTCGATATAATTTCCCCTGATTCTGCTAGGATCTATTGTCCCCCCACCCTCCTGTCAGAAAAGAATGAAGCCAGAAGGTCTCCGGCTTTAAGCTCTGCTTGGTCTTTAATATACCGGTCGATGTTAGAAAATTTTGTCGTGATATCTTGGGGTTTACTGCCCTCAAAAAACTTATTATCAATTTCGCTGGTGAGCTTTTGTTCGTCAATAGCGCTTTTAACTTCAGCGAGGGTCGGGCCTGTCAACGATGTGGTTTCAGACATAGGTGTTCTCCCCAAAAATTTATCCACGATGGTATTAAGTGTTGTTTGTCTCACCATAAACATATTAATATCTTTGAGAGTCATCGTAGATGTAGCTGGGACACCAAAGAAACTATTAGCGATGTAGGCATTGTGAGTATGCTTGCCGATAAACTCGCTAATTTCAGCGAGAGTCATGCCAGCCACAAGCGGGGTTCCAAAAAACCTAACAATGACGTCGTTAGTGGGTTTTTGTACCTTTTCAAGATTTTATATTATTTTAGAAATATCATTGTAAATATCGAGATAATTTGCCTTGATTTCATTTTCATTCATCATCCTTCCCGCGTCCTTGTTAAAAAAGAATAGCGATAGATAGTTTTTAATTTCAGCGAGAGTCATGCCAACCACAAGCGGGGTTCCAAAGAATTTATGTACGACATTTTTGCGAAAACTGTTATAACCTCGTATATGATCATCCAGCTCACGGCCGTGGGCGGCAATCATGTTGTCGTGGGCGGCAATCTTGTCGGTGATCGTAGACACAAGTTCGCCTGGTTTAAGTCGTCCATCGTTGGAATACAGCGCAATATAGTTTTCAGAGGCGTCGTGCTGCCGTTTTAAAATGTCATCCAATGATACATCACTGCTTTTCAATTTACCCTGTTTGTCTTGAAATACAACTATTTCGTTCGGGTCAACATTAACTAAATTTAACGTCTCAGCGATTTCATCTTTAATTATTTTTTTTACACCTACGATAGAACCCGCAGATGTTTCCACGGTGGGTTTCGACATTGACAGAGATCGTCCCCAAATATCAATCATTATTGTAAAGACTCTAGTATTTTTAATTTATTAATTCTTTAAAATTACCTTGTAATTTCCCACTCGTGTATTTATTTACAACCAGATGAGGTGGTTTCCACGGAGATCCAAAGGATTTTAATGAAATCTCCACGAGGACATTTAATACTTCACGGCCGCATATCGGTGGATCATTTAATTGTTGTGTTGGCAACTTAGGATAAAAAATCGGAAACTCTTTGCGTTTCATCGAAGAATCTATATACCGCATAAACTCGTTCGGTGGGGCTAACCCATATGAATCGAAATAGACAATCCCACGTGGATCAATCGTGTATGCAACCCAGTGAGTTCCCGATCCGCTGCTGTTATCAAGATTGATGATAAAATCAAATTTGGACATAGGGAGAATTGGGTTTTCAACTAATAAATCGTTCCTGGTATTCTTAGACCCGATCCGTTCACAGATCTCCCGCTGTACCATGAATACGGGGTTCCTGGTAGTCTTAGACCTTTCCCTTTTTTTTATATCCTTTCCCAGTTGCCTTTTTCAACGCCATCCCTGCCGCGGTCCCATCGGCTCCCAACGCAGCCGCTTTCGCCACTGCTGGGGCAGCCGCTGCAATCAATGCTGGTATTGCAGCTAACAATGGAAATATACCACCTGATTTTATCATGTTCGCGACTGCAGCTTTCGAAAATTCTATTTGAACTCCTCGCTTATTTTTCATTGCATAATTGAAATGTTTTATTTGACGATCCGTTAATGATATTTTATGTGTACCGCCAGACATCTGCGCTGGTTTTAACGTTATTGTTGTTTCACATTCTTTAGCGGATTTTGATCGCAATTTCTTGACCTGACCATCAGTCAGCTTGACACTAACAACACTATATGTCATTTTATTGTAAAGCATATTTATACTTTCAATTGATCTAATTGGAAACTCTTCAAGTTTCATTTACATGTTTTTGAAAATCATAGATTTTCCACTGGTGCATCAATAAGTCTCATTCGTCCGCCAGCTCCTTCTAACAACATTGATTTGTCGCTGAGAATAACAGCAAGCGCTCTATAATTAACACCACCAGGGGCTATACGAGCTCGAAAATGTATGTCAACGACGGATTGCCTTGTTAAATCAAGATGCTCCAGCGAAAAGTAATAAATCGGATAGCGGCTTTTAAAATCAAGTTGCGATATTTGTAAACCAGTATCAACATTTTGATCACGACCCATATATGACAGCATTCTATGATACACACGTGCTATATGGTTAGTGTCGTAATCAAGTTGTATATCCTCAGATGGTTCCAGTTGTCCGTTTATTCTCAGTGAAACCTCACTTACCCCTAATCGATCAAATATCATATGACTGTGTTCTTGGGAACCTAATCGATTCCGATTTGGCAGCGCTATAAATATATGACGTGGAGCTGAAACGCCTTGTTTTGATGCCAAATGCCATGTAAATGTACCAACGACATTATCATCTTTGGCATCAGTTGTTGTTGTTAGCCAACTTATCAATGATTTGCCACCTGTGTCCATAAATGAAAGTAGCCGCTCTTCCGTGGTAATTGATGGGGTCATTACTGGCATCCACAATACTATTTTACTCAAAACAACTTGTGATGGAGTGGAATCGCACATGAAAAATATCGTTGTGGTCTTTGCAACGTTGCTACTCGTGTTGCAAACCATAGATTGAAATTATCATTAACTTCTTTTATAATTTCAAACGCAGCTCCGGGTCTAGCTCGACGTTCTGGATTAGTTGCTTCTCGTTGATTATCAACTGAAGTGTCTTGCGGTGTTAACACTTTAATGTATTGAAGGTGGTCAGCGTTATCAGAGGTATCCTTTGCAAACATCATAGTCGGACCAGCCGATCTTGTATAATCATCGGAGTATCTTGCTAGCCCGATTATTGTTGTTGCAACATCAACCTCGCGGTCTATTGATTCAACTTCTTTTCCATCAATGAGATATCTTGCACTTTCAAATAACGCCATTATACCATTATTAACAAAACCAACTCGGATATTTGGATCATTTTCATATGGTGTATCAGCTGCAACATTTGTTACGAGTTTTCCCTCGATTTCAATAAATGCTTCACATGGCAAACAGTATTTACTGGTATCTTGAACTTGTAGTTCAATTCGCGATCGTAGGTCGGGTTGTATTGCATGATAGGAATAGTATTGATAATCGCGGACAGAATTGTCCTTGGGTACTGGGGCTTCTATATCGAAGGCCGGATCAGCTGTTCGTTTAAACATTTTATTAAAATACTAGTGTTTTCAATTGTGAAACTCTTTATAATCATCGTCGTTGAAAATTCTTCGAATTTCTTTTTTGTTTCAAACCACTTCCAGCTATCGCGTTCATGATAGCGCTATCTGTTACCGGTGAAGTTGTCAATTGTGACGGAGTCACCGAAGCAGCCAACGACGCTAGTTTTTCTTCCACTGCACTATTTATTGCTTTGCTGATTTTTGCAGGCATCACTGTAGTTGATGGCAGCACTAATGACGAAGTCATTCCTGGTTTCTTTCGCACCAATGATGCTATTTTATCTTTCGCGGCAGAAAATGCCTTTCCGGCAAGATTTCCAACGAAATCTCCGATTTTGCTGGTTCCCTTATCACGAATAATATCAATGGCCTTCATTGATAATTGTTTAGCTAACGGCGCCACCTTGGGAGCCATTCTTGTAAATAACCCCGCAATGGTATTGCCGAAACCATCTCCGTAATATGCTCTATAAACAGGCAATCGTGAGTTCACAACGTAGACGCTTACGGGTTTATCATGGTTGTAGTGTATAATCATCTTGTTATAAAACTAGTAGTTTTTTAATGATCAATCGCTAAGATCCATAGGATTTTCATCATAACCATGAGCGTCTCTGTGATTTTCAACTAATTCAGCAATGAGTTCTCGATATACATTAATGTCCATGAAACCGCCGGCAAATAATCGTCTACAGATATCAGCTGCTTCATTAATTACTTCTGGTGAGTTATTTCCGGCTCGTTTCCCTCCGATGAGAACCTCTAACCGTGATATATCACTTAGGATGTTACCAGGGCATGTCACGGTTGCGTTGAAATCTAAAGGATTTTTAATCGAATATCCGCTAGCAGTAACTTTTTTAGTTGTACCAGTTTTATCATACTCATCAATTCCCCTTCTAAATTCTTTATATCCCATTTCTCTTTTATTTAAACGGCCAATCCCCTTATTCGTTTTATACAACCAATCAACCCATTCATCTCGGCCTATTTTACTGTTTTTATACTCGTCTTTTAAAAAGTCCTTTCTGGAATGAAAGCTTTGGGCGGCAAAATCACCAACAATCCTATAATGTTCGGGTTTTATTAATTGAAATCGTTTGATTTGTGTTATAGTTTCTTCGGTGAGTTTGTCTATAAAGGAAACACCTCTTGGGGTGACGACATCAACAGGTTGTGGATCAGGTGTGGAAACTCTTTGAGTTTCAGGTGCAGAATCATCAATATCAGCTAATCGTTCATACTCGTGTTGGGTTTTTATATCACTGGATAGCTGTTGTATCCCTGCGCGTGTTTGTTCGGTCTCTGCTGCTATCTTTTCAAGTGTATCAAGCAGCGGCGCCTTCTTTGCTCGTTCTCGCTCAGGAATATCTCCGTATATCGCTGCTTCAGTTAACTTTTTCACATCTTTGGTCGCACTTGTTATCGGAGTAAACAGTTGTTCACTTGACATAGAAAAGTCAGTCTGCGCTTGTTGTCGTTGTTGAAGTTTCTCACGAAGTCTGTCTCGAACCGGTATAAACTTTTTAATTGCTGCTAGCCGCTCTCGGGCTAATCTAGTTGTAAGTGATTCACCTACCATATATTATTTGTGAACTAATTTTTCAAATGTGAAACTATCACAATTAAAAGCTGAGTTATTAAATAATGTACCATCAAGCTAACGTATCCATCTTCGACAGGGTTAAACTGTACGACGCTATCCGCGAGTGTTTCAGAAATAACATCGCTGGGGGTTTCAGAATTGTAATATCTGAGAACGGCGATGAACGATTTGTGTTAACGACGCGGCAACAAGAACAACTACGTGAAAATGGAGGCGTCGCGGTGATTACTTGCTACTACAACTAGATCATCCATTATGCACATAACTGCATGGGCAAGTCCAGACTGCTGAGTATCCTTTCAGGAGAAAATCCCATGTGAGTGTTACAAAAAACGCTAAAAAAAATTATTTTTTAATAAAATTTACTGAAAAGCCTATCGCTCACGTGGTTAAGATACTGGTTTTTCCTCGTTTAATATTTTTCTAAGATCACGAACCTTAGAACTAATTTCAGCTCGTTTTGGATACTCTTGGCCGAGCTTTTGACGTATTGCTTCAACGGTGCTAAATAGCGTTATAAATACGTTAATATCGTTACCGTACAAGCAAGCATTGATGGACTTTTGAATTCCTTTCACGAGCCTGTACATCTTGGGTAAAACATAACGACCCTTACTAAACTGATACTCTTTGTCTTCATATTCTGAGGCAATCCTGTCACAGTCGAGATCTTTAGATAATACTATTCCTCGATTTTTTAAATCTGAGATTTCAGCAATTATAGAATTTACATCTTTGATATCCATATTTGTATAGTATACTGTATCTCTAATTATTAAAAAAAACAAAAAACACTCATTTGGCAATCTCGCTGGCGCCCTATGACGTCAGAGAGACCCAGAGGTTAAACCCCATTTGGAAACCCCTTTCGCGTCAAATAACGTGAAAGAGACACAGAGGTTAGGACAGCACATCTTTGGAACTCCTTGGTTGCTTTCACATCCAAGTAAGCCCAAGGAGACCCGAAACATACATCTCCGGCGGGAGGCCTAAGGTGACAAACGTCATCTTAGACCGCCCAGAAGATATGCTTGGGGAACGTGGGGACGGCACAAGACAGCACAAACATGAAACGACGGGGCGGATTTTCTACGGCCAACCAACCAATCAAAAGCAACCCAATTAAATTAACCCGGTTGCATGATTTTGAACAAAAGACAACCACACGCCTGGGTTAATGGCGTTGGTTAGTTTTGATCGGTCGCATTGGCCTTCGAAAGCCCCAAGCTTTATACCTTTGATATGCTATATAAGGTGACTAATTCAGCAGCGTTGATTCACGGGTGTGTTATTTTATTTCCTCGAATTACTTATTAATGCTTTTTCACAACATTTAAATGAGACAAATAGTTAAATGAAATATAAAACAAAAGAATATAGTTGTTAGATAACAGCGTGTATTTACTCTGTTCTAAATCTCTAGACAAAAATGCATTATCGATTAGATCACAAAGAGCTGTATACAAGGAATTTTAACCACGCCCACCTACTTCAATGAATGGGAAACACTCGCGTTCCGGCTGAGCGAACATAGGTAAAATGCGCTAGATTATAAAGAACGTCTGTACTGAAAGTGTATTAATAAATGGTCTAAATAAATACAACTGTTTAAATAAATGCAGTTTTAGCCCAAACGACAATACAACATTTTAGAATTATAAAAATACAACTCTAACGAAACACATGTATTATACTCCATTACAGTCACGTGGGGCGTGCACATGTCAATTATACCTCTCTACAGGTAATATTGCAGACGACAAATTCCTTTGACGTCATAATACAAGGGAACTTAGTAGGTAAGTGTTATGAGTTGCGGCGGATTTATCCATAAAGGATTTATCTCCCTTGAATCGTTTCAGGTGTATACTAATTTTACTTTATGACCATTTTTTTTGACAGAGCAGTTTTAATTATATTTTCTGCAACAAATCGTATTGAAGTCCCACAAATGTCAAAGTATCTACTGGCTTCATTTATCGACTGAAAGCTTCTCTCTTCATTATTTTCTAAATCAAACGATTTAACTCTCCTAGGGCGTTTTGCATGTTTGCCAGTTCCACCTAATTTTGAATTCCGACTTTGTGAGACGGCTTGAAGATTCACAAGACAATTATCAGTCTTCACGCCATTTATGTGATCAATAACAAGGCCGTCTTCGATTAATCCGTTATGACATTCAAAAATAATTCTGTGACAGAGATACTTCTTCCTCCCAGCTGAAAACATCAAATACCCCATATTATTCAGATATCCAACCGGTTTTTTTTAGTCTTCGGTGCCTGACAACACCATCACTGGAGGCTTCGTAATTAACAAGCACTGGATGGGGTCTGAAATCTTGGCTCATTTGTATAATAATACTACTTGTCTAATTTATTATTTGCTTTAATTATAAGTCTATCAATGTAGTCTTGAGAGGTTTTTATGATTTTGTCCTTGATTTTATCAAGGACGTTAGGGTCAATGATTCGTTTGTCATAATAGCGTTTTAGTTCCCTGTATCGTTTACCCCCACAAGCAAGACACAATTGCGATTTTCCTCTAACACCCACCCCACACTGGAGGCATGGGAGAGGGCCAAATCTTCCTCGCCAAACACTTTGTAAATGATACCCACAGAATTCGCTTCTGCATGATTTGTTACACGGGGTTGTTGATCCAATCATTAGCCACTTGCAGTGATTCATTATACTATATTTTTCTATTTAAAAACTTGTTTTAATTATAACATGGAGGAGTTCAAGAGATTATCGAAAATTAAGCCCTGGAGAAATACTAAATTCATTGATTATAACATGGAGGAGTTCAAGAGATTATCGAAAATTAAGCCTTGGAGAAATACTAAATTCAATCTCGATGAGGAGTTCAACAGATTATCGAAAATTAAGCCTTGGAGAAATACTAAATTCAATCTCGATAGAGTCTCTGATACACCAAAACGTCTAATCGGTGATAGAACTATACTAAGTAAAATCAGGGAGTGTTTTAATGAATTCTACCGAGACGGTGCAGTATACTGTTGGTCGACATTTTGAATTATTGATGAAGATGTCAATGTACCCAACATCGATGCTACTATGAACGATGAAAGAGCAGCTGAGATAATTTCACACCTTGGCCCGCCAAGGAGCTGGAAATCCAAGGGTGTAAAATCAAAAGGGGAAATTCGAAGAATTTTATCAAGGAAAATCAAAGATGGAAATCCAAAGGATTTCAAACAAAGCAATTCCCATCAGAAGTATTTTTTCAGAATAAAATTCATTATCGAAGTCGAAGGCAAATGGATTATCAGGGATAAATTTGAACCGATCCTCAAGGATAAAAAAACTGTCATTGTAAGTAGAGATTCCAAACCAGGAATTCTAACTGGAATTGACAAACCATACTACGAGAGATCTTATCCTGTAACAGCAATCGTTTATGGAATATATCCGTTAAATGATAAACCCGATATTGCAAAACTAGCTCCTATGAAATATTCTAGTTCACTGAATTGTGTAGCAACACGGGTAATAGAACACTTCACAAATGCATCCCGAGGAAATAAACTAACTGATCTGCGACGTAGGAAAATAACCGAATGGGAACTGACAGTGAAACAGCACGGTGCAAAGATTTCTGATATAGCTAAATTAGAAACATCATTAAGATTCCCAATAACCGTTATGACGATAACCGGAGAAGTTTTATACGAACCGAAATATAACAAAAATGGAGCTCCAATTAAAATTATTGATCATAACAAATACGCGTGGACACCTGCAGTAACAATATTTCCACGAGATAGAACCGTGAAATATATCCCTAAGGAGTTCGTCGGGGATGTTTTTTATAATGAGAAATTATTCGATGCTATTCACACGCTGTGTAAAGATGATCCTGTGTCAGTGTGGTTACTTAGAAGTGATGAAGATCCCGAAATAGGATTTGATCAATTTGTAAGACCAAATGGTGAATTAGATAACAGAATGAGAAAAATCGCTAGTGATTTTTCACCGGAGAGTTCCCATGAAAAACTATTAACGGATAGTTTTACTATTCCATCAGTGGTAGCTCACTTCGCAAGAGGAAAAAACTCATGGCGTCCAACACAAAGTGATTTTCTCGAGGACGTTAAATTGAGTTGCGTCGAATTTAGTCATGGAGGACTGTGGAATACAAAATACCATCGTGGCGGTATGATTTCAATTGATATATCCGCGTGTTATCCTGGAAGTTTCCTCGGGTATGGAGAATGTAGTAACTATTTTAAACGATTTGGACACCCCACACATGAAATGACTCGTGTTGCGATTAATGGGCCATTACCTGATTTTGATTTAACCGGATTCGCTCGTGTGATATCATTTGAATTCGCTACAGGGTTACATCCGTGTAGTTATGTTTGGCTTGGTAGACATATATCTGAAAAGGCCTGGATGCCAATAGTGTTACTACGATATATGATTGATTGTGGTATGCTAATATCGTTGATTGTTTCCGAAGCTATTATATGCTATCGAGCTCAGAAAGAAGTTTGGCTACCACAACCCGATCTAGATCGTATAATTAGCGAACAGCGAAAACAGTTTCCAGATTTCAATGAAGAACAAATCATGAATTGGTCTAAGAAGTTATTTGAAATTAAAAAAGAACAAGCAAAAGATTTTGGACGAAGAATAATCGGTAAATTTACCCAGGGTGGAAGATACGACAATGTAAAATATTTCTCGCGGTTGATCATAGACATCGCTGAATACGATTTTATTGTAACGGATTTAACGAAACAGGGAAAACTTGTAAATCGTAAAGACGCTTTACTATCCGATGGAAGACGATTAGGTACAATTGTTACCTATTGTGATGGATATATTAAACAATATACGCATTTGAGAAGTTCTATGCTAGCTTATGCTTCTATCAATTTATTTTCGATGATAAATAGATTTCCTAATACCGCGGTTAGAGTAGCCACTGATTCGATGTATATCCACGAGAAATACAGATCAGATGTAGCTAAATTCACATCCCCGGAGGAAGCGTGGGGATGTTGGAGATTTAAAAAGGAGACGCTACACGAGTATTGTGAATCGGCAGATGTTACCATGGATGAAAAGTACTTAAAGTGTGATGAGATTCAATCCGGATTTTCTAATGCACCACCGGTATCTGATCCAATATGTAGATACAAGACAGTTTATTTAAACGGTTGTGGTGGGTCAGGAAAGACAACTCGTGCAATTGAATTATTCCGCGTTTCAAAATCAAACATGATTGTTCTAACACCTACTCACAGACTCGCCAGAGAGATGAAACAACGAAGGGTAAATGCCTGTACTTATCATAGTTTCTTTCGATGGAAAGGCGATGAATGGACCCCTAATCGAATGGGCGATAAATTCATTCCTGAAATCATAATTTGGGATGAAATATGCAAAGTATCGTTGAAAATATTACAAACATTTCTCGTTAAACAAAAACACAAAAGTCGTCATATGCGGTGATCACGGCCAACCACCACCATTTGTCGGTGCATCCCCACATGAATGGCTAAAGGGTTTTGTAGACTATTATGAAGAAATTACCACTGATTATAGATCACTTGATGAACAATTACGCGAGTTCAAAGCTCTAATTAGATTACAGCCGGATAAAATCCAATGTGAAATAGCGCGTGAAATAATTTCAGAAACTCCCATGAATAATTTTTGGGAAGCGTGCAAACCAAACGATTTGATAATTGCAAGTAGAAAAATAGTCAGAGACACACTTCGAATGAAGTTATTTGAATTGCATAAAGAAAAATTTGCAACACTTCCAGTACCGTTGTGTTATAGGCCTTCGGATACACGAAAACAGAATATAGAAGTTGATATTCCAGGACAAAGTGAAAAACAAATTCTCGTATTAAATGATATTGTGCTGGTTGATATCAGCGTCGTTAAAGATGCATTGCGTGCTAATAAATCCCCATGGACGTTAGGTTACGCAGCAACAATACACTCTTCACAGGGATTGACTATATCGGATACAATTGTTTGGATGGTGGATAATCACATCGAATGGTCGAATTTAGTCTATCTTGCAGTATCCAGAGTACGAAGAATAAATCAACTTCGAAGAGTTGTCCTGGATGATAATGACACCACAATGGATGATGCTAGCATCGTTGATGTTAAAATTATCGATAAAAAACTCTCCGGTTACAAACAACAAGACAAAAAAAAAAAACAACGAGAATTTGATATTGATGCTGAATTAATAATTACGCTGAAGCAACAACAAAATAATCACTGCGCGAGTTGCAATTGTATAATGCGTTGGCAGTATTCGGATAAAGATCCTCGCCAATTTACCGTAGACAGAAAGAATAGCAGCATTGGTCATATCAGAGATAACGTTATGCTGACTTGTCTTGAGTGCAACAGACGAAGGGGTGCTAGTTAAGACCACGCGGTGGTAATTGAGTATCCTCGGGAATTACCTGTAGTTGTTGTCGAATAAATCCTCGCTGAGGAGCAGTTGAATCCAGCTTATAGATTGCTTGTCTACCAGTTGATCGTGTTATACTAGATATTTTATGTACGGTGACACTCCAAATAGGATCAGTAGCTCTTTTTTTACCACCCTCAAGCTCTCCTGGTTCGTATAAATACCTTACAGTGACATTACTACCAAGAATTTGTTCTCGGAAATCTTTTTGTGGTTGTACGGGTATATACTTCTTTTTAATAGCGTTGCTAGGTTTCATGTTGATTGTTCTAGTAATCTCATTATTGATTGCGGTAACTACACCTGGTAATCTCTTAACCCATTCACGGGATCTTTTATCCTGAATAAACTCCTTCGCGTATTGATATCCAAATAACCGCTCAGCAAGAGTCCGATTAAATCGTTCAACAATTGCCTGATCGGGATGTAATGTAGTATGCCCCCATCTGATGGTGACATTGTGATCTTTCATCGCTGATAAAACAGCGCCTTGAAATTCCTTGCCAGGATCAACTTGTAACAGATTTGGCCAGCGTAGTGGGCCTCGTCGATAAATCTTTTCAAATGCAGAAGCAACTTCAGGTGATGATTTTGTTTTTAGCGGTTCTGCTTGTTTGTATCGACTCGCAACGTCAACTACGGTTAGCGCGTATTTGTAACCGTTGTCATGTGGTAAAAACAATAAATCAGCTTGATGAACTTCATTGGGTCCGGTAACATCAAAATGTGAGAAATTGATTTGTTTAGGGCGCGGTAGATAAATTTGCCATATAGCCTGTTTGGATAACTAATTAGCCGCAGTAGCCTTTTTCACTTTTGCGGCGCTGGCGAGTTTACTGATTGCTGCTTTACCCTTCCAGTATCCTCTCGGAGAATAATAAATAGATTCCATATTATTAATTACCAGCGCCCATCATCAATTTGCCTTTCATAGCTGATTTTACCAACCACGAAGCCAATTTTTCTTTCAAAGATTTATCAGGAACAGCATTTAACGCATGAATTAATTTCACATCCGCGAGATGCCTGTTTTGCAGATTACTGCTTTTATATGCAACATCATGAGCATGACACGCCTTATCAATAGCGTTTATCGGATACTCGCCAGGTCGGGGTTGATTTTGATCATCAAGTCTGATATCTAATCGTGTTCCGGGGCCACAGTAGCTATATCCTGGAAGGTGCTTTTCTCCGGGGTACTTTGCCCATGGGGTTCCAGGGAGCTTTGCCAATTTGGCTGCGATATCACCTCCTCGTTTTTTTTTTAAACATCTCCGAATTGTAAAATCTTTGATTTTGTAGAAACAAATCTAATTTTTTTTATACCACATGTTGCACATCTACCAGTTAGTGCTGATCTGTTATTTTTAGTTGTAACCGTCGTCACATCATTTGTGTTATTACGCGTTTTACACTTCACACAATATAGATCCATAATTTATGTATAGAGATATGAATATAATTGATTTTTCTGCGACTAAAACAAGAGAACCAGTTAAGCATCATGCAGCGCTACCAAACTCTATCCGCGCAATTATAATCGGGCCATCTGGATCAGGCAAGACGCAATTGCTGCTCAATTTAATAATGAGATGAATGAAGTGGGATAAGTTGTATTTAATTGCCCCTAGCGTAGATGATCAACGATGTTATGAAGTGTTAAAGGATTTTAACGAGAATGCATCAGAAATTAAGGGTGAGAACGCCATTGATTTTATAACTGATATTGACGAGGCACCATCCGTGGATGACCTTGATGGGAACATTAACAATTTAGTCGTATACGACGATGTGATGTTAGACAATCAAAAAAAACCCAGCTAGGATCTTTTCCAGAGGCAGGCATAAAAACACTGACGTGATATATGTCACTCAACGCTACACTCAGATTCCAAAAGTGATCAGAGATAACTGTAATATCCTTGCTGTGTTTAACGGCGTTGATACACATACGCTACGAAATATCTGGCAGACATGGTGTTCTGATATGGACTTCAATCAATTTAAAAATTTCTTTAGTCATGCTCAGTCGACTCCGCACGGATTTATAACAATAAATTTACATGATCCTCGGACACGATATCGTATCGGACTGGATCAAATATTTTGTTGAAATCGTAAAAGAATTATTAACCCATAGCAGCAGAGAGGGTGAACGACAACATAGTTGCGACCAAAATTGATTAAAAATCGTAAAGTCTCCGTTTGCTAAATGGAGACTTTTTTTTTTTTGGTTAAATAAGATTTCGTAGGAAGGCTCGTTTTGTCTCAAAAGGTTGTAGGGTTCACCCTCTCTGCTGCTAAAGTAAACATCTCCCTTGTAGACAAAGTTTAAAAAAAAGAAAATCAACAACATTATTTAAAAACAGCTGCAATGGAACTAATCAACAACCAATATAAAATCTATACTCATATATTCACGGATGGTTCCAAAATTAACAAACCTTTATAAAACAGCTGCGGCTTGGGTCATTCCAGCACTCAATATCAAAATGGGCAGCCGCCTACCGGATCACTGCTCCATTTACACAGCTGAATTCTGGGTCATCCTGGAATCTTTAAAATGGACACTAGAAAACAAATCAGATAAGACATTGATTATTAGCGATTCACTAAGTGTCCTAAAATCAATACAATGCAATAATACTAAATCAAGAGAAAACTTTCTTAATCAAATTAACCAAATAATTAAAATACTTGATACTCAAAACATAATAGTAGAGTTTCTATGGATACCATCTCACATCGACATAAAACGCAATGAATTAGCTGACCAATTAGCCAAGAGTAAACTCATTGAACCTTATTACATGCCACTAAAGTATAGTCCAACAGACATTAACAATTTAATCTATACACTGATAAATCAAAAGTGGCAAAAGGATTGGAACCATAATAAACAAAGGAGATTTTTTACATAGTATTGTCAAAGAAGTCAATAGAAATATCCTGATACCCACGTGCAGCAGTTATGAACAATCTAAAATAAATAGAATAATTCTTGGAAAAACAAAATTAGCTAATAGTTTTGGAAAATATATAGGACCTTTTCCGCACAACATCAAATACTTCCACTGTAACGTACCGGAAGATCTGTACCATATATTCAATATCTGTAACAATGCGCAAAAAGAAAGAGACCTATTTATAACTAAACAATTAGAACTTGCCGCACCAAGTACATATCCAGAAATAATTCAATTATGCAACAAAAACCCTCAAAGAACATACTATAATATAATTGAATTTCTTAAAACTACAGGACTAATGGATAGAATATAAGTATAACACCATATCATCCATAAATGATATGAATGTTTTACTGGTACCTAAATATGCATATAAAATATTGTTCTAAGGGGAGGGAAGCGTACGGGGCCAAAAGGGATTCGTTACCCTTAAGGAAGCCCACCTACACTACGCTGGGTATAACGTTCCCATGGCGGCTCCAGAGCAACCTAACCTAATGGAAAATAATATCGTTACGAGGGATGGAAGCGTACGGGGCCAAAAGGGACTCGTTATCTCTAGCAGCAGAAGGGGCGAATCAGACAACATTTTTAGACAAGTTTTCACTGAAATCACGCTTAAAATCAATGAAACCAATGACATCAGACCCAAAAGTCAATGACATCAGGTCCCAAATGTGTGTGTGAATCATGGATTAGGTCCAAAAAAAATTATGAAAAAATCAATGAAATTAATGAAATCAAAAACTTTTCAACTATTACATTTTTTGGGAAAAAGGGACTACAACATCGTTGTCACTACCCTCTCTGCTGCTATGGGTTAACCGAATATTTGATCCAGTCCGATACGATATCGTGTTCGAGGGTCATGTAAATCACTACGACGAAAATCACTACGATTTCACAAACAGACTAATTTGTAAAACCTCCTCTTGTAAATCAATCAGATTATTAGACTGATCTGTGAGTTTGAAATTAATTTTGGTTAATGAATTATTATGACATCGCATATAGACTGGATTCACCGGGGACTCAATTATTAAAAACCCTGGAGGAGCTGTTGGTGCAAATGAATACAAAATATATCCTTGCTGAGCTTGATTTGATCGTTCTAAATTTATTTGATAGCTTCCTTCGATCACATCACATACTAAATTGAGCGCAATCACCGTTGAAATATTCACATTGAACGGAGCAATATGCCTGCCACCACCATCTGGGTCATTATTATGGGTCAGGATTTTTATTTCCGGTGATGTTGCTTTTTTCCACGCATCATGAATTATTTTAAAACCAATATCGATGGCATCACTGAGAGATTTTTGTAGTTCTGGTACGTTATATCCTGGTAGTTTGACTGTGGGTATATCCTTGACGGGGATGCCCTTGCCTCCTGCAAAAATTGTTCTTGTTGTAGGATTACTGTCACCTAATATCTCTTGAATAATTTGTGAATTAAATGTTTCCATGTCATTGATGATTTTGTTACATGTTTTTACGACACTGATAAATTCATCTCGGGTAAGAGAGCCGGATTTAAGGGGTATTAACAACAGTGAAAAATCATTATTCATTGCTGTGAAATTTTCAGCGATTTTAAGTTCGTTAACAAAAAGATATTTCCCTCCCTTATCTATAGTGCCAAGAGCAAAAAAGATGCTAGCAATACTGTAATCTCTATAACTCTATACTGGATTATCAGATTTTATCCTGTCTGTGATATAATCGGTTTTTTGAGGTTCTGGTAAATCAACGGTTTCCTCCCTTGGTGGTAATTCAGGCCATCCTAGTACGGTTCTTATTGAGCTTTGATAGATATCTACGACGTATTCTTCTGAGTTTATTTCAATGGCAGATGATAGTGTTGGTTCATGAACTGTTATAGCGATTTTTGACTCTACTCCAGTAATCGATTTTATTCTACGCGCGAATTCATTATTGATTTGTTCAATTTGATATGATCCGGTTGGTATGGAAACAACATTCCAGTCTGGGGTACCGTCGGGTTTATTCTTATTTGCAAATACCAGGGAATTATTCGGTTGTTGACCACCAAATGATTTTGACCTAATATTTGGCCAACTGTGGTATACTCGTAATTTTGCTAGCGCGATTTCCTTCACTGGGACCGGAGAGGGGAAATTCACACTGAATTCTGGATTCGTTGAGGTTATTGAGATCATGCTTGTTTGTACTGGTTTTGTGTTCTCCACTATTTGTTGAAGTAATTCCATCTGTGTTGTCATTGTTATTATACTCATGTTGTATTTCTAATTTTGACATCGCAGAATCATATATATCTACCATCGCTGAAAACTCACTCTCTGATATAATTGTATCATCGAGCGATGACGATATCAATGAGGATAATTGCGAGTATGCAGTGGACACAACATGAAATTGAATTATGTAGTCTTGTAGTTTCCGTTGGCTGCATGATGATATTTTTTTTGTGATTATTGAAATAATTCCAGCGATTGTTGTTGCCGCAGAAATGCAAATTGGAACAGCTATCGGGGCCATCATTGTCACTGAAGACAGTATAATACCAGCTCCGGTGATTACACCACTCACAGCGTACACAGTAACATCAATTGCGGTAATTCTCCTGCGATATTTTTTAATTTTCAATTCATACTCCTCAGACAGGGTTTTGAGTCTAGTTTGATACTCTCTGACCTGATCATAGCGATATTGCGATGATGAAATCATTTTTATTTTAAATATGCTATCGTTTTCAATTACGATTTACTTAAATCCGCTACGAATTCCACATACCACGTTGTTGTAACCCTAACCAAATTTGTATCAGTAGCTATTAACGTGAACTGTTCAGTTGTATCCTTGTCGATGATCGTTGAAATCGTATTATTGACCCCGGATGAACTCGACGATGATATATTAAATTGAGCCGTTGTCACCAGTGTTAATCGATAAATACCCTTGACGGTTGCAGTGATGTCTAATTTGTTGTTTTCAGGTGTCCACTCAAATGATCCGTGTTGGATTGTATATACTACGTTAATGGTTTTCTCATGAGGAATTTTTGTTTTTTCAATGATTGTTATCATCCTCGAAAAATCACCTTTGACGGCTTCGATGAAGTTTTTCGTCTCATCGATGGATTTTTTAATATCAGGGAGTTTTAGTTCAATTTTATCCAACTGGGTTCCAATAAATTTATCAATGATATTTCTACGAAATGCGGTAAACTGTTTTATGTATTCTTCGGTTTTAAATTGAAGTGATTTTAGTTCCAACAGAGAATCGCCGAGTTCAATTATTCTATCTGTAATAGACGAGAGGGGTACACCCGGTTTGAGTTTACCCTGATCGGAAAATAACGCAACAGTGTTCTCGATTGCGTTTTGTTGTTTAACTAAAATATCATCCAGAGAGATATTACTGGTTTTCAATTTACCCTGATCGGAAAATAACGCAACTGTGTTCTCGATTGCGTTTTGTTGTTTAACTAAAATATCATCCAGAGAAATATTACTAGATTTCAATTTACCCTGGCGATCTTGAAATACAACTATTTCATTGGGTTCAACACTTTCTAAATTCAACGTCTCAGCTATTTCATCTTTAATTTTTTTTGTTATATCCTTGATAGAATCAGGGGTTGCAGTGTCATCGGGTTTGGGTTTCAAAGATCTCCCCCAAATATCAATCATGTTATTGTAAAACTCTTTCTCTCACTAAAAAGCGATTACTAGTGTAGTCATTTACGACAATATGTGGTGGTTTTCCCCTTGGGGTACCCAAGGAGTTAGAAATAGCGTCAAGGACATTTAATACTTCACTGCCACATATTGGTGGGTCATTGATTTGTTGTGTTGGTAGCGTAGAATACCAAGTCTTCATTGGAAGGGTTTTTATATACCGCATAAACTCTTTTGGTGGGGCTAATCCATATGAATCAAAATAGACAATCCCACGTGGATCAATAGCGTATGCAACCCAGTGAGTTCCAGGTCCGGTGCTGTTATCGAGATTAATAATACCTGTTTCAGTTTTGTTTGGTTGATGTGGTAATTGATCTTTCATAAAAACACCTCTGAAATGTTTAATCACTAGTTTTTTAGCAGCATCCATTAAATCAAAATTGGACATTGGAACCATCGAAGATTTGGGAACCATAGGTTCGGAAATTGAAGATTTCTGAATTAATAAACCGTTCCTGGTAGTCTTAGACCTTTTCCGCTGTATCAAGAATACGGGGTTCCTGGTAGTCTTAGACCCAATCCTTGAACGGATCGTCTCTTTTTTTTATATCCTTGTCCAGCTGCCTTCTTAAGTGCCATTCCTGCTGCAGTACCAACGGCTCCTAACGCTGCTGCTTTAGCCACCGCTGGGGCTGCTGCTGCAATCAATGCTGGTAACGCAGCAAACAATGGAAATATACCGCCTGTTTTCATCATATTTTTTATAGCAGCCGCAGAGAGAGTAATCTGAACTCCCTTTTTATCCCTGAAAGCATCATTGAAATGTTTCACCTGACGAGTTGTCAGCGATAATTTATTTTCACCACCAGTCATTTGATTAGGTTTCAACGTGATTGTGGTTCCACATTTTTTAGCCGATTCTGATTGCAATTTTTTGATTTGACCAGGAGTTAACGTAACACTAATAACACTATATGACATTATATATAATTGATTGATTCTAATTCAATGAAAAATCGTTCAAAGATTTTCTACTGGGGCATCTACCACTCTCATTCTTCCACCAACACCTTCGAGTAGCATTGATTTATCACTGAGAATGACAGCAACCGCTCTATAATTAGCAATAGCACCATGAGTCACATTAGCTCTAAAGTGTATATCAACAACTGACTGTCTTGTCAAATCGAGATGTTCCAGTGAGAAGTAGTAGATCGGATACAGATTCTTAAAATCAAATTGTGATATTTGCAAACCAGTATCGACATTTTGATCGCGTGCCATAAATGACAACAGACGATGATAAACTCGTGCAATATGATTTTCTGTGTAATTAAGTTGTATATCCTCAGATGGTTCCTGCTGGCCGTTTATTCTCAGTGAGACGTCTTTCACACCTAATTGATCAAATATCATATGACTGAAGATTTGATTGCCAACTCGTGTGTTATCTTGGAACGCAATAAATATATGACGTGGCGCAGAAACGCCTTGTTTTGATGCTAGGTTCCAAGTGAATAACCCGTTGATATTTGATTGTTTCACATCTGTACTCACGGTTAGCCAACTCAACAACGACTTTCCTCCTTGGTCCATAAATGATAGTAGTCGTTGTTCTGCGGTGATTGCTGGAGTCAACACTGGCATCCACAATGATATTTTTGTTAAATTGACTTTACCGGCATCATCATTTATATGTGCTGCAGCTGGGTTTGCTGGAATCCTCCAAATTGCGTCGTTATCATCACTCTTTCGTACAAGCGATACTGTATGCTTCGCCCCGTAGATAACTTTTCTGACGTTTCTACAGAATCCAAATATGTGATGCAGTGGAATCGCGCATGAAAATGATTTACGATCTCCTTGCAACATTGCGTTTCGTGTTGCAGCTCCTAGATTGAAATTAACATCGTTGTTTATAATCATATCTTCGGCATCAATATTAGCGGTGCCAGCATTATTCTTTGGTCGTCTTACAACAAATGGATTTCCTCCAGCGGTATTCTTACCATCTTTTGCAAACATCATAGAGGGTCCTGCTGATCTTGTATAATCATCAGAATATCTCGCTAACCCTATGATTGTTGTGGCCACATCAACATCACGATCTATGGACTCAATTTCTTTTCCATCAATGAGATATCTAGCACTCTCAAATAACGCCATAATACCATTATTGACAAAACCGACTTGAGTACCAGCTGGATACGGTGCTGGTACAGCAGTAGTATCAGCAGCTGTTACAATTTCTCCTTCTACTTCAATAAATGCTTCACAGGGCAAAAAGTATTTACTGGTATCATGGACTTGAAGATCAATTCTTGCTCGACTATTTGAGTCTATGGCATGATAGGCGTAATATTGATAATCGCGTACAGAATCATCCTTGCCAACTGGGGCGTCTATATCAAATGCTGGATCAGATGATTTTTTGAACATTTTATTCTATTTATCAGAGTCTAAATAGTGAAATCGTAAACGATTTTTCCATTTTCATCGACGTAGTTTTTTAAGGCCACTTCCTGCTATCATGTTTGCAATATTGCTTTGGTCTCCTTGATTTACCATCGACGCTAGTTTTTCATCTACTGCGTTATTTATTATTTTACTAACACTTGCAGGCATTTCTTCTGTAGACGGTAACGGTTTCTTTTTTCGCCCCACTAATGATGTTATTTTATCCTTCGCAGTTGAAAACGCTTTCCCGGCAAGATTTCCAACAGTACTGATACCCTTATCACGAATAACATCAATGGCTTTCATTGATAACTGTTTAGCTAACGGCATCACTTTGGGGGCCATTCTTGAAAAGAATCCTAAAATGGTATTGCCGAGGCCATCTCCGTAGTATGCTCTATAAACTGGAAACCGTGAATTAACTACATAGACGGGGGTTGGTTTATCATGATTGTAATGGATGATCATTATTATAAAAACAATAGTGTTTTCAATTGTTATTTAATCACTATGATACCCATTTGCTAACTCGTCAATGAAATCTCGATAGGTTTTGATATCCATGATACCGCCGGCAAATAACCGTCTACAGATATCAGCTGCTTCATTAATTATTTCCGGTGAATTATTTCCAGCTCGGAATCCTCCGATGAGAACATCTAATCGTGATATATCATTGATAACGCTATCAGGACAAATGTTTCCAATCCTTGGATTTCCTAATCCACTTCCGCTATAACCAGCTGCTTCATCTAGTTTTTCTAAATCCGTAGTTTGTAAATAATCATCATCATCATCATCATCAGGTGGTAGTTGTTGTTTTTTAGGTGAAAAAGATATTTTCTTTGCAGGTTGCTCTCGCTTTCTTTGCAATTTTGGCGGTTTTTGTTGTTGTTTTAGTTCTTCATATTGATTATACACGTGAGCCACCATCCTGATATATTCGATGTATGATGCACTATCCGTCTTTTTTTGACTTTTTCCAGTTTTGATTTTGTAGAATATATCAGCCCAGTGAGTTAAATTCTTAACATATTTATGATGTTCTGGTTTCAACATTTTTTTTCTGTTTTCATAAGAAGTAACAACAAGCGTAGGAATTTCTGTTGGATCAGTCTCATCAATTGCTGCTAACCCTTCTTCGTTAAATCTCATGCGTAAATCATCTACTGTTCTCTTTGATTCTATTTGTTTTGTTTGTTCAGTTTTCGCTGCTAGTTTTTCAAGTTCACCAATAACAGATTTTCCCGTCTCGGGACCATCTCCCAGTAAAGCACGCTCTACCCCCTTCGTTGCTGTGGTTACTGGTTTAAATAACTCTTCAGACCCCAGAGCAAAATCAGTTTGTAAACTCTGTCGTTGTTGCAGTTTATTTCTTACAGAGTCACGAATTGGTATAAATTTCTTAATTGCATCTAGTCGCTCACGAGCCAATCGGGTTGTTAATGCTTCATTGACCATTATTTGAAATCGCAAACTATTTTTCAATTGCAAAACACTTGACATGTCAGATGATTTTTTAACACAGTCATGGAAGTGTTATTTCATCGTGAGACACCTTCTATCAATGATGAGGAAAGTGTGGAATTCTCTAATAAAATAATTAATACCACAGTTTCCTCACTTTTGTTACATGTCGGATGATTTTTAATACCACCATGGAAGTGTTATTTGATTGTTTTGACAGCTCTATCATTGATGTTGAAAGTATCAAAATTGTATATAAATAAAATAATACTGATAGTTTCAACATTCTAGTTTTGACCAATCTGACACATCGTCCATCGATTTTTGACATCCCTCTGAGGGTCGGCTAAAAAAAATGATAAATAATCGGGCAATCAAAAAATGATAAGAGTCGGGGCAATCAATGGTCGGGCAATCAAAATTGTTCATTTTCTTGAATTAATGCTCGTAGGTTTCTAATTTTAGAGTTGACTTCTTTTTTCAATTCGTATTCGTACCCCAATTCTTTTCGTATTCCCTCTACGATAGCATACAACGGGACGAACACACTGATGTCACTGGAAAATGAAAGAGAGTCTTTAATAGAATTCTGAATTTTTTTGATGAGTGCATATTTCTTGGGTAGCATATACTTGTTAGTGCTAACTCCGTATTCAATATCCTGAAAATCAGACACAATTTGGTCAGGATTTAATCCATCTGATAGTTTGATATCCTGATTTTTCAATTTTGCTTTTTCAACTATGATGCTATTCATGTTTTCAGAATTCATTATTCTATAAGAATGACATATCTCTAATTGGAAATTATGACGCATTAGACATAACTAAATTGAACTTTTTGTCCCGTCTTTTTTGAAATAGCCGTTTTGGTTATCCCCTCTGCAACGAATCGTACTGAAGTTCTACAAATATTGAAATACTTGCCGGCTTCATATAATGATTGAAATATTTTCTCTTCGTTAGTTGTTGTATTCAAAGATTTCACTGGTCTCGCTTTATTTGAACAAGTGCCATTCCTTCCTCGTTTGATATTCTCACCTTGTGTGATAGCTTGCAGATTGGATAAAGAATTGTTCCTTGGATTAGAATCAATGTGATCAATAATAAAACCATCTTTGATCAATCCATTAAAACATTCAAATACGAAACGATGATTGCGAAATGTCTTCCTTCCAACATTAAACACCAAATACCCCATACCATTATCCCACCCAATTGGGTTCTTCAGTCTACAGTTTCTGACAGTACCATCACTAGATGCTTCGTAATTTTTAATCACTGGGTGTAGTCTGAATTCTTGGGTCATTATATACTACACTATTGTCTAATTCAATGACTGACCCATTTTGCAGTGATTGATTATACATAAATCTTTCATTTAGACACCTGTTTTATATATAGCATGAAAGAGTTCAAGAGATTGACTTCGAAAAATGCTAAATTCAATGCTGATAGAGAGTTCAAGAGATTATTGAAAATCAATCCTAGATTTAATCTCGATAGACCCAAAAAACGTGTAGTAAACAGAAACAAATGTCAAAGAGACGGAAATATGAAGGAGTTTAAGAGATTATTGAAAATTAATCCTAGATTTAATCGCGATAGACCCAAAAAACGTCCAATAGACGGAAACAAACGTAACAAACGTCCAAGAGATGGAAACATGAAAGAGTTTAAGAGATTATTAAAAATCAATCCTAGATTTAATATCGATAGACCCAAAAAGCGTAACAAACGCCCAATAGACGGAAACATGAAAGAGTTTAAGAGATTATTAAAAATCAATCCTAGATTTAATCGCGATAGACCCAAAAAACGTAACAAACGTCCAAGAGACGGAAACATGAGATCATCATGGAAGGATGCTCAATTCAATCTTGATATAGTTTCTAATACACCCAAGAATAAAATTCTTGATAAACCCATCAGAGACTGTTTTAATGAATTCAAGCGTGATGGAGCATCTTATTGTTGGTCAACATTTCGAATTGATGGTGTTGTTGACGCTACCATGAATGATGAAAAGGCAGCAGTGATCATTTCACGTATTGGGGAAAAAAGTCATTTTTTCCGAATCAAATTCGTTATCCGTGAAGATGGCAAATGGATTATTAAGGATAAATTTGAACCCATTCTCAGGGGTAAAAAAACTGTCAACGTGAATCAGGATTCCAAACCGGGAATTTTGACTGGAATTGATAAACCCTACTACGAAAGATCTTATCCTGTCACAGCAGTTGTTTACGGGATCTATCCGCTCAATGAAAAACCTGATGGTTCAAAACTAGCACCCATGAAATATTCGACAGGGCTCAATTGTGTAGCAGAACGAATAATAGAACACTTCACAAATGCATCCCGGGGAAATAAACTCACTGATCTAAGACGAAAAAAAATAACCGAGTGGGAGTTCACGGTAAAAGAGCATGGAGCAACAATTCAGGATATAACTAAATTAGAAACATCATTAAGATTTCCAATATCGGTAAGAACAATCACCGGAGAAGTATTATACGAATCGAAATATAAATCACAGGGGGCTCCCATTGAAATTATTGATCATAACACGCACGCGTGGTCATCTGCAGTAACAATATTTCCACGGGATAGAACCGTAAAATATCTATCCCAAACCGAAGAGTTTTTTTCAGAGCAGAAATTATTTGATGCTATTTACCATTTGAGTAAAAACGATCCTGTGTCAGCGTGGCTATTTCATAGTAATTCAGACGAGGAATGCAGATTTGATCAGTTTGTAAGGCCTAACGGAGAATTATACCGTACTGAAGAACTGCAGAATCAAATGAAACAACTAGCTAGTGAGTTTTCTGAGGACGGAGAAGAAGACGATCAATTATTAGCAAACTGTTTTACAGTACCATCCATTGCAGCACATTTTGCTAGAAAGAAAAACGCGTGGAAACCAACACGAAGTGAGTTTTTATCAGATGTCAAATTGTCCTGTCTTGAATACAGCCACGGCGGATTATGGAACACAAAATACACCTCTGATTCCGTTATTTCAGTTGATATGATTGCATGTTATCCAGGAAGTTTTCTTGGGTATGGAGAATGCGAGAAATATTTCAAACGATTTGGACACCCTACACACGAAATGACCCGTGTTGCTATTAATGGACCACTTCCTGATTTTGATTTAACCGGATTCGCTTGTGTGGTATCATTTGAAATGGCTGAAGGACTTCATCCGTGTAGTTATCTTTGGATTGGTAAACACATGTCTGAAAAACACTGGATGCCAATAGTGTTGTTACGGTATATGCTTGATTGTAAGATGTTAAAATCATTAATTGTCAGTGAAGCAATTATATCCTATCGGGCACAGAAATCAGTCTGGTTACCACAACCTGATCTAGAAAAAATAATTAGCGAAGAGCGAAAACTGTTTCCTGATTTTAATGAACAACAAATCATGGATTGGTCCCAACAGTTATTTGAAATCAGAAACAATGAAGCAAAAAATCTTGGACGAAGAATAATCGGTAAATTTACCCAAGGTGGCAAAGATGATAATACGAAATATTCTTCACGATTGATTATAGACAACGCTGAATACGATTTTGTAATGGCGGATTTAACGAATAAGGGCCTATATGTCAATCGTAAGGACGCATTTATGTCCGATGGAACCAAATTGGGTACAATTGTTACCTACAATGATGGATACCATCCGCAGTACACACACTTAAGAGCTTCTATGCTCGGTTATGCTTCTATCAATCTGTTTTCAATGATCAATAGATTTCCTACCACCGCAGTTAGAGTTGCTACTGATTCATTTTACATAAATAGCAAAATGGCTGATTTTAAGGCTACTGGCAACGAGAATTGGGGGTCATGGAGAATTAAGAAGGAAATGCTTCATGATTATATTCCATCAGCAGATGTTACCATTGAAAATAATTACTTAGAAAGCAATCAGTGTTCAGAATTTTCTAGTGCACCACCGATTTCTGATCCAATCTGTAGATATAAAACAGTTTATTTAAACGGCTGTGGCGGGTCAGGAAAAACAACCCGGGCAATTGAGTTATTTCGTGTTTCCAATCCAAACATGATTGTGCTAACACCGACTCACAGACTCGCCAGAGAGATGAAACAACGAGGGGTAAATGCCTGCACTTATCATAGTTTCTTTAGATGGAAGGGAGATAAATGGACTCCTGAGCGCATGGGAGAGAAATTTATTCCTGAAATTATCATGTGGGATGAAATAGACACAGTGTCCGAAGATGTCTTAAAAATATTTCTTGAGTGGTTGTTATTGAAGAATACAAAAGTCGTCATGTGCGGGGATCACGGCCAACCTCCACCATTTGTCGGTGCATCCCCCCATGAATGGCTAAAGGGTTTTGTAGACTATTATGAAGAAATTGATACTGATCATAGATCACTTGATAATGAATTAAAAGAATTTAAGAAACTAATTAGATTACAACCGGATAGAATCCAGTGTGAAATAACCCGTGAAATAATTTCGGAAACTCCAATGAATGAGTTTTGGGAAGCGTGGAGACCAAATGATTTAATCATTGCAAGTAGAAAAATAGTCAGGGACACACTTCAGATGAAGTTATTTGAATTGCATAAACAAAAATTTGCAACGCTTCCAGTACCCCTTTGTTATAGGCCATCGGATACGCGAAAACAGAATATTGAAGTTGATATTCCAGGCCTGACAGAGTCAGGGCGTGAAAAGAAGATTCTCGTATTAAATGATATTGTGCTGGTTGATATCAATGTTGTTGAAGATGCATTGCGTGCTAATAAATCCCCGTGGACGTTAGGTTATGCAGCAACAATACACTCTTCACAGGGATTGACTATATCGGATACAACTCTTTGGATGGTAGATAATCGCATAGAATGGTCGAATTTAGTCTATCTCGCAGTGTCTAGAGTACGAAAAATAAATCAACTTCGAAGAATTGTCCTGACAGAGTCAGGCGATGATGAAATCATTGGCGATGATGAAATCATTGGTGATGATAATGATATTATTGATAAAAAACTCTCCGGTTACAAACAACAGGACAAAAAAAACAACGAGAATTCGATATTGATGCTGAATTAATAATCACTTTGAAGAAACAACAGAATAATCACTGCGCGAGTTGCAATTGTATAATGCGTTGGCAGTATTCGGATAAGGATCCTCGCCAATTCACCGTAGACAGAAAAAATAACAATCTCGGTCATGTCAGAAATAATGTGATGTTGACTTGTCTTGAGTGCAATAGACGCAAGGGTGCTAGTTAAGCCCATGGGGTGGTAATTGAGTATCGTCAGGAATTACTTGTAGTTGTTGTCTAGTAAACCCACGCTGAGGGGCAGTTGAATCCAGTTTATAGATTGGAGGTCTACCCGTAGATCGTGTTATACTAGATATCTTATGCGTAGTGACGCTCCAAATAGGATCAGTAGCCCTTTTTGTACCACCCTCAAGCTCTCCTGGTTCGTATAAGTACCTCACAATGACATTACTACCAAGAATTGGTTCTTTGAAATCTTTTTGTGGTTTTTCAGGTATCGACTTCTTTTTAATCGCGTTGATAGGTTTCATGTTGATGGTTCTAGTAATCTCGTTATTCAGTGCGGTAACTACACCTGGTAATCTCTTAACCCATTCACGGGATCTTTTTTCTTGGATGAATTCTTTTGCATATTGATATCCAAATAACCGCTCAGCAAGGGTTTTATTAAACCGTTCTACAATGGCCTGATCACGATGCAGTGCAGTATGCCCTCGTCTGATAGCGACATTGTGATATTTCATTGTAGATAACACTGCACCCTGAAATTCCTTGCCCGGGTCAACTTGTAACAGATTTGGCCAGTGCAGAGGGCCCCTTCGATAAATCCTTTCAAATGCAGAAGCGACTTCAGTGGCTGATTTTGTTTTTAACGGTTCTGCTTCTTTGTATCGACTTGCAATATCAACTACAGTTAACGCATATTTGTAACCACGATCATGTGGCAGAAATAATAGATCAGCCTGATGAACTTCATTGGGTCCGGTTACATCAAAATGCGAGAATTGAATTTGTTTAGGCGGTGGTAGATAAATTTGCCATAGTGCCTGTTTGGATAACCAATGAGCCGCAGTGGTTTTTTTCACTTTTGCGGCGCTAGCGAGTTTACTGATTGCAGCGTTACCCTTCCAGTATCCTCTTGGGGAATAGTAAATAGATTCCATGTTGCTATTAATTACCAGCACCTAACATCAATTTACTTTTCATAGCCGATTTTATCAAAAAGGAGGCCAATTTTTCTTTGAAGGATTTATCAGGAATGGCATTCAACGCATGAATTAATTTCACATCTGCTAGATGCCTGTGTTGCAAATTGCTGCTTTTATAAGCAACATCATGAAGGTGACAGGCCTTATCAATAGCGTTTATTGGTTCCTCACCGGGTCGGGGCTGGTTTTGATCATTGAGTCTGATATCAAGTCTTGTTCCCGGTCCACAATAACTATACCCTGGAAGGTGTTTTTCTCCGGGGTATTTTGCCCATGGGGTTCCAGGGAGTTTTGCTAATTTGGCAGCGATATCACCTCCTCGTTTTTTTTTAAAGGTTCCTTGGGTTCCTTGGGTTTAGAAACAAATCTAAATTTCTTTGTACTACACTGTACGCATTTACCAGAAAGAGCTGATCGGTTATTTTTAGTTGTAATCGTCGTCAAGTCATCTGTACCAGTACGCGCCTTACACTTCACGCAATATAGATCCATAATTTATGTATAGAGATATGAATATAATTGATTTTTCAGCGACTAAAACAAGAGAACCAGTGAAGCATCATGCAGCGCTACCAAACTCTATCCGCGCAATTATAATCGGGCCATCTGGATCCGGTAAAACGCAATTGTTGCTCAATTTAATAATGAGATGGATGAAGTGGGATAAGTTGTATTTAATTGCCCCTAGCGTAGATGATCAACGATGCTATGAAGTGCTAAAAGATTTTAATGAAAACGCTTCAGAGATTGCCGGCGAGGATGTTATTGAATTTATAACCGATATTGACGAGGCGCCATCCGTGAATGACCTCGATGGAAGTATCAACAATTTAGTTGTATACGACGATGTCATGTTAGATAATCAAAAAAATCCTGCTAGAATATTTTCCCGAGGCAGGCACAAAAACACGGACGTGATCTATGTCACTCAACGCTACACTCAGATTCCAAAAGTGATTAGAGATAACTGTAATATGCTTGCTGTATTCAACGGCGTTGATACACATACGCTACGAAATATTTGGCAGACATGGTGTTCTGATATGGACTTCAATCAATTTAGAAATTTCTTTAGTCATGCTCAGTCTGCCCCACACGGATTTGTAACAATAAATTTACATGACCCTCGAACACGATATCGTATCGGACTGGATCAAATATTCGGTTAACCCATAGCAGCAGAGAGGGTAGTGACAACGATGTTGTAGTCCCTTTTTCCCAAAAAATGTAATAGTTGAAAAGTTTTTGATTTCATTAATTTCATTGATTTTTTCATAATTTTTTTTGGACCTAATCCATGATTCACACACACATTTGGGACCTGATGTCATTGACTTTTGGGTCTGATGTCATTGGTTTCATTGATTTTAAGCGTGATTTCAGTGAAAACTTGTCTAAAAATGTTGTCTGATTCGCCCCTTCTGCTGCTTCTCTTAAGAGAGCCCACCTACACTACGCTGGGTATTACGTTCCCATGGCGGCTCCAGAGCAACCAAACCTAATGGAATGGTAAAATAACATGGAACAATAAAAATAAACCTAAAATAAAAGAAATACATAAAGGTATAAACATCAAACGTTTTATTAACTACCAGTTATACAATCAATAAGGCAAGCGTCTTACCTCTTTTCTTCTCTTATGCTTCTAAATTCTTCCTTCTATATAACCCCACAGACAACATCTTATAATTGAGTTTAATATTACGAAGGTATTATAGGCCCCTAAAAAGCGCGATACTGCTGTAGTTAAAGTATAACCACTAACACGCGCCCCTAACTATGGTCCCAACTAGAGTATATGAGGTAGTCTCAAAACCAAGACTATCAGGTCCAGCGACACAATGTTGCAACTAAAAACCTCATCATATATGCATAGGTTATGACCCCAAATTAGATCTTATAAGGTAGTCTCAAACCCAAGACTATCAGGCCTAGCAACACAAGGTTGCAACCAAAAATATGCTAATTTAGAAAATGACCTCAAATTCATACACTATAAAGATAGTTAACCCAAAACTATCAAGACTTGCAGTAACTTAATAACTTCATGCATTAACTAACAATGCAAATAGTTGTCATATGGGGTTATATATTCTACACAAAACAGCACAAAGAATTCCAAATTGATAGGGAAAAATACGGAAGCAAATTGACGAGGGAGCAAGGATGTTTAGAGTGAGAATCCAAACGAAGACACCCAAGATGTATACAGGGAATCATCGAGTGAGCACAGGGTCAAACAAGACACTCAAGAAGTATTCAGGGACCAACCACAGGAGCAGAGAGATAATCGATCACTAACAAGAGATCATCTAAAAAAAAGTCCATTTTAAGGCTATTGTCTTTCATTGCCTTAATAGGGTCTTCCACTTGGTTACGGAAACCCTCCTTGACAAGCTCTATCCAAAAAGCCTAACTTGGTCATTTTCGGACCCACCGCTCAAAATTAACAATCTATTTCTCTCTGACAGTGGCTAACTTCAAATGACGTTTAGTCATGTTAGCAAAAGAAATTGTTAGGGACATAATATGTACACTTTTGTACTAAAAAATTGGCATAGTTAGGAACGTAATTTAATTCTTCAACTCTACCATTTCTTGAATTGCATCGGTGGCTTACACAATTTTGGCATAGGGAAATCCACTAGGAAAACTGGATTGAATTTGGAATTAGCGTACGTACTTTCGATTGGTTGATAGGTTGAGTGCGTGATGGGTCTATTCCCACTCACCCAGGTCTAACATTCATATCATTGGCCCCTTTTTAGGGGTATGATATGACGACCAAATTAAATAGCGCACTCTGTGCGCATACATGCCAGGAAGATGTGGCACCATTCCATCTTCCTGGATAAATTAAATCACTACCATATAAATAAATGGCAGTGCAAAATAGTGAACATATGACCCTAGTGGCCGGTTTCACTTTAAATCCAACTATTCATTCATTCGTACAACATTTCTGGTGTGTTTGTGCATGATCACTCTTGTTGCGTCGTTTGGGCATTTTTGATGGGCAAAAATGTAAAGTGTATTGACTAAGAACTTGGCACGAGGATTGAGCAGGTCCTGCTTCGTATGAGTACATTATTCTTTTCAAGTTAGAGTGCTAACAACTATTTTCCTGTTTAATATTTTTTTACCATTTTGAATTATACATAATGTATTGTTATCGGCCTGTATTTCAATAATGCGTGATGAAACTTTGTTCATGACTATAGATTCAAATGATTATTTATTAAAAGCAAATTTTTGTCCATGAGTGTAGATTCTATATCATGATAATGCGCTAAAAACAGTTTGTTTACTCTGGCTTTAGTTCTAGTAAATGAACCAACTAAATCCTGTTATTGCCACGTTGAATCAATTTTTTAAAATCTTGTAATTACGACTTTCTGTCTCGTAATTACGAGTTAGCTATCTTGTAATTACGACTCGCTTTCTCATAATTACGACTTCCCAGAGGCGTAGCTAGGTGGGGGCGGGGGGGGGGGGTACATATGTCCCCGGGCGCCAAGGTACAAGGGCTCCAAAATGAGGCTTACAACGTTACATTATAATAAATAAACAAGGGTAATAAATAAAAATGTGATTAAACGGGGAGGGAGTTTGGATGCCAATTGTATAGTTCGTCCCCGGGCGCAAAATATCGTAGCTACACCTCTGCGACTTCCTCTTTCATTGATTAAGCAGTGCTTAGAACATTGAACATAATGCAAGTCTTTCTTCATAAAATGAAAGGAACTTTTAATGTGAAATAGTTTTGACTTTCCAATAATGACTTGTCCTGTATATAATATATATTGTTACATGCTTAGGCTCGAATAAACAGTAACACAGAAAGAGTGAAAATAACAAGCTTAGAACAATTCAGGACCAGGCCAGTATTTTCATTGTGCATGACTCGTCTGTCTTAAGGGGTTACCTTGCAGTCATATTACTCTTTTATTGGTTAACAAAAGTCTCGAATGTAGGGATGGTATATAATTACTGAACTCTACCGAATCCTGTTCTGAACATTGATAGAGCGCATGATTATAACAGGAGGCGCGTCATCTGCCTCTATGTATGATATGAAGCTCTATTTTCCAGAAAAATGATCTCCGAGCAATTTCAAGTATATGTTTATTTTAAGATTGTTCCTTGTATTTCATTTATATCAGGGACAGATTTGTTTTGTTAGATATTTAACCTATCTCGTGTATGAATACACAACATTATAGTACAGTCTGTTATACCGGTCTACAATGATACCCACGGTATGTGTTCCTACAGGAAGAATTCACAATTGCAGTATATTACGCACAAGAAAATTTTATTAATTTCGATACCGGACTATGCAATGTAATCGTTTGCATAAAAGCAAATAATAAAGTTTATTATACATACGGACGCATACATATTATGCGGAAGCCAACTGTTAAGATATCAACGAATATTTGATGTCAGTAAGTGTATGATATTACTGTACCCCCGACTCAATGGCATATGGTTTCCGCCGCAACTACTGCCATATGAAAAATCGATTGGAAAGTTTACTCATAGTTTTAGAAATGATTTGGAATTTAAAAACAATACTTTGTCATATAGGTGAAAGCATGTTAGAAGGAAAAGACAACCAAATGTAATGAACATTATAATATACATGAAACTTGATCATTGAACGCTTATCATTATGAATTTGAAAGTGTACATACGACTCATTAGCGTCATTATAGACAAATACGTGTACTATCCATAATTGAAACGACTTTTATATTAATATGCTTTACGACTCTATGCTCTTAAACAGAGTCATTGAAAAAAGCGAAAGTAACATGTGTAAATTTCAACATACAACCTATTACCTAAGAATGCAAGATGCAACTTAAAGATACATTTACAGTATTGGGAATTAAATCGCAAAATAATCATTATATCCTATCACAAGTCAGAAAGTATAGAATGGTCCTAATTATTAATTCCAATAGTATTGAGTATTTGTATATGCCACAATGATGTAATCCAGAATAATAACGAGTCTTCAATAATCCCAAAGCAGTCCTTGAGTCTAATATATCAATGAGTACCTTTGTAATTACAATGAATAATCTGAAACGATTCATATCTGACCATGACTACAGTCTCTGATCAATCTCCAAAAGACAGATATGAAACATGAATGAATATATGTATTGATATATTAGCTAACAAAGTCATCTAAACATGTATCATTCCAATGACAAACTTAAAGTTTAGTAAGCATCTTGTTTGCCATATACGATTGGATACGGTTAGCCAAAAAAATGACCATTTTGTTAAGTACAATCAACAGTCATGGACAAATGTTACGCACTTAGATAATGACGCATCTAATCAAGGAATGTTTTCTGTACATTGATAAAGAAAGAACACCACTGACAAATTTCATAAAACAGCAAGCTTTAAATGTTCTTCACGAATTGTGAAATTTATCCTCCTTATGTTTTCATCATTATAGTTTCAGTTGCTATAACAACTTATTTTTTAAGACATTTTTTTAGTCATTTTTAAACCTGTTGTATTTGTGCCTTATGTCTATGAACCAATACGAAACAATTAATCATTATTGTCTGTACGCTTGTCTCTGTATCCAT